>CM032625.1:41041343-41368399 GCA_019097785.1 Fraxinus excelsior | reverse complement strand
GAGAGAGTTAAGGAACGCCCAGGCTCCGAGCTACTATGTGGTGCCTAAAATACCAAAGTATGATGGGAGAGGCGATCCAGCGAAGCACTTGAACAGTTATAAGACGCACATGAGCCTGCGAGGTGCTACCCCAACTGTGAAGTGTAGAGCCTTCCACCTAACTTTGAGTGGAGCCGCAGAAATTTGGTATAGTAGGCTACCACCAGGGAGCATTCGAAGCTGGCCAGAATTCAAAACCACCTTCCTAAAGAGATTCGCTGTAAGCAAAGAAGGTGAGGCCCCTATCCAGCGCCTCCAAGACATGAGACAACAACCCGGGGAAACTCTGAAAAGCTTTTTATCCCGCTTTACGGACGAAATGACCTGTTGCGTCCAAGTTACAGATCGCGAGGCTCTATCCGCCCTAAGGGGAGGCCTAAACATGAACACGTTGTTTTGGAGGGATGTACAGAATCAAGATCCCGCTACTTACGATGCACTGTTAGAAATGATGCGGCGGGAAATCATCAACGAAGAACTAATAGAACACAGGAATAGGGCAAGCAGAGGCCACAGCCTCAACAAAGACAGCGCGGGAGGGGCCCAACCTCCCATTTGATGGATCAGCAATGGAGCCCACCCAGTGTTGAAGTTTCCCATGGCTCAGGCCAAGCGCTTGCCGTAGCCACATTAAATGCTGTACCCACTTTGGCTTATGAGGATGTACCAGCCACTGGCACCCAAGCAAACCCGTCAACACAACAGGCCCCCCGTCAAGGACGAGGCCGGGGAAGAAGTTCAAATCAGGGAAGAATTAACTCCCAAGGGTATTGCGCATATCACCGTTCTTACAGCCACGCCACTGAGGATTGTAGAGACATAGCCCTGCATCCTAAAAACCCAAGTCCCAGGAGTAGCAACCGGAATACCTCCAGGCCCAGGAGCAGGCCCCCTCCCAGGCGAGGTCAACGGCCTGGGGGAGATGTGGCCCCTTCCCGTCATAGGGAAGCATCTCCTCGTGGAAGAGAACAGGAAAGGCATAGGGACTCAGGGGAGCATCAGCGGAGAGGCCACCGAAGCAGATTAGAGGACGTCCCAATCCATGAGATCGACACAATTTTCGGGGGCCCATATGTAGGAGGAGAAACCTGGAACTCACAGAGGAATTATATTCGAGAAGCAAGGGGCCTTCCATTGACCAGTTATATTGTGGGCAACGGCTCTCGAAGGAATCAATCACATCCCATTGTATTCACGCATGAAGATTCAGAAGGTATTCACTATCCCCACTGCGATGCCTTAGTCGTAAGGGCCGTAATAGCTAGGAACGGATTGAGAAGAATGCTGGTAGACAACGGTAGTTCGATGAACATTCTTTTCGGATCCACCTTTGATAAGATGATTTTGGATCACGAACTGACCCCCACCAGCACACCTCTGTTTGGTTTCACTGGAGACAGTATCATACCCAGAGGCAAGATTACCCTCGCTGTGGAGATGGGAGAACCCCCCTTGTCGATGATGAACTTCATGGAATTTTTAGTAGTAGACAGCAGATCTGCCTATCACGGGGTATTGGGAAGGCCTGCGTTGAAGGACTTGGGAGCGGTCACCTCCATTCACCATTTGTGTTTGAAGTTTTTAACTGATAAGGGGGTGGCAACGGTAAAGGGAGACCAAAGAGGAGCCAGGGAGTGTTACCTTAATTCTATAAGGAAAGCTGAGCCTAGGGATATGAATATGGTAACAGGGGCCTGTAGCCTCGAATTGCCAACGCTTGATGAACTTGATCCACGAATTACTGAAGTTGATCCCCAGGCGGCTCCCATGGAAGAACTAGAGAGTTTCCCTATCGATCCAAAAGATCTCACCAAGCAGTTACAGGTTGGTAAAAGTCTTGCCCCGAGATTTAAGGAGGAACTTAAAGAATTTTTGTGCAAGAACCATGATGTCTTTGCTTGGAGGCATGGGGACATGGTGGGCATTGACCCTGGAGTCAGTTGCCATCACTTGAAAATAGATCCTAAAGTTGCCCCGCATAGACAGAAGAGGCGAGCCTTGAACCCGGAAAGATATGAGGCCTTGAAAGAGGAAGTTCAGAGACTGATCAATAATGGCTTCATCAGGGAGGCCCTCTACCCGAAGTGGATATCCAACCCAGTCCTGGTAAAGAAACATAATGGGAAGTGGAGAGTATGCATCGACTTTTCTGATCTTAACAAAGCGTGCCCAAAAGATAGCTTCCCGCTCCCTAGAATTGACCAACTAGTAGACTCCACCGCTGGACACGAGTCCCTAAGCTTCATGGATGCTTATTCTGGCTACAATCAAATTCCCATGTACCCAGGGGATGAAGAGCACACCTCGTTCATCACAGATCGAGGCCTCTACTGTTATAAAATGATGCCTTTTGGGTTAAAGAATGCCGGAGCAACGTATCAGAGGTTGGTAAATAAGATGTTTGCGGACTTGATCGGTAACACTATGGAAGTTTATGTGGACGACATGTTAGTCAAAAGCTTGAAAGTAGAAGAGCACATAACCCACCTCAGCGGAGCCTTTGATATCTTACGTAAATATCGCATGAAGTTGAATCCCCTAAAGTGCGTATTCGGAGTAGCTTCGGGCAAGTTCCTAGGATACATGGTCCATCAACAAGGAATTGAGGCCAACCCTGAGAAGATCCGAGCGTTAGTTGAGATGAAGTCTCCTCAGAAACCCAAAGAAGTGCAAAGCTTAACGGGCCGAGTAGCCGCTCTCAGTCGCTTCATTTCGAAGGCCACTGATAAATGCCTCCCATTCTTCAAGGTACTAAAGGGAGGTCGGAAATTCCAATGGAATGAAGAGTGTGAAGAGGCTCTCCAGGGATTGAAGAGGCACCTAGGACAAACCCCCCTCCTATCAAAACCCAAATTTGGAGAGGTCTTGCAGCTGTATTTAGCTGTTTCCCTCGACGCTATAAGTGCTGTCCTGACAAGAGAAGAAGGATCAACCCAGTTGCCAGTCTATTACATCAGTAAGGCATTGTTGCCCCCTGAGACTCGTTATCCAGACATGGAAAAGTTAGCCCTGGCATTGATTACTGCCTCCCGCAAGTTAAGGCCTTACTTTCAAGCTCACACTATACACGTGTTGACTAACTTCCCACTCAGGCAAGTTCTGCAAAAGCCCGATGCCTCGGGCAGGCTACTGAAATGGGCAGTGGAGCTAAGCGAGTTTGAGGTCCTTTTTAAGGCTAGGGTCGCCATCAAAGGTCAGGCTTTGGCAGATTTTGTGGCAGAATTTACTAATGCACCTATAATGGACGAGGCTGTAGCCCCCGTCAACTTTCCTTCATAGAACTTATATGTAGACGGATCAGCTGGTGAAACCGGCTCAGGGGCTAGTGTGGTTTTGGTAAGCCCAAAAGGTCACAAATTGAATAGTGCCGTACGATTTGGCTTTAAAGCGACCAACAACGCAGCAGAGTACGAGGCCCTTCTCCGTGGCTTAAAATTAGCTAAGGAAATGCAAGTGAAGAGGCTCCATGTCAACAGCGACTCCCAGCTTGTGGTCGGACAAGTGAATGGCAACTTCGCAGCCCGGGACAAGGCCATGGCTTCCTATCTCAAATTGGTGATGAGTTTTCTCCCTTCCTTTGACAAATTCGAGTTAAGTCAAATCCCACGCGATGAAAATGCACATGCCGACGCTTTGTCTAAGCTTGCTAGTAGCAAGGATTCAGAATTGTTAACAGTGGTCCCAATTGAATACCTCACCAAACCATCCACTTCATTGGAAGCGATAATGTGGGTCGAAGGTACCCCTACTTGGATGCAGCCTCTCATATCCTACCTTAAGGATCAATCCCTACCTGATGATAAGGAAGAGGCATATAGAATCAGAAGAAGGTCGGCCCGTTTCCTGCTGGTTGATGATGTCCTCTCTAAGCGTGGATTCTCTGCGCCTCTTCTTCTGTGCGTCGGAGGGGAAGAAGCTAACTATGTACTCCGGGAAATTCATGAGGGCGTTTGCGGCAACCACTCCGGAGGGCTGGCTTTAGCCAATAAAGCACTGAGACAAGGATACTACTGGCCTACTTTGAAAAAAGATGCCCTCCAATTTGTCCGTAAGTGTGACAAGTGCCAACGTTTCTCCAGCGTACAGAGACAACCTTCCCAGGAGCTTACTGTGGTGTCGAGCCCCTGGACCTTCAGCAAATGGGGTGTGGACCTCATTGGCCCCTTGCCTAAGGGCAGAGGAAGCGCCAGTTTTGCCATAGTGGCCATAGATTATTTTACGAAATGGGTGGAAGCTGAACCTTTGGCAAAGATCACTGAGGCCAACACCTCCAAATTCTTGTGGAAAAATATCATTTGTCGCTTTGGCATCCCTTACTCCATTGTCTCTGATAACGGGAAACAGTTCGACAACAAGAAGGTTAGAGACATGTGTGAAGAATTGGGAATCAAGAAACACTTCTCCTCCCCCCATCATCCCCAAGCTAATGGCCAAGTCGAAGCTGTGAACAAAACTATTAAGCATACTTTGAAAAAGAAACTAGATACGGCCAAGGGAGCTTGGGTGGATAAGCTGCCCCATGTACTTTGGGCAATACGGACTACCAGCAGAACTCCTACTGGGGAAACCCCTTTCTCCATGACTTATGGCGCCGAGGCCATGAGCCCCGTTGAGGTAGGATTGCCCTCTCCTCGGAGATTGACCTTCAATGAGATATCAAATGAGGAGCTCCGAAGATGCGAACTCGATTTCCTTGAGGAAAAAAGGAATGATTCTCAGCAAAGGCTTGCTGCCTACCAAAGGAAGATGACCCGGTATTACAATTCAAAAATGAAGAAGAAATCCTTCCAGATCAATGATCTGGTACTCCGCAGGGTTTTCCTATCCTCGAGGAAACCAGGAGTGGGCACTTTGGGACCCAACTGGGAAGGACCTTACCGGATTGAAAGGGAAATTAGGCCTGGCACCTATTGGATCAAAGACATGGATGGCAAGGTTCAACCCCACCCATGGAACATCGAGCATCTTAGAATGTATTATCAATGAAGAGCTTTTGAATGTAACCCTCCTGCTGGAAGTGTTTCCTCAGCCTTTGTAAATGAATAAAATTCTCGTTTCAAAAATATGCCATGGAAGCCTCGGAGGAGAGAGTGGAACCTTAAAAAAGGCCACCCCGTCTGAACTTCGAGGCGTTTAACACAAGCCTCCCTTCGATGAGGCTGAACATCGAAAGGAGAAGCCCCGCTTGGATGAACCATCCACCAAGTCGGGAAGCGTGGGAGCCTCGAAGGAGAGAGTGGAACCTTAAAAAAGGCCACCCCGTCTGAACTCCGAGGCGTTTAACACAAGCCTCCCTTCGATGAGGCTGAACATCGAAGGGAGAAGCCCCGCTTGGATGAACCATCCACCAAGCCGGGAAGCGTGGGAGCCTCGAATGAGAGAGTAGAACCTCAAAGGAGGTCACCCCATTTGAACTCCGAGGCACACACAAGCCTCCTTTCGATGAGGCTGAACATAAGAAAAAAGCATTTCAAAACTTTTGATAAGTGCTAACGTTTGGTTTTACTCCGGTTGGTTATTACTTTGATTGAGCCTTTTTATTTAAATGAAGTTTAAATGGTCATTGCAAAACATGAAAGATAATACAATACAGGCATAAAAAGAAGTACAATTTTCATTCATTTAAATAATCCATTACAAAGAGGCTAAATGATAGGAATGTAAAATGCATATTTTTCCCTCCTTATTTTATGCGCTCGTATGTTTATTTTGTACCTAAATATACTTAGTATTCTCATATTTTGGTTTAGGTGGCAATTCTATGGATATTGCGTAATTTGGAAGAAATAGGTGAAAATGGACCAAAATGGAAGAAAATGAAAGTTCAAGGGCTAAAGTGCAAATATTCTAAACTTGTTTCTAACCTTGTGATGAAGATTTGAGAGTGTTAGAAGTCAATTGGATGAAGAAAGGATTCAAAAGGATGAAATATGGTCAAGACATTTTCACATATCATCTTTCAAGCTGAAAAGTTTTGCATCGGTTTTCAACCTCATATTGAGACCAATTTTGGACATGGTAAACGATCGAATTTGAAGATGGTCTCTGAATAAAAGTTGTAGCCCTTTGAGTTATCTTTCTAACGCATCTTGAATCGTCTCAATCGGATATCGGAAGAGAAAGTTATGATGAAAATACTGAAACTGACGCAAAGTGGACAGATTTCTAGCGCTCAAGCGCTCTCCTATAGCGCTCAAGCGCCGCGCGCCGCCACAGATTTTAGGTTTTTATTGTTTGGGCCTCGAAAACTCGAGAAAAAGACTCCAAATTGGCCAAGAACATGAAGGGAAGTATAAATAGATCTAAGGAGACCAAAACAAGGGGAGAACCTCTCCAACTTCATTCTTCTCTATTTTTCTCTTAGATTTATGAATTGTAACTAAACTTTTACACTTGGTCGAAGGAGATTGAAGCCTCGGAACCACATATTGTGAGATCTAAATGGTTTTTCTTAATTTAATTCATATTTTTGAGTATTGAATATTTTTCTGCACTTATTTTTATGATTGTTATGTTTAATGCTAGGAGGCCTACTAGTTTATTATTCGTTGCAATCTACCGCTAAGTTAAATATCAAATCCGTAATTGTTTGATTCCTTTAACTTGTGAAGCACTAGGATTTGATGATTTTCTGCGATAGATGTTATTGAATCTTAAGAAGAATGTTTAAATGGATTGAATGCAACCGCTGGTGTTTGTGTTATCTAGTTCATCGATTTCTCTATTGTTTAAAGCTGTTATTAAATTGAATCTTGAGCGCTGGTCTGGGGTTATTTAATAATTAGGGTTAATTAGAACGCTAGTTTCTAACTAACTGAAATTAAGGAGAAATAGGAAAATTATTCCAACGGTGAATATTCAAGATATGAATTGTATTATCCTTGCATCTATGATCAGTTGTGGATTTTCGAAGGTGGATATTAACTTGGACCAAGGTTAGTCTTTTGATTGTTTTCGTTAATTTAATTTTCATTGTTATTAATTGTGTTATTTACAATTGTTTGTATACAAAAACCCTTCAATCATTGTACGGGGCACAAAATATTAAATTACACACTTTTCGTGGGATCGACCCTTACTTCCACTACTATACTTCACTTTCGTTTTTACTTTCTACTTTTAACTACTTACTTACTTTCTCACTTACTACTCTACTCTACTTTTTCACTCACTACTTTTATGTCTCACTTTAGCTGTACTACTTACTTTTTCTTAACATTTTTAGTTTTAGAGGTTTAAGGACTATTTTTGGGTGCCTACGATAGCACACCACTAAACGCCTTATAAAATTCATGACGATTTACAAGTTAAAGTTCAGAAGGAGGTGGGGGGACTGCAGCCTCGGAGGTGGGAGCCTCAATTGGCGTTGGAGGTGCCTCCACAGGTTGAGGGACTTCAGCTGGCGGGTCATCAGAATCAAGTTCTTCTACTTCGCCTTCCTCAGCCGGAGTCTGGGGAACCTCCTCTTCAAGGAATTCCGCTTTAACCGCAGATATATCCAGCCCCGGGTGCACCTCCTCTATCTTCTCAAAGACCTCCTGGTAGGCCACCCTGCTCCAGTACATTCCGAAGCGACGGTACTCCTCAGTGAGGTGAAAATTAGCAATGTAGTTCCTCACTGCGATTTCACCTGCCTCGACGACATCCGCTTCGTACTTCTTCACCTCCGAGGCATACCACCGGATCTCCTTCTCCATGAATTTACTGGCATCTCGAGCCCCAGCTAGCTCAAGGTTTGCCTTCTCCAGGGCCTCGGCAGCAACCTTTTGGTGGTTATCAGAAATTTCCACCCTCTTTGTAAGAGCAGCCACTTCGCACTGGGCCTCATGGACCTCCTTCTTCATAGCCTCCACCTCGGCCAAGGCAGACTCCAGCTTCGCATCGTTTTCATCCTTCTGAACTCGGAGTTCAATATTCATGTCAGTTTTCTCCCTTAGTTCAGCTTGGACTTTGACCAGTTCGTCACGCGAAGCCCGGTTCCTTGATTGAATGTCTGACAGAACCGTCTGGCACTCCAAGGCCACGCCAAAAGCCCTGGCCATCTGACTCGCCAAAGTGGCAGTGAGGTCCACGGTATCGCATGTGGCAACGTAATTCTGCCACCTCTCCGTCCAAAATTTATTAAACCCCTCGGTGGCCTCCCTCACCTCGGGTGGGAGCATCTCAATCAGCATAGGAGCGATCTTGTCCTCCCTGCCTCCCAAGAAGTTCCCGGACTTCCCTGGAGTCCTCTCGATTTTCTTCTTTGAGGCCTCAGCTGCCTCTGTCGCCTCCTTAATTATTTGGCGAGACTGAGCCACCAGCGACGAATCGATCGAAGATTGCATCAACTTCGGCCGCTTGGGCGCCTCTTTTCCCACGTGGGAGACAGTAGTCCCGAAACTACTGGAGGACCCGCCTCCGGGGCCAAACCTCCTCTTTTTATTCTGAGGCTCCTCGGCCACGCCTTTGCCTTTGGAGAATACGACCTGGCCCTCCTTTCCAGCCCCCTTGGAGGCTCCCTCCTCAGCCTTCTTTTCGTTTTTTTCCTTGCTGAGGCGGTCCAACTTGGACTTTACATGCTTCGCCCCAGAGGAGCCGGGCTTCAAAGTTTTCACCCCGGCGGTGGATGTAGCCCTCATAATGCTGGCCATATCAGGCAGGGCAAACTCCTTTTTGGAAAACTTGTCTGCAAACATCAGAAAAGGTTTAGAGCAGATAGCAGTACCACTAATTCATAAAAATCACCTAGTTAAATGGCGTCTTACCTTTGGGAGCCATCAGTCCGAAATCAACAAAATATTTATCCTTCTCGATGAGGTGGTTAAAGCTTCGGAGCCTCGGGGATCGTCGGTATATGTCCTCAATGATACCCCACGCAGCCTCGGATAGTTCGTACCTCGAACTACCGTCTGCAAGGCAAAGACAAAAGATTAGAACTATGAGGCTATATATGAATCACAGTCAAACAAACCAACACTCACATGCTTCGTAGTATTGGGTCGACGCGGTACAGGCTGGGACAGCATCTCCCTCAACCCTCTGCCACCTCCCCGTTACCCAGAACCAGGACTCCTTCCACCCCTTTATGGAGGAAGGAAGTCCAACTACGAAGGGGGCATGGGAACCCCAGGGGGTGATGTAATACCACCCTTAGAGTCGTCTTTCCCCACGACCCTGGCATGGAAGAGGGTTTCGAATACATGAAGGGGCAAGTCCTCGTCTAGGGACACTTCCTTCCAAAGGAAGTATGTCCCAACGACTTGGCTCCACCCGTTTGGAAGGATTTGGGTGGGGGGACAACATAAATGTCCTCAGCACCGCCCTAAAAAAGGGGTGCAGAGGCAGACGCACACCTGCCTTAAGCAGGTATTCGCTAAAGGCCACACAGTTTGGCCTCGGAAAACAGGCTCTTTCATGGGGGTCGGGGACTATCAATTCTACGTAGGAGGGGATACGGTACAACTCCCTAAGCTCGGCTAGTTTGGCGGAGGTGATGTTGGATTGAATCTTGGTTGCCCCCCACCCCACCTCGTAATCTATGGGCTCCTCGACCATACTGTACCACTCTCCCGAGGCCCCAGATACCGACTCCTCACCACTCCTAGCCACTATAACGGCCAAGGACGCCTCGACAGACATTATGAACTAAAAAATGATAGAAAAAACTGCAGAGATGGTATTGAAGGAAGGAAAGGCGACCGAAGCAAGGAAATACCTAAAATGTAAGAAAACACTCGCCGGAAGGTTGCCGGAAAACTGGAAAGCAAGAATACTTTGAAAACTCTGGAAGAATGATTCGCGAAAGTAAAGTGTGAGAATGGCAAGGTCTTGCCTTTTATACTTACAATGGGCCTAACCCTGGCCATTGGATTATAAGCCCAGTTAATCTGAAGCATCCATGATTGCGTCGTTCTGGGCCATGGATTACAGACGATTCATACGCCAACGCCTCAGATTGATGCGTGTTTAGCACGAGCGCGTCTTGGTGCGTGAATGAATCTCCCAATACCACACGGCCTAATAATTACCCATGATGACACTTTAAATGCAAACGGCTGTACGGTAATTGAAAGTCGTTTCGATGCCACAATTGGCATTGGGAATACGCAAAAGTGTCATATCGAAGGCGCGAATCTCCAAAAGACTTCAGCCTCGCCAGTTCTAATACGAACTCGCCTCGTCAAAAGGACTTCAGCCTCGCCAGTTCTAATACGAACTCGCCTCGTCCAAAGGACTTCAGCCTCGCCAGTTCTAATACGAACTTGCCTCGTCCAAAGGACTTCAGCCTCGCCAGTTCTAATACGAACTCGCCTCGTCAAAAGGGCTTCAGCCTCGCTAGGCCTAATATGAACTCGCATCGGCCTTAAACGATCTTCGGTGTCCGAGGCAACCTTCCTAACTGTTGTACTCTACGATTCCTAACTTCATAGCTGAGAGTCCACGTATGACATAAATGATTACACATGGACTTGGGGGACTATTGTTACCGGCCATCTACGAAGACCCCTCCCCAGGCCTTCATAGCCAAACGAGGCCCCAAGCCTCGTTTGTGAGGATATCGCAATGATGAGAATCTGTGTGATTGATTGATGTAACCCTTGCATAAAGCAACTCTTGTCTTGTCTTGTCAACGTAAGAGTATTTAATTGAGTATGTAGATATAGGGGAGAGGACTTGATGGCTAGGATGTGATGCTCTGGCCGGGGAGATGAGGCCACGTGTACATCGATCCGACGATCACCATCCCATGTGTAACACTATAAATACCCCAACCATGTAATAAAAGAGGATGATGCAAATTTAAAGACAAAAGACACTTAATATCTTTGAACGTACATAAAACAAGATACACAAAAAGCAACGACAAGTCAGGTTCCCCGTAGTCGGATTCTTAAAGGATCACGTTACATTCATCTTGCCGGAGCCTGAACGGAAACATTACGTGCGGTGGGTCCCTTCTACGAAAGAATTCGAGAGTCCTATTGAACGTTCTTCGGTACACACATGCTGATCGAGGCTTGCACGTGCATATGTGGGTCCGGTTTCTGTTGACAACGTTTTTCGGGGTCAACACAAACATTTATTACTCGGATTTCCAAGGAATTCTCCACGAAAGATTTGGGTGATCTTCATTATTTTCTCGGTGTTGAAGTCCAAGCTAATGAGAAGGGCCTGTTTCTCAGTCAAACGAAGTATGCACTTGATCTCTTGTAACGTGCTTCCATGATTGATACAAAGCCTATTTCTACACCTGTTGTCATTGGTCAGCACCTATCAGCCGAAGGAAAGATGTTCTCCAACCCTACTATGTTTTGTTCTCTTGCAGGTGCTCTTCAATACTTGACTATCACCAGGCCAGATTTCCTTCAGTGTAAACTCCATTTGCCAGTTCATGCATGCCCCCACCGAGGATCACTTTTGTGCTCTCAAACGTATTTTGCGCTATGTTAAAGGCACTCCTCATCATGGACTTCAACTTCATAAACAGTCCACTCGTGATCTTCTTGCCTACTTTGATGCGGACTGGGCAGGGCTGGATGTCCTGGTACACGTCGCTCCACTATCGGCTATACTATATTTTTTGGTGCCAATTTAGTCTCTTGGTCCTCTAAGGAACAAAGCACTGTCTCTCGTTCAAGTGCTGAAGCAGAATATCAATCCTTAGCTGTTGTCCCTGCTGATATTGCCTGTATTATTCAACTGCCAATGAGATGCTTATAGTCAATATTTAAACAAGGTGAGACTAGTAACACAGGTAAACATTTAAAAAGTATCCCATGTAGTCACGTAAACAAGCTTTAAACAAATACATATTTCAATTAATAGAGTTGTAGAGATCTTGAATCCACCAAAAACAAGAACCAAATACGTTTCAATTCCTGAAATATGATCAAGGTCGACACCTTGACCTCCATCTGTCGATAAAAATATGTTATGATACTGAAATTTGGGTTTTAATTAATTAAAAAATACATTTATGTGTTTTACTAAAACTGAAATGCTGAAGATATTAACTATCACAAATTTCACAATAAAAAGTTATGTTAACAATATCATTAACATACTTAGAATATACAAATATAATGATCCAAAATATTACTAACAAGTAAAAGTACAAGAGAAACTTGAAAACTACAACGATGCTTATGATTGCATGTTTCTAAAAGCTTAAATTATAATTTAAGTTGCATAATTTATTAGACGTATAACTTTTATCAATTTGTTAACCACACATTCTATAGGAGGACTCACCAGTTATAATCTATAAAAATCTATACCAAACATACAAGTATCTTTGATTGAAAAATATTGTGGGAATACATTTCGCCGGCGGCTCCGGTTGAAACAAAGTTTTTAGTGGCCAAGAGTTGTACACTTCAATATTGTAAATTTGTTAATTGTTAGCATTATCTGCAATAAAATTCATAGAAGACTTACCTTTATGTGATCTTGTTTTCATGTCATCCAGCCCCCAAGTTATACCTTCATTACATTACATGTTCTGATATCATATGGAGATTTAATGTTCCATCATAAAACTTATGAAGTCATTATATATTGTTATATTTATTATTTATTCGATGTGATATTTACATCTAACTCGCAAAATGATGCCTTTGTCTGAACACTAGAATCTTGGAATTCTGATGCTCATTTGAGCTTCAGACCAATTGAATTTCTTGATTGTGTTTACTAAGCTTTGATACCATATTAAAATGAGATTGGACAAACCTCTGCTCAATGAATTATAATGCCTATCGTTGCTGATATTTATATAATAATGAATGTAACATAAGATATAAATAAACAAGAAGATAAAATTACAACAAATCAAATTCAAAATTCAAAATTGTAACGATCGTGAAAAAAGGAACATAAGATAGATAATAAAAGAACCTTTTATATTGTTTTTTTGATAGTCAAATATATCAAAACATATCCCTCTTATATAGCGATGGCAAAAAAGATAGGCTGCTCGGGCTCAGCCCGTAAAAAACCCGAGTCGGGCTCGGTTATACCGAGGCTCGGGCCAAGCCCCGTTTTGGGGAGTTGGCTCAAGCCTAGGCCAGCGCGTGGCCTGAGCGAGCCTGCCCATATATATATATATATATATATATATATATATATATATATATATATATATATATATATTTTTTTAGAAAATCCTGCCTTTGTAAAGGAAAAAAAAAACAAACAAAAAATCCGAGCCGGCCGGCCTGTTAAGGCTCGAGCCAAAAGCTCGGGCCGAGCCACATTTTTTGGTCAGGCTTTGTTAGGTTCGGCTCAGGCCAAAAAAAGCTCGAGCCGAGCTCGAGTTTGGCTCGTTGACATAGCTAACTCTTATATAGTGAGAGATATTACATTTGTTTCCTTAAAATACTGCAAAATAACCCTGAATTAGGAAAACTTACGCCTTCGATCACAATACTAATTCCTTAGAATATAAATAATCTAACAAAGACTAACGCTATATATGCTAATGCTACCTAATCATACCCATTTCTTAAACTTGTTTTATTTCTTAATACAGACAATATTTTTGAGTTTCAAAAGGTGACAACCAATATCTAGACTTTTTTTTTTTCAAATTAGCCATCTGGATGTTATCTTCAAGAGTACCAGATTTATATTAACAGAGATGAAGATAAGTGGTGATGCAACAACAGAAACTAGTAAGAAGATTGAGGAGTTAGGGATTTCCACGGACTTTTTTAGGTAACTGAATTATATAATTTTTTCATTGTGTTGTTCTGTCAGGACAAAGACTTCATTCATCGTTAACAAATTACACAAGATAGTATGACAATCAATTTAAGTGGTGAAAGAAATTAGGGCGTAAATGAGTAGTGTCATTACTAGATCTCAAAGAATAATTTTTTATATATATATAAATAAAATGGAATCAAAGGATTTCACCCATCTCCCTGAAGGAGGCGCGAAGTCAATGAGGATCTCAAAAATAACTTTTTTTCTACCTGATTTAAATACTACATCTCTATATGTACTTCGGCAATAAATTCTTCATGCTAAAATATTTATGATGGGTGACAGCTAGAGGATGCATTTCCTCAATCACTTTTCACAAGTAATAGAGAGAATTAACGTTGGTACATTTGTAGTTTGTCTCTACACTTTTAAGGGTCTACAAGTGTGAAATAGAATCCTTAACTTGTAGGAGAAGTGCAATTGGTTTTGACACTGATCCAAATAAACATTAACTAGCTAGGCTCATAAATAGCACATCTAATTTTCTTGAGGAAATGTAAAAAATGGATGAGAAAAATTACCATATGACATAGAATTTTAATGAAATAGAAAAAGAAAACGAAAAAAAGAAGTAGCCACCTCAACGCCATATGACATCACGTGCATGCCACATGTGCAACAATTTGCATGCGATTATTGTACGTGGAAGCAAGATTTAGCCACCTTGATTTAACGTACAGCCACCTTTCATACACACACCTTCAACACGTAAATACCATGCAAGCCTCCTAACTCGCTATAAATAGTAATGCCCTTCACTATCGTTCCTCCACCATCGATATTTCAGCTTTAAGAGATCGATTTTACAATGGCAAAGAAAATTACAAGTGTTGGTGCTCTCCTAATCTTGGCTCTCTTGGCCTTGAACGAAGCCTTTGCCACCACCGTGATAACCACCGTGACCACCACAACAATCAATGATGAAGAGAATCAACAATGCAAGAAAGATATTCAGAAACGCAGCTTCTCAAACTGCGAGACATTCTTGAGACTTGAATTTGATACATCTGATGCCACAATAAAGTTGCCCTATCCCAAACAACATTATAAAAATCGTTGCTGCAAAAATGAGTTAAGCGGCATTGATCAGCAGTGCGTGTGCTATGCTGTGAGGTCTATGATGAAGAACATGATGGACAGCGGCCGTCTCAGCGCTGAGGAGATGGAGGAGATGCTCGAGCTGGCTGGAGATCTTCCTATGATGTGCAACATACGAAAAAACCCATGCTGAATATTCTGATCAGTACAGGGCCATTATTCAGTGGTTCATCAATGTAGAAATATGCACACCACCATCATGTACCGTGTATATTTCCTCAGAATAAAATCTCGGTCTGTCTTTTTCTAAGTTGCCTATCTATTTTTCCAATCGATAATCAATGGAGTTAACTAACATATATCCACTGAACAGTACAAACATGACGACAAAATAAGCATTTTTCCTCAATTTGGGAACGTCTTCGTGAATCTTTTTTTTTTTTTTTTTTGAAATTCTGTTGCTAGATCTACACGATAATCTAAAGGAACTAACTTCTTAGCACTCAACTGATCATACTATTATTAAGACTTTGATTTTCCATCTTAAAAGATCAACCTTGCTAGAGGAGCAGCTTAAAATCTTATAAGTTGGTCTATGTTTTCATATTTATTCATGTGGAATTTATCTCTTAACAACTATTTGATTCTCTTAGTGCTAATAGATTATATTTTCCATCAATTTTGAACCTTGAGAATGGAAGTAGTAGCTACCATCTTCATTCCAAATAATCACAAAGAAGAAAACAAAATTGAGAAAGGAAATCAAAATAGAGTTCCTCCAAAAGATAAGAGTTGATATGTTTGGTGTTCTCTACCAACATCCTTAATAAGCTTCAATCTTCTGAAAGCGATCTAAGCATTTTACTTACAAACTCACCATTAATAAATTTACGATCAAAGCCCTTGAAGCCATTACAATATCGATAAAGCGAGTAATCATATCAAAATAGGTTCGTCTTGTTTCGTGAAGAAGTTTTCAAATTCTTTGACCAAGAGATTAATCTTGGTTTCTTTTACCTTACTAGTACCAACATGAGTGATTTCTAAAGCATGTCATATATCATATGCGGAGCCACGTGCTAATGCAATTAAACGCATGAAACTCATTTCTATCTTAAGGCCCAATAAAGTAGGTTTTTTGCTCTAGTATTCAAGGACAATTTTTTTTTTTTTCATCTTATCATATTTCTCTCTAGGTTCAAGAATGGATTGATCGGGTTTTCCATCAAGTTTAATAATATTGGTGGGCACATACGGACAATATTCAATGACTTCCCAAATATTATAATCTATTGATTGAATGTAAATCATCATTCTAGATTTCCAATAATTAAAATGTGTGACATCAAAGAAGGGAGGTCGATTTATAGAATGCCCCTCAAGATTCTGAAGGTTGTTGTGGTTAGCCCTTGCTTGAGATTGTAAAATCTTAATTTTAAAATAAGCATTTTACTCTAATACCAATTGATAGCCCAAGAATAGCTAACCAAGAGGGAGTAAATTAGTTTTTAAAACTTTTGCAAAAAATTAATCTAAAATCAAGCACGTAATAACTCGATAGATTAATTCAAATAATAAGCACGAATATGAAAGTAATAAGTAAAGAGAGATAGATAATGCAAACGGTATAATTATGTAGGTTCGATCCAACGCAATGATCTATGTCCTCTGTTACCAAGCTCTTGCACGAGCTAGGCCAATTTCACTATGTTCATTAACTTGTGGTGCAATCCAACCATTTACAAAGCTTTCAGTGACTTACAAATAAGGAGCATCGAGCCTTATACAATGTTGATCTTTACGAGACCTCAACAAGACCCATAAGTTCAAAGAAAATTGATTTTGCAAATTGAAAGTTCTCTCTTAATAAATGATATGATCACAATTAAGTACCAAAAGAGAAATAGGCTAACACTTAAGTAAATAGCATGAATGAAGTTCAAGTGTTAGGTATGAAAAACTTTGATGTGTAGAATGATTTTCAAAAGTTAATTTGATCAAAAGTTATTCAAAACTAAAATAATTTGATAATAATAAATGATATGAGAAATTAAAAAAAAATTCCACAAAAGAATGTCACTTGAATGCTCTTAAGTTATTGTAATGAATGGCAAGTGAGTTAGTATTTATAGCAGCTAAAAATGTGAAATTCTGTGTCGAACTGAACTATCATCCGGATGTCTGAAATAGTACCGGACGATTGAATTTGTCAAAAATCAGAACGGTCGAAAATCGACCGTTGGAAGTGAACTAGACGTCCGGTTCACCACCTGGACATTCGGATTGGCAGAGATATTCGGGTTTGTCTATTTGATTTTCTGACACAAGGTAGGCTTTTGCATGACTTTTTACTTGATTTTTCAAGGTAAGTGATGCTAATATGATTGAAAATTAAGTTTAATTCTTAACTTTGAAAAATATTTTTTGTACAAACGTTTTACGAAGTAAATTTTATCGTGTATAAAAATTCGTCACTCGAGCTTTCAATGAGTCATTGCTAAGGATTAAAGTATTTTACCTTTTCAATTGAGATCAAACATATAGTTCTAATATCTTTGATTGATTTAGCGTGAGAACACGATTTGTTGCTCGATTTTGAATTTGGCGCAAGTGCTCGATTGAGAATGTTTTATTTCCATCTTGAGCTTACTTGAATGTCACTTTCACATTCTTTGCTAGTAATTGTTTTGTCTCCAATTTGATCAAGTTCGCAACATGTAACAATGAAGACTTGAATACAAATGTTAGAGATGAAAATACGTTTTGTTGTAATCAAACATAAGATCAATCGAAGGTCAACACATATCACAGTACATTTTTCCAATAATCAAATAGCGGTAGGTGATCATTTGATTTCCCGCAAGTGAACGAGATCGTAAACAAGTAATAAAGTGATGAATAGAGTGTCGAACCCACAAGGACTACGTGTTTGATCAAGTCAAAATTAATTGCAACTTTAATTGAATAGCAAATAGATTCTGTGATTTGTTCTATACTAATACCTAAATTATCAATCAAACTAAATAAAATAAGTAAATGTGTTTTTCAAATAGTGAGATGCATTGCTAAGATGTCGAATCCTCCTTATTATTCCATTTTTAGTGTAACAATTAAATTAACAAATTTGAAATCATTTATATTGGTCAATGTTCCTAATTTAATTGAAAGCCTCTCTCGATAGAGATTAAATCTATTCCCCTCATGTGACCCTTCTATCTCTCGATGAAAGATGCAAACATGATAAATGCATTAACAAGTACTAGAACATTTATTGAAACCATATAAAGCATAAAAGTATATCTCTATCCTCTATTGAACCTTACAATGTTTATTATAACGTGCTTAAACCCTATTGTCTCTCGATAACAATAAAATTCACAAACAATTCAATTGGTGATCAAACAATTGAAAAGAACAATAAAAACGATAATAAACATCCACAAATCAAATCAAATTAAAGTCAAAATAATTAATTATGAACTGAAAATATCATAACAATGGTTCATCTCATCCTAGCAATGTATAAATTTAGCCTAACATATTGAAATTATAAGAAATCATATATAAGTGAAAAGATATAACCCGGTTTTGATAAATTGAGAATATGAAGATGAATCTTGAAATCTTGAATCTCTTTAATGGTTTCTTGATGAATCTCCACTTACGCCTTCTCTTCTTTGCCCAAAAATCAGATTTGAATCTTTACTTGATTGGATTCTTACAAATTCCCTTTAATTCTCTCACAAGAATTATGAATTATGCTCCTCTGATGATATTAATTGATAAATATTAGAGTATAATATGTATATGAGAGCTCTCTTATATGTATTCTACTGTTCTCTATTTGCAGGAGTCGAAAACTGGTCGAGAATCACGTCCAATTTGGTTTCCAAAAGAGTTCTGATCGAATAAGGAAAGTTGTCTTCGCGAGCGGATTTTTTGGTCTCTGCACAGCAGTCAGTATTTTGACCATAACTTTCTCTTTCGATATCCAATTGATGAGATACAAAATGTGTTATAAATATAACTCAAAGAGATATAACTTTGGTAGAGATATTATTTTTCCAATTCGGACGTCTACTATGCCAAAAATCGATTTCAATCTTCGACTAGAAATCTGGAATATAACTTATGCAATTGGAAATTGATGTTTATCATATTTCATTCATTTTTGAATTCTAATTCCATCCAATTGTCTCATAAAATCTTTCAAGTATCATCTTTTGGTCCAAATCAACTATTTAGTATTTGCAATTTGGTCCTCTGACTTTGAATTTTGTCATTTTCACCATTTTTCGCTTCTTTCTTTTAATTCCTTGTTCAACCATTGAATTTTACCTATATAACACAAAATACAACAATTTAGGATATATTTTGTCAATAAAACTACCAAATATCGATATTTTAGGACCCTAAATAAGTGTATAAAATACACTTATCAGTAGGAAAATAGCTTTAATTGTATACGTCGATGATATAGTCCTAATTGGAACCAATATAATTGAGATGGAAAGATTGAAGAAACGCCTTGCAACTGAATTTAAGGTAAAGGACTTAAGACAATGAAGTATTTCTTGGAAATGAAAGTCGCAAGGTCAAAAAGAGATATCAGTGTCTCACAACGAAAATACATTCATGATGTCCTATCTGAAACAGACATACTTGGATGTAAATCAAGCGACACGCCAACTGATACAAGAAGGAAGGGAGAAGATTCTGGAAAGCCAGTCGAGAAAGAAAGATATCAACGACTGTAGGGACGTTAATCTATATATCTCACACTAGACCAAAAATTTCATTTATAGTAAGTGTGGTAAGCCAACATATACATTCACCAAAAGAAATTCATTTGGAAGCACTATATCAAATTCTCATGTATCTGAAAAGCTCCTCTGGAAAATGACTATATTTCAAGAACAATGAAGGTAAGGAAATAGAAGTATTCAAAGATGCAGATTGAGTTGGTTCCACAAAAGATAGGAGATCAACTACTGGTTACTATACCTTTGTATGGGAAAACTTGGTAACTTGGAGAAGCAAGAAACAAAGGTACAATGCTAAAGCCGAGTTTAGAGCTGTTGCACAAGGAATATGTCAATGGTTGTGGTTAAAGAAATTGTTGGAAGAACTACATATCACTGTAAAACCTCCCATCAAACTATGATGTGGCAACAAATCAGCAATCAATATTTCTCTGAATTCAGTACAACACGATCAAACCAAACATAAAGAGGTAAACCGACACTTTATCAAAGAAAAGTCGAAGGTGGAGTTATTTGTTGACGTATGTCTCTACAAAAGAATAAATTGCAGGTATCTTCACCAAAGAGCTACCACAACAAAGTTTTGATCATTTTATTCACAAGTTGAAAATGATCAACATTGAGGGGGAGTGTAGAAATCTTTTTAATTGTAGATTGATTGATGTACCATATTTAGGATGATTAGGATTGATTGATGCACCATATTTAAACTTTCCTTGGTTAAGCTAATTAGTTCTCTCCTAATTTAGGAGATTGTTTACCATCTTTACCTCCTTTCATTGTATATAAATAGTGGGACAGAGGAATAAACTATCATCACACAATCATTCGAGTGTGTTATTCTCTTCATATATCGATCATAAAGAAAGAGCAAAACTCATCTTTGAGAAAACATCTTCGAAAAATACAGCAATATAATCATCGGCATATTTATACCTTTCTGCATGACAATCGAGCAAATCGGTCAATCTTGCTTTCAATTGTTCAAGTTTTCCAGAGTAAAGCATTCACTTCAATTTTTTTAACCTTTTAGAAGATGTGTATTACTCGTCTCTCCATCTAACCATGCTTGCATTCCCTCTCCAAGCACAAAATTTTCACCATAATCTAAACCATGTGTTAGACATTCTATAAAATGTGTTTTGGTATGTTATCATCAATTTGTTGAAGTTTTATTGCTTAATGGGAGAGTTGCAAATTACCAAATTAATGACTACTAAGTTACTGAATGGTAATAATCATCCGTTTTTAGTTTTGACCCTACATGCGGAATTATTCTATTAAAAACAGCAAGTCACTTTTTAATAGTTTCTAAATTATTAAGCATACACATCCAATTTCCCTATATTTGAATACCGCAGTTTGTAATATGGAAAGCAATAAAGAACACCAATAATTGTTGACCGAGAAACCCAATGTGGGAAAAACTTCAGAACCAAGCTAGTTACCTCCACTATAGACAATATAGATTACAGTCCGTTTTCAGCCTATCAAATTCAACTAGTACCCACTGTTGTAATTCATGTAATCTCCAAGATCTGTTGTACCCACCAGCTTTCCGATCTTCTATAGTTAGATACTGTCTAGCTAACTCCACTAGACTTATCGATCTACTTCTTATAGCTTCTAAGATCTGTTGTCTCCTTCCAGCTTCTCGATCTTCTTCAATTATCTCTTCCAAGTGGATTTTCAAGAATCTCCAATTCTTATGTTTTTCATGTGCTTGCAGTCTACCTCTCCCAATGTCTGACCGAGAGAGTACCTTCCTCAAAGTGTTAAAGAAGTTGGTGTTTTAGATTCACGAACCTTGATATTTTCCCAAAACTTGGTTGCCGGATCTCAAAAATGATATGAATGATTCCACCAATGAATTGTATTCTTGGATCTCTCAAAAGATGATATGAATATGTTATACCAATGAGACAACCATTTATTTTCATGCAAGAGCATTTATATTTATAGTTGGAGGTGTATGAGTAGTATGGGCCATGTAAAACTCTCCAAAATGGCGAAATAGGGTTAGTCGCGCAACATTGTCACTCAAGCGAGGGGGACTTGTTGCTCGAGCCAAGGGTATGTCACTCAAGCGACGCCTTGGTGATAAGCGAGCGACAATGGTTCTATTTCTCTCTCTCCAGCGATGACCAAGCGTAAGGCTAGCGAAATTTCGGCGCCGCTTCTTCCTTGTTTTCAAACTCGAACTCAAGCCCTAGGCTACCTAACTCAACTATACAAAATTGCACTTCACTTTTTGACTTTTACACATGTTCAATTAAGTCCTTTTTATTCACAGAATCGCCAATTACATTATTGAACCTAACAATTTTGATCTAAGAGTTACCGCTTATCAGTTATTGGGTAGTAATATTCTCTCTTTGGGAGACAAACAGAACTTAAAAATATGTTAGAAAAAAGATCAAAGAAGTTCTTATCTTAATATCACTCCCTTCAATTACGATATTGGTGAGTCAATTATAGATGTTATCCACTGTCAAGCTTGCAGCACTAAGTGCTCATCAAAGATGAAAAGGCATATAAGATCAGATGGACAAGTCATACACCTAAAAGATTTCATTTCCTAACAAGTGTTCCACACCAATCACCAAATCCTCTCAATCAGATAACATCCCAAGCAAGGATCCTGAGAAGACTAGTTAGAAATCCACTAACCCAAAAAAATTTCATCACATAAAGAAAATTGTGAAAATATAGATAAATTGCACCAATAAGCTATAAAGGAGTCATTTTAAAATGTTGTTATTATCAAATACTACCAAGTAGTCACAAGATAAATAAATCATAAATTTCTCACTTGGAAGAGTATTACAATTGAGAGGATGAAGAACTGAATTGAGGATATTATTTATCTCAAGTGAGGAAAAATGAAGTATCAATACAATAAATATACAAGGAAATGGTGGGAAAGTCCAGCTGGCTAGTAACAATCCAGCTGGCAAACGACTACTTCAATATGAGTGGGAAAATAGAAACTAGCTGGTCCTAATACGCCCCCTCAAGATGTGCTATGAACATTCTTCACGCACATCTTGACCATCAATGGAGCAAGTACGGATGCAGTTAAGGGCTTGGTGAATGCATCCGCGAGCTGATGGTGTGATCTGATTGGAAGTAACTTGACTACCCCAACTGTGATTTTATCTCGAATAAAGTGGCAATCTATTTCTATATGTTTCGTCAGCTAGTGGAAAATCATATTATTGGCAATCTAGATAGCAGCAAGGTTGTCACAATATATCATTGCTGGATAGGTATTATCAACCTGGAAATCTGTCAATAATTGCTTGATCCACACAATTTCACTTGTTGTGGCTGCAAGGGCTCTATACTCAGCTTCAGTGGATGGACGGGAAATGGTAGGTTGTTAGATTTCCAAGCAACCAATGAATCACCAATGAATATACAGAACCCTGTAGTAGACTTTCGTGTATCAATGCACAAGCCCCAGTCAGCATCAGAAAACGCTCGAATTTTGATAGGCATGACAGAAGCTGAAGAGAAATAAATTCCTTGGCCAACACTTCCCTTCAGGTATCGAAGCAAATGGTGAACAGCTTTAAGGTGAGGGAGTCTTGGCTGAGACATATACTGACTTAGCTTGTGAATTGTGAATGTGATGTCTGGCCTAGTAAGAGTTAGGTATATCAATCTCCCAATTAGCTTTCTGTAGTGAGATGCATCTGGTAGTAAATCCTCTTCATGTAAGCTAAGTTGAATTCTTGAATCCATTGGGCTATGGCAAGTTTGCAATCTAAATAGCATGCATCTTCGATCAACTGCAAGGTGTAATTCCTTTGTGATATGACTATTCCTGAAGTAGCTCGAGCAATCTCAATCCCCAAGAAATATTTTAAAATTCCTAGCTCTTTCAATTTGAACTGAGAGCTCAAATACTCTTTTAATTCATTGATCAGTTGTACAGTCGGTCCAGTGATGACTATGTTATCCACATATACCAAGAATCTTATAGAACTATGTTCAGAACCTTTTGTGAAGAGAGAATAATCTACCTTGGATTGGATGAAACCATATTGAATGAGAGCACTAGAAAACTTTGAATTCCATTGCCTTGAAGCTTGCTTGAAACCATACAATGATTTGTTCAGTTTACATACCAAATTCGCCCCCTGTTTGAGAGGTTTAAGAAAATCATAACCAAGAGACAAGTCCATATAAACCTCCTCAAACAAGTCCACATTGAGGAAAGCGTTGTTGATATCAAGTTGAATTAAATGCTATTTTCGAGAGGCTGCTAAAGTGAGCAAAACCTTAACAATAACGGCTTTAGCTACTGGTGGAAAAGTGTCAAAGTAGTCCAACCCCTCTTGTTGAGTAAAGCCTTTCGCAACAAGACGTGCCTTATGCCTTTCTAAAGTGCCATCAGATTTAAATTTGTTTTTGAATACCCATTTGCATCCTACTGAACGTTTTCCAGCAGGTAGAGGAACAACGGTCCAAGTATTATTTTGTTCTAAAGCCTCTAATTCAGTCTTCATGGCATCTCGCCACTAAGGAAATTTCACTGCGTGATGGAAGAACTGTGGTTCAGACTGTGATGAGATATTCAAAATGTGATGTTGATAGGATTTAGAAAAGTTATGATAAGAAAGAAAGCGGCCAATATGATAAGGAGGTAAAGAAGAATGTTTAGAGTAATTGCAATAGAAATCTCTGAGATGAGAATGAGGCTTAGAGATTCTAAGAGATTTTCAAATGTTAGATGAAGAAACAACATTGGACTGAGAAGTGTCAATAAGGGCTGGAATAGAATGTGGAGGTTCACGTATAGGTGAAGAAATAGTAGAAATATCAGAAGTGGCAGTAGGAGCAGGCCTTGGAACTGAGGTCAAATTTTGAGGAATCGATAAAAAAGAGAAAGGTAGGACAAAATCAGGAAAAGGATCTGATAATGCATGATCCTCAGTGATAGAGTGAAAAGGAAAAATGTCTTCATGGAATAAGACATCCCTAGAAATGAATATTTGTTTGGAGACAATATCAAGAAGTTTGAAGCCTTTAACACCCGGAGGATAGCACAAAAAGACACATTATGGCCCTAGGTTGAAACTTTGTTCTGTGAGCACTATGTGTGGAAGCAAACCCCAAACAACCAAACACTTTGAGGTAGGAATAATCTGCCTTGTGGCCAAACAGCAGTTCAAAAGGAGTGTTGTGTTGTAGAATAGGAGAAGGTGTCCAATTGATCAAATGTACTGCAGTGAGGATACATTTAGTCCAAAATCGAATGGGAATTCTAGATTGAAAGAAGAGAGCACGAGCCACATTAAGGATATGCTGATGTTTACATTCAACAACAGAGTTTTACTGCGGTCTTTCAACGCAGCTGAACTGATGAATGACCCCTTTTTCAGCAAAAAAAATCCTTAAATGATAGTTCGTTTGCATTATCAGATCTGAAGGTCTTAATTGTAGCATTGAACTGGGTGGAAACTAGATTGAAAAATTCTTTCACAATTCTGATAGCATCAGACTTCTGCCTTAACATATAAACCCAAGTGAATCTAGAATGATCTTCTACCAATGTCACGAAGTATTTGTAGCCAGAGTGGGAAATCACATGATAAGGACCCCATATATCACAATGCACAAAATCAAAAATATTGTTGGAAATGTTATTATGTGAATCAAAGGGCAATCTCCTTTGTTTTGCTAAATGAAATATGTAGCAAGGCAAATGTATGTTTGAAATATCAGAATGAATAAACAACTGATCCTTCAACGTGTCTAACCTTTTAAAAGAAAGATGTCCAAGTCTATTGTGCCAAATACGGGCAGAAACTGAATTAACAAAAACATTAGAAACAGAATTAAAAACTCTGGCATCCAGAACATATAAGCCTTGTATGATGCTACCCCTGCCAATCATCATCTTGGTGGAAACTTCCTGGATTGTGAACTGATGATGGAAAAACTGTACAGTGAGATGAGAGCCTATAGTTAATGAACTCATAGATATCAAATTGAATTGGAATTGGGGAACAAACAAGATATTGTGCAATATCAAAATTAGGTCCTAATTTCACATCACCACTTAAACTTACTAGTATACATGTGTGATCAGGTAAAGTTATGCTTGAGTTAGTAATAGGCTTCAGGTCAATAAAGGCGGTGGAAATCGAACATACATGTCTGGAAGCACCTGAGTCCACAATCCATATATCCTTAGAGGAAAATAATGACTTAATAGATTTTGACTTATATATACCTGCAGCATATGTTGGCTCAGTTTTGTCGTGATCAGTGGGGATTGATTGCAATGTGGAAGATAGGTGAGTAGACAACATTGTCATCAAGTTTTGGTATTGATTTGGACTCAGATTCTGCATAAACTTGTTAACACCAGTGTGCTGATTCATATGCTTTTCTTCTATTTGTGAATGAACAGAAACTTGATTAACATTGTTAGTCTTAGAAAAATGTTGAAAAGTATATCTTGGCCTGGGTTTGAATCCTAGTGGAAACCTATGGATTTTGTAACATTTATCAATAGAATGTCCATGATATTTGCAATGATTACAATATGGCCTATCCTTTTTCCAATTCCCAGGTGCACCTCGAAAACCAGAATTAGACCTTTCTCTATTAGTATCAGCACTTCGAAAACCAGAGTTAAACCTTTCTCTGCCATTATCAAAAGGCAAAAGCAACTCCTGCATCTGAGGCAACATCAATAGAAGCTATGTGTAGCTTCCTCTGATTTTCTTCTTGTGAAACTAGTGAGAACACCTTATTAATTGATGGTACAAGATCCATTAGAAGTATTTGACCTCTCACTTGGGAAAATGAATCATGTAAGCCCATGAGAAAAGCCATGATGTATTCCATTTGATAGTATTTGTTCAACTCTTGAACACCACCACAGACACATTTTCCACAACTACAATTGGGTCGAAAATTAGTCAATTCCACCCATATAGTTTTGAGTTTGGTGAAGAACACACTTACTGTGTTCTGAACTTGCATCAAATTCATCAGTTCTTTCTTCAATTGGAAGATTCTCGGACCATTATTTTGCTGAAAACGCTCCTTGAGATCGTTCCATATCTCATAGGCTGAGGATGCATAAATCACATTGGTGGAGATTTCCTTTGAAACAGAGTTAAGGATCCAAGATATCACCATGTTATTATTCCTAATCCATGAACTAACCAGATCACCTTCATTATTTTCCGATTTCTTCACGGATCCATCAACAAAGCCAAGCTTATTCTTGACTGATAACGCGATGGTCATCGCGCGACTCCAGGAGCCATAGTTCTCTCCTGTGAGTTGTTGAATCACTAGCACCAACCTTGGGCTATCGGAATGATGTAAGAAAAACGGACTTGAAGGTTCATCAATGGTGGATTTGTTTGAAGTAGACCTTGAATCAGATCCTCCTTCCTGAATGATTTGCTCCATTACGATAAGAACAAGAAATCAGTAATGGATTTGTGCTGAATTCGAGTAGGAATCAGAAATCAAAAAAATCACAGAATGATGATGAGGAGAAAATTGAACGAGATGAAGAACACGACGTGAAATCCGAAAGTAGAAGAAAGAAATGAAATCACGCAGTTCAATTGTCCTCAAATTGCTCTGATACCATATTACAATTGAGAGGATGAAGAACTGAATTGAGGATATTATTTATCTCAAGTGAGGAAAAATGAAGTATCAATACAATAAATATACAAGGAAATGGTGGGAAAGTCCAGTTGGCTAGCTAACAATCCAGCTGGCAAACGACTACTTCAATACGAGCGGGAAAATAGAAACTAGCTGGTCCTAATAAAGACTCTATGAACTTGATTTAAAAGAGATTCTGAATCATGTCCATATTTCTTCTTACTTATTAAGGAGACACGCAGAAATTAAAAAACAGGAAAAAAAATTACAATAGGAAACATTAAGGACCAGCAGCTCTATCTCAGGTATCATTAACACAAACACTTGCTAAGACAAGAACGCCCTCTCGCACAGAAATAAAAACAAATTAAAAGGGGAGAACCATAAGGTAATTTATGAAATGTGTCGTGAATCAACATCTATGGCCACTATATATATTAGAATATTATAATCCAGTCCTAGACTCCCAAGACCTTAAGCATCAAATATACAAGGACTTCGTTTTCACTGAGGCTTGATGTAGATAGAGCATTGCCATGAGATTTCCCTTCTAGCCAGCAGCTACATCATCAGTAATCTTCTACTCTGCTACAAGGTATCCCAAATTCAAAAAGGAACAGAAAAATAAACTCACCTTCTTCAAGTGCATCTCAAACTTCTTCTGTAGTCACGTTTAATGCTCTGAGAATAATGAAAGATTCTGTGACTTTTTTGAATTAATTATTTGAATAAATTGGGTTGAAGGATCTTGAGATGAAAAGTCTTTCCTGGCCTCAGTCTTATTTTTTTCAGCAGGGGGTATAGCCAAATAGGGTCTCTATCATCTCTTCATTAAACCTGGAAAAAAAAAATGACATTCCGCTAGAGTGTCTCTCATGCAACATGGACATTTTAGGGGAAAAGTAGACTTATTGGAATGAACCAGATTTGATCTGAATAACTGATGCCAAGCCATTGAATTATCGAAGTTCGCCAAAACCTTGTCCCAAAAGAAAGGCTTCAGCTTAGCGTTAGGAGCACCTGTATGTCCCCCTGAGGTAGATCCAAAAGGTGGGGGTGCAGGGGGTTTCAAGCCAACCGGAGGTGGCCTTGGTGGAGGGTCGCCACCTGGAGGTGGCGGTGGGTGAGGTCCGTGAGGACCAGTCTTGATGCCAGAAGGTATAGCAGGTAGAGAAGATGGTGGTGGGCGAGGACAGTCCTGATACCAGAAGGTATAGCAGGTGGAGGAGGTGGCCCAGGCAGGGGAGGACAAGGGCCACCAGACGAAAGTTTTATAGGTGGTGCTGGTGGTAGAGGTAAAGGAGGTGGGGACGGGGAAGGAGCTGTCTTGCCTGGAGGTAGTTTAGGAGGATCTGTCCCTCCAGAAGGCAGCTTCAGTACAGGTAATCCAGAAGTACCCAACATTCCAGGTGGTATCTGCACTGAACATCTGCTGAGCTTATGGTGGCTGGCAGGCTGCAGTAATGGTTCCAACTGGAATCTCAATTTTTGAATCACTCACGGAATGAGACTATATATAGAACTTGCTGCTAATTTTGTTATGGTTCAATTTGTGACTAGATGATTGGTTACTAAGCTTTTCGTCATTCACTGATGGAAGTTCTGAAGTAACAAATGTACCAATGGAATAGTCACTAAAGCTTAAGCCGAGAAGAGGGCTATCATCATTTCTTTCTCGTCCAGAGCCCATCCCTAAAACCAGCGACAGCAGATAAAGAGCAGTGCGAAAAAAAAAATGTCACTGCAGCATTTACAACAACAGAAGCAACAACAGTTTTCTTTCGCTTGCTTGACAGTACATCTGAAGCAGAATTTGGACTATTTGATGAATGTTCACCACATGTAGGCTGCAAACTTGAATCATTTAACTGTGGACTATGTGAAGAAACTTCTGTTGCTGGTGATCCTCCAAATCTCTTAATTAACTCACGCCTTCTAGAAGAATTTGGCCTGGCAAATAAAAACCCCAAGTACTTGGTGCACCAAATTTTCAAATCCTTTTCTTCTTCAGAGGTAGGAAACATGAGATTTCTTTCCTGTAAACAGTCTACCATTGACAGTTTTACTCATATCTGCTTTGGTTGATGAAGAAAGTTCCTTGTCCGTTGGCCACTCCTCTGAGACACTTACTTCAAGATTTTCTAAAGCTTGTTTGGCGTGCATCAACTCAAGCCTACAGTTTATCCGCATCAATTCAACCTGCGGTAATGGAATGCCATAAGACAATGTACGTTCATTCTAGATGTATATACTGCATTACTGCTACGACATAACAGGTAGTAATAATTCTAGTCAAGCTTATTCTATGAAAGCCAACTCTATAAGACAGGCTAGAAACGATAGATGCTATGTAATTGTGAGGCTTTGTACTTCACATAATTATTTAAAATTAATAACCAGAAGAATTCACTTTTATATAGTCACAGAAAAGAAGGTTTACAGAAAGGCAGATTGTCAAATGGTAGTTACACAGACAAAAATTACTTCTCCATTGGTGTGTGAAATACGTTCAGTGAGATATCAATTCCATGTCAAAAGGGGAGACATCATAGTCAACATCAACAACGATAACAAGCTTGAAATCTGTAAGCACATTAGATGTAACAGTAAGAAAATTTAAGACAGATCATCAACAATTCGTTGGCCCATGAAATCTAATTTTAAAAGGTACCGAAAATGTAATAATGTATTTCTCATCAAGCTTTGTAATAGTTAAAATCCTTCTACTGCATCATACAAGTTTCTTTATGAAGCTAAAAATTGAAGTTAAAACAATTTGAAGTGAGAATGAAATAATAATCTAGCAAGTAACAGAGTAGCATTGTTCAAATGGAGCTCATGAAGAATGTCAGTTCATTAAAAATTGATTAAAGATGTTCTTGAAACCTTCTCCTAAATGATAACCCTGCAATATTGTGTTAAATGTGAAAGAAACAGATTTTATCTGGAATCATCATCACCTGTGATCTAACTTATTTCATTCCCATCCCTTCACCAAATGAATTAGAAGTAAAGGACTTAAAAAAGGAATTTTGGTGTGAAATGCTGTCATTTATCTATCATGAGCACACTAACTATATTCTCTACCGAAAAGGAAAAGAAATTTCTTTCCACAGTATCAAAAGCACGTTAGTATTAGTTGAAGTCGACACTTAAGAGAAGTAATTATCCAACTCCCTACCACCTTGATTGGTATTCAGTACTAATATAGAAAACATGGCTCTTACTAGCACATGAAGTATTAGAAGACTCCTCAACCATTAAGGAACGTATAGAATACAGAGAACCTCTTGGAAAGATTGGTTTTAATTCTAAATAAGTCGTATGTCACTCAGACAGTAAAATAGACTTGTAATTATATTTAATTCTACTAGTAGAAAACTGAAATAATTAGTTATGGTCAGCATGAAGGATCTAAATGAAGTATGTTATTTTCAGACTTGTGTTTCAAAATCATTTAACGAAGTTCCATTATTTTCTGAAACAGGAGGGCATATAAAAATTTCAATTGAAATGTTAGATTCATTTATATGAGCGATGACGATGTTACTAGAATAAAACATGCACATAAGGTTTATTGGCCTCAAAAACAACAATTATAACTACATCATAGCTCGATTCAGCCAAAAAGATGTGGCGACTAAGCAGGGGCGGACCGAGACCAATTTTCTTGTGGGGTCAAAAATGAGATTTCAAAAATGTTTAGGATATTAAAAAAAAAAAACTCAAAAAAAATAAAATTGTGGGGTCATCTAACCCCACATGACCCCATGTGGGTCCGCCCCGGCAACTAAGATAAAGAATCCCTCATAAGCAATGAAATTGAATAAGATAAGTAATTGATCCTTTGAAAACCCGCAAGTGAACGGGATCGTGATCAAATAATATAATAGTGTGTAGAATGTCGAACCCACGAGGACTACGTGTTTTATCGAGTTAAAGTTAATAATACCCTTAATCGAATAGCAATAATGATTTATAATAAATCTATTTCTAATTTATCACGCACTTGAAATTAAAGTAAAGTTTATCAAATTTTTAAGATGTATTGCTAAGATGTAGAATCCACATTGTTCATCCATTTTTAGTACAATAATTAAAACGACTTTTTTTTTTACGTAGAAACCTGCAGCCACTACCCGTGAGTGCGCACTGGGTAAACTTTACTCCATGTGCAATGGCCCGCAAACCACATAGGAGAGATAAACAACACTAGGCAAGCCCGGTGCGACTAGCTCGATTGAGAAAGTGTTGGCATGTGATTTGAACTCGTAACATTTGGTCTCCGTGTTCACCTACTCCACCAACTCAACTACCCTCGAATGGGTAATTAAAACGACTATTTATTATCATGCGAGTTAGTCGAAGTTCCAAATTTATTTAAAAGTTTCACTCGATAGCAATTCAATCTAATCATATATGTGACTTTTTTATATCTCTATAAAATATAGTAACATATAAGAAAGCATGAAAAGAGTTACAACATCTAAAAAAGGCATGCAAAGCATATAGGTATATCTCTATTCTCTATCGAATCTCACAATGCTTATTACTACGTGCTAACGATCCTATTACATCTCTCGATGATAATAAAATCACAAACAATTCGACTAATGACATTTCATTGAAAAGCAATCTAAACCATAACAAACATCAATGCATTCAAACAAATTAATGTCAAAATAATTAATTAATACTAAAAATTTAAAAACAAAGGTTCATATATATCTGTCTGTGTGTTTATTTGATTATGCTTCCTCTCTTTTGCTCCTTTGTAGCCGCCGATTCTGTGTATATATAATTTATATTTCAGCAACTAACTCAGTTGTGTGTATGTGTTTTCTGTTTTTCTTCGTGTTGCGTGTATCTGCATGTGTGTATTTATATTCTGTTCAATAGCAAGTAGCCATTTTTTAATTCATCCAATAAAAGTTCAATTGAGGCTCATTTAATGTATTTCTCCAAGTCATCTTTTACAAATAATGCAATTTAATCCTTCACTTTCTAAAGTACGAAATTTGATCTCCAAATTTTGCATCCAATAACCAATTTAGTCCCCGCACTTTAGATTTTGCCACTTTTCGTCACCTTTTGCTTCTTTCCTCCAATTCCTTTTCCATTTATAGAGTTTCACTTATTAAATATAAAATATTACAATTTAGAATATATTTTGTCAAAAAACTATCAAATATCGTTATTTTAGGTCCCGAATAAGTGTAAAAATTACACTTATCAGTAATTATCTCAAAATTTAAACAAAAGCATTTGAGAGAATGAATGAAATGTGTTTATGTACACAAATTGAACTCAAACAAAAATAACAGCTCCGTACCATCTCCTGATTTATCTTCCTGGAGTCGATTAGAATTTAGACAAGTAAATAAAGGTTCTTGAGCCTCTCACTTGCTCTCCACGCGTGGCGTTACCAAAGTGAAAAACAGAACAACAAAAGCCATGAAATAAACAACACTTGCACCCATCATTTTTTTTTTGAATTATGGTCATCCCAATTGTATCCAATGTCTTTCATGTCATCAGGAGAACAGACTTAAAGAAAGAAACAAATACCAAACACCTGTATTTATAATAGCCCAAATGCTAAACTGTGCTTCTAGGTCAAGTATTTACAGCATTTTTCACTAACCTTATTCACTTTTCTAGAAGTTCAGTTCTCAAATGTTTCGAGCTCAGACTTTTTCGACAAGAATCTTGATGACCCTTCTCAAGATTCATCGAAAAAGCTCAAAAGTGTATTCAGATCACACTGTTTATAAGCAAAATGCCGAGAAACTGAACAAAACTCGTGAAACGCACCCAAAAATATACTATAAATTCTTGAATTTTGATCAGGTGAAGTGAAGATGGAAAAATTCTAAACAGATTTACCAAAAGATTGAACGTTTGAAATATCAATATAAAAAATGGGATGGGAGAATCGATGTGAACCCACGTAGCGTAGAACTACGAAATCCGCGATTAGATTGGAATTGAACCCAAGAAAGCCAAGTAATCAAAGTTTTGAATTTGATTTGAAAATAACGAATCAAATAACCAACAAAATATAAACGAATGTTGACCCTTTTGATTGAATATTTCAGAATATCAACCATTTGATTTGAACGGCACAAGAATGATCCTTGATAAATTCGCAAATTGTCCAACGAAGAACAATGAATTGAAAGCCAATTTGCCTCACAAAATAATTCTCAATAATGTGTTTTCTTCAATGAAGAATGAAAATCATATTTATACTAGCCCTAAAATCAAGCTTATAAAACCGTGCATAATGTTCCCAAAATTACAAATTTTTGGTATCAGTATAATTATATTGCAATTAGGAAATCCGCAGAAAAGGAAAAATATCGTCTCGCTTTTGGCCTATGCGACTGCATGGTAGAATTGAATGTGGTCGCATTGTTCATCTGAATGCGGCCGGAATTCCCTACATGACTCCATGCGGCCACATGGTGTTTTAAGATATGCGGTCGCATAGCTTTAATTTTGAATCCTCTTATTCCTTGTGCATTATTTCGTGGCATTTCTAGAATATAGTCATGGATGGAAATCCGACACTCGAGCTGAAAGTTATGCACGTTTTCATTCATGCTGCTCGTTCGCTATCTTAACCGAGTTGATTCATTTGGTTTCTTCTTCCAAGCTCAACATGAAACTTGTTCCTTGGCTTGTTAACTTCGACATTTTGTCCACCATAACTTGATCAAGCAATTCTGTCGCCTCTTTCATCCGCTTTGCTCTCGACCGTGTTATCGGACCTCCCCCGATAATGAATGGATCATTTCCTGTGCTTGATTTTGATGCACTCAACTCCGTGCTCACATCAAGAATCCTTGAGCTGATCAAGGAGAATTCTTGTCAAGAAATCATTTTCCTATAACGGATGATGTTGGAAACTTGAAAAGAGGAAGAAGCGGAGAGAATCCAAATTTCTTTTGTTTTTACAAACCTATCAAATACAAATTAAGAGCACACTTGAATCAAGATTTCCACTATTTTTTGACACACTAAAATTAGGAGGATTAACATCGGACAATAACATGCCATTTGATATCTGTCACGTCTTTAAAAATATTGTACACATAAATAGAATATGTTCAACCCTTGTGATTTTGAAAATCTAAAGTCGTGTATGCAGGGGCAGATCCAGAAATTTTTTGCATACGGGCTAAAAATGAAGAAAAACATAAAAAAATCCTTACATCAATTACAAATAACAAAACTTGATTTTTTATTTTTTTTTTTAACATCTTGAACACTTTCTAAAGTGTTGATGCATAACCCAAAATCATTTCTTGATGTCCAATCAACTTTATATTTTAAAATGTCAAACTCAAAATCAAGATATTCAGTCAGCTTTATGCAAATAAGAGTGTCTATCTGATGAACCAAAACTAATGAATAATGATCAATGCAATCTGGATTTTCTCTAACATGGAGGCAGGGAAAGTCTACAATAAAATTCAGGCTTACATCAAATAGCATATGCAATTTTTTTGTTTTTATCACTTTTGACTACATGAGTAAAGCAATTGATAAGAAGGCATCACCAATCGAAATTCAACGAAAAAATGCAAGCTATAACTAGCATTGTACCTACAAATTAATGGCAGCAGAAGTACAATATGGATGAAAGAGTTGATTCTTTCAAAATTGCATTAAATTTGGGAACCCAAGCTTTCACAAACTCATCAGCTTTGAAAAATAAAAACAGATCAATAACATGAAAAGTAACATTTCACACAATTAATGAAATTCTTTGCAAAACACACAAGAAACTTGTTTCTAGAAGTACATTAAACCCCTGTTTGGCACACATTAAAATTTTCATTTTCATTCTTCTACTCACTTTCAACTACACATTTTTCAATAAAATAATATTTTCCATCTCATCAATAATTTTTTCTTTTTTTCAACCACACATTCTCCATCAATCCACTATTCCAGAATATATTATTCCAAAATAATGTGGCTTAAACACACCCTAAAATCCAAAAAAGCACAAGAATTTCGCCATTGATCTATTCATCAATAAAATTCAAAAGCACAATCACCAAAGTTTCTGATTTCGTGTGTTTTGATTTTGGACTTCTTGGGATTTTGGTTCGGTGGTTGAAGCAACTCGTGGACGAGAGTTTCTCAGCAAGAATTTTGGAATTCTTTGTGAGTTGGATGATTCTAAGATGATTTTCGGGGTTTTGATTTGGGGGGTTTGAGACTTTGGAGTGTTTTGAACATATTATTTACGGGTTAAAAGATCGTAATTAGTTGTAAGTTTATTATTCTAATTTAATTATTTTTTGGGAGAATGGGCCTAATTTCCTCTTCTTCCTTTTTTATAGACATGGGCTAGCCATATTAGTTAGTGGACTAAACCAAAAAAAAAAAAGAGGGAGGGGGGGTACAGGATATGGGCTTGGGTGAGCACGAGCTATAGTCTAGATCAGCCCGTGTCTGGATCCGCCCCTAACCGTGTATGATTATTCTGAAACCAATGAGCTCTTTTGGCAACTGCCTAAAGTGGTTTACCATCCAACTTCTATCAAGATTGGCCTCCATCTTGCAATGATTGTGAAATTTTCAAATACACCAATTTGATACGACACCTGTTTTTTTAGATCTTGATTCATACGTGGATGGATCGTTGCGATTCGAACAAATTTCTTTTAATTAACAAGATTAAAAACCTATTTCTGATTGCGATAGTATCAAGTGTTCTATTGCCTTATAGTGTACATAATATCTTAATATTGTATTGAATAGCATGATCTAAAAGTTCATTTATATTTCTATAAAATTAATTTGTTAGTCTAATTGGCCCGAGGCTTATCACCATCCGGATAGGTCTTTGGAATTCTGATCTCCAAAAGTACGTCGTTTTTCACATTTGCCTCCAATTTTCTCCAATCCGAGTTCTCCGGCAGTTCGAGTCTACGAACATATCCAAGTTCCCACCAATGGCTGCTTCTCCAGTCCTTCCTGGGATCTTTGTGTTGCCTCAATTGCCCACTAATCTCCAAAACCTTTCCACCTTCAACACAAACTTGAAGGGTATTATTGCCTATTCCGGTTCCTGCTATAACAAATTAGCATCTTTAGAAGAAATTTCTCCATTCTACTGATCAAGGCAAGAGAGAAAAATGATTCTTGTAGACAACCCTAAATTGTTGAGAATAACGAAGAAAATGCTATGGAGTCTCACAAAAATGTGTTTGGCCGAGCTTAAATTCTTTTCTTGACGGTTCTTGAATCTAAGCTACGCTAACATGCTCGATCCATCAATCCTACTGAACCATAAAATCCAAGAAAAAAGTCTATTCAAGAACCAATTTGATAAGTTCGACAGGATATGATTAGTTAAAACTTTAAGAACACTCTTACACTCACCAGGTAGTTCAGTTTTCAGAACATAATCGGCATCAGTTTGTAACCAATCCACACTGCGCTGGCCAGTGCTATGGAGATTGGGCAGCAATACATCAGACTCAAACTCCCACAGAGGAAAGGCATCAGACGGATCAAAGAATTTTCCGAACAACAACGGACTGAACAGAGACCTTTCGTCGAACACCTTATGGACAGTCGGATTTTCCTTCCCCATGATAGCTACAAACGCTTCTTCTTTCAGCGGATGACACCATTTTTGTGGGTTTTGATCTTCAAATTGAATCTCCAGTCGTCTGCAACTGGTCATCGACGATTAGAAAACTTGAATTTCTGCAGAGAGAGCTGAAGATTTCTATACATTTTATAATGGGCCTTCAAAAAGTAGAAGAATCAATTCCGTGGGGATTCGTGGATGGCTGTAAATATCGAGGAATATAATTCTCTTCTAGAAGTGACCATAAATTATCAGAAAGAAATGGAGACACCATGATTGGGCATGGGAAGAATTCCATTCCTTGGAAACTAGTGTTAGTTTCTACTGATTGACGTGTGCCTTTCTAAAGGCGCGTCTTTTAAGATTTTTTTAAAGGAAAAGTTAGTGCTGGGTTATGGTACTTCTAAAATAATTTATTTTTATTTTTTTGGTAAAAATAAAAATGAAAGAAACCCAAAAAAAAAATGCTGAAAAAGCCTCGAAAGGTAAGTGTTGCGTCCTGATCAAATGAGCCAATATGATCGACTCGTGGCGTGAACTAGTACAAATTGAGGCCGCAGCCAAACACTCCTGTAATGTTCACGTCCCCAGTGTGATAGATCGGCTTTGGTTAATTTAAAGATTTGGAATGAGGAAGGAAAATGATTTTGAAGTAAACAATATTTTTCAATTAATGGGTTCGAAAAGTGGATAAGGTTTGATGTCCATGTTGCTCGTTTCTTCAAGCAGTGGCGGAGCCACGTTCAGTCCAATGTGGGCCCACACTGAACTTTGGGCTATTTTTTTTTTTTTGTTTTAAAGTTAAAGGAGAAGAAATGTTTTCCATTTCTAAAATTGAAGAAGAAGAGATAGTTTTCAATTGTCCTTAATCAACTCCAATTTGATTTATTCTTAATTATATCACCATTCGAAATGGACATAAAACTATGTAGTAATTTGTTTCTCTCCTTTACCTAAAGTAGATTTTGCTAAAATGCATTGATAATAAAATATTTTCATGGAGAATGTCATAAATACGTTCTTAGGTTGGAAATGATGTATACAAAGAATGAATTAATAACGTATTCAAAAAAAAAATCGGGGGCTCTACCCCCGTGGCCTCCTACCCCTTTACCTCTAGGCTCCCCCTAGTCCGACTGGCTGGCTCCACCCCTGTCTTCAAGTACTTTGTACACAAGCAGTCAACAATGCCAAGTCGCAACATATGTGCTTCAGCTGATTTGAAACCAACAACTATTATGGATCCCTAACCTATTTAATTTTATGGACATAGGTTCCCATGTGATCAAAACTATTAATGTGGACGTCAAAATTATAGATTTGGAGTGAATTGCTAATTTATTTGATAGCTTTTACCCTCTAAATTTAAATAAGGTGGAAGTCACATATTATATTCACAGTTTTGATTACGTGGGGACCTATATTTACATATTTTAATAGGTTAGATATCCAAAAACTTACTTTCGAAATTTGGAAACCCAAAGCCACAATAAAGATTGAGCTATTACTAACTTCCCCCTTTTCTTATCCTCCTTTGGTGAAGCCCGGGCGTTCTTCAAAATGAAAGATTGAAAAAAGCAACAACGTCTATTACATTGAAGATCGTGGTGAGCGTTAGGGTCGTAATGATCGATCGGTAACAAACTTGTCTTTAGTTGCCCTTCTCGAGTTGTCGTAGGCAAAGTAACAAATATGGTAGAAGGCAACAAAGCGTCCAAGACAATGTTAAATGTTGAACCCCAACCTTGAGGGCCCCCCATCGCCTCGTCCCTAAAGCATCGTAGATGAAGTAAATCGTGGGATGTGCCTTAGTAGGCCAAGGTACAAGAATTGTTATACTAGTGCCCAAAAAAGTCCAATTACAAACCTTGTTAGAGGCATGAATCGAACCCTCACACTTCGACTGTCAACTCAGCTGAGACTACATTACTCATGTTTTTTGCACCACTGAGATATGCCGTGAGGGCGTGTCCAAGACAATGTTGAGAGCATGAAGAGTGGATAAGGGAAAAAAAAATAAAAAATAAAAATTGTATTGACCTGATGATGCAGGAGGATCCGAGTCAGACGAGGCCGAGCTGTCTGATAGTACGTTAATGGCACTGAAATACCATGAGTTGGCAGATCAGCGCAAGATTGGCAAATAATTGGCGATATTTCCTAATTGTGGCCATCTATGGGCATGTTTCGGTTATTCGGCCATAACTTTTACTACGGTTGTCAGAATCAAGCCCATAACCTCAATCCGAAAAGGTCTTTTCGGCGCGCACGACGTGGTCACCCAGCTTTGCTCGGTGAGCATTGATTTCGAAGTCAAATTTAGCTGTTTTCCTTTCCGAATCATCAATTTAAGTTATTTTTTACCGTTTATGGTAATATTTCAATTACCTTTTTAAAATAGAATAAGAGCTCGATTTGAGCCGGATTTTGGTGATATTGTTTCTTTTATTAAGTCCTTTATTTTGGTAGGAAAATTAGAATTTGCCATTTTTGGTAAATTTTCAGTGATTTCGCATATTCGGCTATATAACCCGGCTTGTGGGTTAATTTTCGTTCAGTTGTTGAATAATAAAGAATTCTTATCGTTTCCTTTGGTTTTTCTCTTGCTTTATTCCCTGTTCTTGTCTATTGATCCTCGCTTGCAGAATAATCGTTATTCTGCCCGGCATCACCTGAGTCCAAGGCCTTGGAAACCACATGATTATTGATATGGGTAGTGATGTGAAGTGTCCTAATGAGCGTATTATTGTAAATATTTGAGAACGAAAAAAATAATAACTAATATTTAAGTCCAATTAATAATCTCGTTATTTAAGTTAATTTTTGTTCATTTTTTATTTATTTATTATTATTATTACTATTTGTTTGCAGAGTAAACGAGCCTTAAAATGGTCAAATTTCATTTTTAACTACACATTTCAATGAATTTATAAGTATTATCTATTTATCTATTAATTAAACTTCATGTGAAAGGAATAATTTGCATTGCAAAAGGACCAACCTAGAGGCACAAAATTTTAACTTTTTTTCATTTGTGGAAACAAAGCATGCTAAATCGAGAAAAGAAGTATATTTTGATGGATCTGCATAGCTGTCTGTTCGAATAAAAGATAATGTAATTTACAATAACCTACCATCCATAAAGAAGTTAAGTGATTGTGTGAAAGTGACTTTTTTTTTTTTTTTTTACAAAATATGTGGTTAAAAATTAAGAAAAAAAATTACGGAAAAACTTGATTAAAAATGTGTGTTAGAAAAAGTGATTTTCAAATAATCATTTTCAAACAAAGGCTAAAGATTATGTATAATTTAATTTTTTTTTTTTTTTTTTTAGGACGTCTTCAGTTATCATCACGATTACATAAAATAAGTTAAGAATCGAATGAACAAAAATGATTAAGTAAAATTTATTTAAAGTGACATTTAAAACAATAACTCTGTCAATATTTTGCTAAGAGAGTTCATATAGATTTAGCATATGTCTAGTCGGTGTCTATAAATAGCCGTGTTTATAACATAGCCTCTGTTTGGACGGCATTATTTGAAGAAGGGAAATGAGAAATTGTACTGTTGGAGCGTGCAATTCAAGGTAAGTGTGAGGTGAAAGTAAAAAAAAAATACGGTTGGGTGGGGCTCTTCAACGGTACAATTTTTTCTAAAAATGTGGAAACTGGAAGCATAATAAATTTATGTTGGAGAAGTGGTTAGTACTTATATATCCTATGAAATTTGTGGATAAAAAATGATTTGACCAAAAATCTTGATATAGTGATTGCCAGTTAAATGAAAGTGCACTATTGGTCCCTTGTTACCTCATAAATAATGAAAACCGCCTAAAATACAACTAATAATAAAAAGCCCACGGTGGACATCTTTAAATCTTCTATATTTTTTAAGGGACAGATGGGTCTTCGTCAAGGTGATCCTTTATCTATGTTCTTATTTGTTTTGAATATTTTTGAATGATGCTTAAAGGAGCTACCAAGGATAATGAGTTTAACTATCATCCTAAATGTGGCCAATTGAAGATCACTCATCTAGCATTCGCGGTCGACTTAATGTTATTTGCAATGGGAGATATCATTTCCATTGGAATCATGATGGAATGCCTATTTAATTTTGGAGACATGTCGGGGCTTAGGATGAATGTGCACAAGTCTAACTTGTACATGACGGGTGTTCATGGCCAATAATTGGAGAACATTCACCAATATGGCCAAGGATCCATGCCATTTCGTTACTTGAGAATACCACTTGCTGTGGAAAAATTGAAAATAAGCTCATATGACTCTTTTATCAACAAAATCTCAGGACTTATTGGAGCATGGTCTAGGATATCCTTGTCTCATGCAGGGAGAGCAGAGCTTGTGAGAGCCGTCCTTTAAGGTGTTGAATGTTTTTGGCTTTCCATTATCCCGGCCACGATTGTTACTATTTGTCGCAGCTTCCTTTGGGCATCTAAGAAGTCATTGGTTGCTTGGAGTAGTGTTTGTTTGCTGAAACACGAGGGTAGACTTAGGTTTAGAGACATGAAATGTTGGGACTTGGCACTACTTGCTAAAACCCTTTGGAACATTCATAATAAGGACACTCTATGGGTAAGGTGGATGAATCAATTTTTCTTGCATGAAATGGATGTTTTGGAGTACTCTACCAAGAAAGATGACTCACCTTTAATCAAAAAGCTGTTGGAATTACGTGTTTTAATTGGACAACCTCAAAACAGGTTGGTGGACGAATCTGAACAGACTGGGGGACGGAGGCTAATGGACAGCCAGCCTAATTGCATGCAAGTTGGACGATTGGGCAGTTTCAAGCAGATTTTCTATCAGGCTGTCTATGAGTTTTTCCAGCTGAAGGGATAGAAAACAGTTTGGACAACAACAGTGTGGAATCATTATGTCACACCGAAGCAGGCCCAGTTCTGTGGTGAAGCAGATGAGGCTTGTGCATCGAGCCCAAGATTGGAGGGGGCCTATTTTTTGCCCTTTTTTTCCAATTATGCCAAATACCGGATAGCCTCATCTTTGGCCCAACTATAATTTTATTAATTAAAAATGGAAAAATGGAATCAATTTCACTCTCCTTCAACCCGACTCCAACCGAGACGTCGGCATCGTCTCTTCTTGACCGACAACCAGTCGACCTTGTCATCACGACTCCTCAAGTCTTTGTTCTCTTCCCTTCACTCTTTCACAAACCACAAGTTTCACATATTTCACAACTTTTTTCAACATCAACGGCCAAACTGCGTGAGTTGCGACGCAACGCCACGACTCCCCAGTCCTCCGATTAGTCAACAAGCCATAGATGAACTCTAAACAACAAACCCACATCAAAAATTCAAGAAAATAAAGCCTTTTTTGTGGATATTTCATCACATGTACTCTAAAGAAACTGAATCAGACAATCTGAAAATGGTACCTTCTTATTTTTTTTGCCACTTTTATTTTTTGTTATCAGAATATTCACTATGACAAGGGTTTTGAATCAATGTAGCATTTATGATGATTAATTGATTTTTATTGATTGGGATTGTCTTTTCTTGGGGAATGATGGTCATTGATGCTTTAACTTTTGAAGAACTGCTTAAAGTTAGGTGGAAAAATTGGTTCGGCATTTAGTTTTGCTTCAGCGAAGCCATAAAAGGTCCCTTTTCAATTATTTTTGAGTGGCTAATTCAACTGCTTTTGAATTTTCATTTTAATCTGATGTTTTTACTGTCTGTTTTCCCCTTTAACTCTAACTATAGTCTTTAATTGACGATTATTTGATTTATTTCAAATTTTTACCCATTTTTGGACCCTCATGTTGATGACTTTACTTTTGATTCCTCATTCTTGAATAGTTCTTTTCCTATGCGATTTTGTCCCAATGAAATGTTAAATTTTTATTTCAAGCTTGTGAGATGTGATGGTGGAATTTTCGAGCGCGTGAATTGTGACTACACAATTTTCGTTGAAATTCTATTTCTCAAGTAAGTGATGGTTTGCCCTAACTTCTTGTTGAATATATTGAAAATGTTTGAAACATTGCGGACTTATATAATTGTGGCCTGATTAGCTCATATGATCGGTTATTGTATAAGATCAATTATACAGGCGTATGTAATAACTATTTTGTTCTTTATATTTAGCAATAGATTGCATAATACAATATTGGATTTTGTATTTACATTAATTTTGGAAGGCCTAATTTATGGATCTCACCTCGGGCCCCGAAAATTACAGGACCGACCCTGCACCGAAGCACGCTTTTATCTTGTGGCTTAGAGCAAAGTCGAAGTTACTCACCAATGACAAACTTTTGCACTTGGATAAAAACCGAAATTTGTGGAGTCGAGATAGAGACAATGCAACACCTCTTCTTCATGTGTCATTTTAGTGCGTCTGTTTGGGATATAAGATTCATGTGTGGCTTGACATTACACGTTGCATGTCTACTCTACCTAGTGCATTGAAGTGGATTAAAAAGGAGGCTTGAGGCACAACTTGGCAAAGTAAGGCAAAGAGCATTGCACTTGCTAGCACTGTTTACCACTTATGGACATCACAAAATCGAATTTTTTTTGAAGATCTTAGACCGCAAGTTGATTGCGTTGTAAGATGGATTAAAACACAAGTTATAAAGTTATGTTTTGTTTTTCCTTGAATCTGTATGTTTTAATTCATTTTGAGTCTATTGCATTAGGTCGTTAGATCTAAGACATTTGTACACTTTTTCATTTTGTTCGCCCGTGTATGCCCGGTGTACTTGTATGCGTAATTGATTTGTGATTGTCCGAGTATACTCGGTGTACTTGTACATGATTTTGATCAGTATAATTCACATTTATAGATCAAAATGTAATAAAAAGCTAAAGGATGATAAAAAATGAACATAAATCAACGTTTGTTCGGCCCTCATTATTCCATACCATAATGAGAGGAATAATAATTTTTTTAAGAACGTGTGATTAAAAAAGAATGAAAAAAGTTTTTGGGTTTATGCGTAATATTATTTATTAAAGAATGTGTAATTGATAAGAAAAGAGAAAAAAAATAAATTATAATTTAATGGAAAATAATGGGGACGGTAAAACGAAAACATATATCAGGCTTCATCATCTCTCGAATTAGAGAAGATTAATTCACGAATCTTGCACTTTGTCTTCATTCAGTATCTAGTAGAGACAGCAAAACCATTTTCATCACGAATTTTAATTGGTATACTCACCCTCTCCAATTTTCATAATGTGTTTATCATAAGACGTTGAACCATTTTGCTGCCCTTTTTTGGCTAATATTTATAAATTTATAATAATTGATAATCATTTTTTATCCATATATTTCGTAGGATACATTAATATTATCTATTTATCTACTACTTATTTTTATCTATATATAAAGTATGAGTGGATAAAATGACCAGACCAGACCAAAACCAAACCAAAATGAATTACAAAAAAATTGATTGTTTTGGTTCTTAGAACCGAGAACCATTTAGTTCTGGTTCTGGTTTGATTTTAGTTTTAAAACCAGAATCAAAATCAAACTCGATTTTTATTAGTTTATATATAAATATATATACTAATGAGCGAATCGATAAAAAAATCAACTTTACCGGTGACTCGTTTGTTTATATTAGTGAATCATTGTTATTAGACAATGTTTTGTATGGGTACGGAACTTGATGTCTGTGTATTCAAAATATGACTATGTTTTGTTTATTAGTTTGGACTTCGTCAATAAATTTTATTACACATTAACCCGCTAGGTGCTATAGTGCTCAGTGTCGATCATGTATCATGTGTAGGCTCAGAGTTCCAAGTTCATTTGATGATTGATAATTTGAAGTTGAATTTGTTGAATGTTTGATATTTATTTTTTTGATAGGCATATGTTACTAACGTACAGATGTAATGATAGATTTTAATTTGCATTTATCATTTGAAGATTTAAGTAATGGAACTAGAACCAAATCAAACTAGAATTGAATGGTTTTGGTTCCATATTTTAAAAAATAAAAATAATTGGTTCCATTATCCAAAAAATCGTTGTTTCATGGTTCGGTTCGATTCTTTTGAATTGAGAATCAAATGGAACTATGTTCAGCCCTATTATGAAGTATTGTTCAATTTACATTAACAAATATATTATTAGAGGAATTCTTAAATTTTACAATTAAATGGAACATATTTTTAAAATACTTAAGGTCAGACAAAATAATTGATATATTTTTTTTTTGTTGGAAATGAATGTCAAATATTCTGGGAGAGTCAGCTGATGTTCCTAATGACCGGCTTTCATTATAGCATTTGCACAATAATGAGATAGCCATTTGCCACTACTACATTGTTGGCCTACGTATTGTTTGATAAAAAATAGAAAGGCACATCAAAAGCATAAGAATGCTCATTATTGGACAAGGCAACAACATTGTCATTGCGCCAATTGTTGCAAATTTCGTGTTTGTTCGATACCCATTAATTAATTTTATGATTTACTACATGATCATTTTCAACCACACGTTCAGATAATAAAATATTCTACATGTATACCAAAAAAATTTCCATACTTTATAACTACACATTCATCTAAAAATCATTATTCAAAACTCTTTTTTTCTATAATAATGATTGTCAAATTGGCTCTTCATATACCACTTCCTTGCTCGATATCTTTTGGATACAATTTATAAATTGATTTCATAAATTCAGTTAAGAATGAATATCAATTTCAATCATACATTTATCACTATTATTAATTATTATCAACACATTTTGTGAGACTCGGTACTAATATTTTTCTTACGATTCTTATATATTATATATTTATAAATTTGCCAAATGGAGGCTTAAATATAAGTGATATGTGTATAACTTATATAACCTTGTATCATATTTAAAAATTTAAGCTTTTAGATTATATGATAATCAAATTGTTAAACAATTATTGAGATAAAATTTTAGAGTTTCATGGCCTTTAAAGAAAGAATAAGTCCTTGATTGTTATAAAAAATGGATAAAAGTTGCGAATTCATTAAAAATAAAGTTTGATCAACTTAAAATCTCAGAAAAAAAACTTTGTCAAACAGAGATTGAAGCTTTGTTCACAATTCTGTTACCGTATAATATTGTGTACTAATCATGATATACAATAAACCCACGAAAAAAAGTATTGTTCACCTTCAAAAGGCAAGATGTGCACATCAAACAACTTAAAGAAAAGAAATGCAGTCACTTATTAGGTGCAAAAGCCCACTTTGAGTTGAAAAGCAACATAAACAGTCTTATCCAAGAAGTTTAGCATCACAAACATTTACATATATCCATGGATCATGGAAAGTGGGATGTATCAAATTTGACCAACATGATCTAAAGAAGAAGCCTCTTAAAAAGGACTTGGAAATGGTACACAACACCAAGAAATGAATGGATATACCAACAAAAACTCACCTTTATTGAGGCAGATGGAAAAGTTCTCCAAAGCCAAATTAAAGTAATAATGACACCAACCCTATAAACGGATTTTTCTCTAGCCTTGATCAATGTCTATGTATTAGATAAAATGCTCTTCCTTTATTTTAGGACTTGAAATTGGCTACTTAAATTTCGAGTAGGTGGAGTTAGAAATTATACACGAAGAACTTGTTACGTTTACAATTTTTCAAAAAATAAATAAATTAACAACAGTATTATAAAATAACAAATTTTATTAATATAGTTAAATTAAATATCACTTATCTGACAATATGCAATTTCGACATATTCATCTTGTAGTTGAAAATGATTGTCTTGCCAATCATTCACACACATTAATACTTCTAAGCCTCCATTTGAGAATCGCATTATTGTAGAATGAGAATGAAAAATATAGACGTGGGTCCCACATAAGAGATAAAAATTCATATTTGAAGACTTGATGTGATGTATAACGATCATATTTCTCATTTTTAGTAGAAAACTATGGGAAACAAATGGAGGCTAAATATCTTTTTTCAGTCGACTCCTTACCTCGGATGGAATCCTCTTACTTGTACTAAAAATAGAATCCGAAATTATAATGCTAGCCAAATGTATTAGTAGATCTTTTGTAATTGCAAAAACTATTGACCATCGTCTTTCGTACTTTCGCTAGAAGTCGATTACTCCTACTAAACTTTTTTTAGTTGATGCGTTATTAGGCACATGATAATTAAAGTAATTAGGAGCATGTTTGGCCAAACTTAAAATCTAATTAAAATTGAAAATATAGTCGTTATTGGGTCTCACTCGTCTAATAAAAGTCAACAATAACGATTAGTTTTTCAATTTTAATTTCTACCAAACACGCCCTAGGTAATTCAGTAGACAATAAATTTGGACTTGCGTCCGATGTCTGATTACATGCGTTAGCCATACTACTACTAGAAGAAACTATTGCATCATATATATACATATTAATGTCTTCGAATAAATTTAATATTTGAGCTTCGTCTTCTTCAATATTAGCAGGAGGAGTAGGTGTAAGTGTATCCGACTAATATTTGCATATATTCGTAGTGCATATAATTCATCTTACACATAAAATTTGTTCTAAATTTTTATAAGTGATATGTGTGTTAAATGTTAAAGTTTTTGAAATATGATCAATTACATATTTAGTACGTGATAAATTGTATTGGGAATTTATTCAAAATAGTGTTCTAATATACATATTATTATAAAATTCAATTATTAAATGTTTAAATCATTCGCATGATTTTAATAATAAGTAAGTGAAATTTCATTTATATCATACGTCACTAAAAAATGTTTTCGTATTCATCAGCCTAAACAAACTCTTACGGTTGTTCAAGGTTGTCTAGACTTAGTAGAACTAAAAATTATCTAAATTTTATAATAGAGTATTTTGGACAATAGAAACTCGGCGGGGGCATAATGGTCAAGAGACATTTACAACGATCTTTCACAATGCCGCCGGATTTCCATTTCGAAAATTTTCAAAACCTCATCCTCACCCCCACTCCCCACTTTCGCCCTCACTGTCCCTTTCTAACTGGATCTACAAACCCTAACCCCACATTTACAGAAGTTACCAAGCAAATCCACGATAGAGGGTCAAGATTACACCCAAATCGAATCAATGTTACTGCATTTCCTTTCCGATATTTAAATTAGGTTAAACAATTGATTTTCTGTTGTGTGTAATTTTTTACTCATTCATCGTCTTTGTGTTCTATTGTTCTGTGATTAGTGATTACTGCAATTCAAAGCAAGGACACAGTTCTGCCTTCAATTGCAATTAACCATGGCCCCACCAAAATTTTGAAACTGTCATCCGTTTATCTTTCTGACTTCACTCTCTTTCTATCTCTACATACCCTTCAGTAGAAAACCCACGCAGGATCATCATTCATATGGCCTCCAAAAACCAGAACAAGCCTCCTTCGAGTCCTTCACACGTAAGTTCTTCCTTCATTAATCACTGATGTTTTCCCTATTTCGCTCATCTTTAGCCTTTTTTCTTTGAATATTTGATGAGCTATTGGATTTTTTTTTTTTCGGATTAGCACATGTAATAGGAAGAGGTATAGGGATCCGACTACATTTCAGAAAAAAAAAATGCCAGTTCTTAATTTTAAAATAGAAGTCGCGAATCTGCCTTTAGTTGAAAAAATTGCCCAAAAAATTTCCTTTTTTGCTCTGGGAGAACTACAACAGGTAATTTTGTTTCTTATTATTTTCGTGCGCACATTCTGATGTTTTTATTTGTTTTTGTCTGCATTTGCCTAATTTTCCAGAGCAAGTATATTGTCGGCGAGGTTCAGGTAGATAAGCGACGCAGGATAGGGAACATGAAAATGCCAGCGAATACTGGGACAAGAAAAGTAACCAGGCAAGCATTTTCTGTAGTTAATGGGGCCCAAGATGTGTCCCAAACTGCCGGGCCACCTAGCACTGCCAGTTCTGATTGTGGTGTAATTGAGTTCACCAAAGAAGATGTCGAGGCATTACTCCACGAGAAGCTCAAAGTGAAGAATAAATTTAACTACAAGGTGAGTAAAAGTATGGAGTCTGGTTTTTGGTTATTTCTGGGCTGCATTTTCTTCTGAGACGAGTGTCTTTGGAAATTAGATCAAGTGAGAATGAATTTTCCGCTCGAGTGTTTTGCTGGGATTAAATTTGTTGAGCTTTTGATGTTCTTCCAGGAAAAAAGTGAGCAAATGACCGAGTGCATTAAAAAGCTCAAACAATGCATCCGGTGGTTCCAGCAACATGAAGGAAATCTTGTTACAGAACAAGAGAAACTGAAGAATTTGCTGGAATTAGCAGAGAATAAATGTAATGATATGGGTATGGGTTATTTGTTGATATAGTCATCAGTGGTTTGGGCTAACAACGAAATGCTATAGGTAGAATTTCTAACATGCAATAACCTTATTTCCTCACTCTCAGAGTCGCTGATGAAGGCAAAGGAAGAAGAGTTGAATTCAATGATTATGGAGTTGAGAAAGAATCTGGAAGTACTACAGGAGAAGTTCACGAAGGAGGAACTGGATAAATTGGTAAGATGCACATTGACGAGCCAAGAGTTGTTGTTTTGGAGGCTATTGTTTTGTGTATTCGCGAAGAACTAAATTGTTTAATTCAATCATCAGGAAGCATTGGAGTCTTTGGCAAGAGAGAAAGATGCTAGACTAGCTGTAGAGAGAATGCAGGCTTCCCTTTCAGAAGAGTTGAAGAGAACTCAACAAGACAGCTCTAGTGCCAACCAGAAGGTAAAGAGACAAGAAAAATAACCGAAATTATGTTTCACAATAGTTTCTATAAAATGATCTGTTGAAAACTGTAACTTTTGGTCCTTGTTTGGCTTGTGCAGATACAGTCACTTAATGACATGTACAAGCGGTTGCAGGAGTATAACACGAGTTTACAGCAATATAATAGCAGACTTCAGTCTGAACTTGCCTCAACAAATGAGACACTAAAACGAGTTGAGAAAGAGAAGGCGGTAGTGGTGGAAAACCTGAGCACTTTGAGGGGACACTATACATCTTTGCAGGATCAGCTAACTTCATCAAGAGTGAGTATTATCTTTTTGTTTTGACTTGGTGGACAACTCAACACTTTTTACGCATTCATCACATGATTAATATGTGGGACCATTATGTGTTTTTCCAGGAGAAAGGATGATTTATTTCTACATTTATGCCTTTATACACTTTCCAGGAGATTGTTTATCTATTTGTAACCTTTGAGTCTTATTTTGAGCATAGTTAGAGTTTAATCATGTAAATCTTGAAATTTTCATTTCTCCTAAACTTTCTCCAAATTTTGAACTACTGGTTTTTATTTTTTTTGTTTTTCTTCCTAATTCGTTACCTCTTTTACCATACTGCTGTGTGAATATGCATGGACTGAATGACAGAACTAGGGTGAGGTAAAGGATTTGAGTAAATGTATGCTTCTCCAAATTTTGAACTACTGGTCTGTTTTAATTCACTGCCTCTTTAACCATTCTGCTGTATGAATATGCATGATTGAATGGGAGAACTTGCAATAGTTAACTGGATATTTTCTAAAGGAGTAAATGGAAGAATTGTGGAACTTATGGATGATAATTTGCAAGATGTTTCAAAAATTTCAGCTAGTCTTTTATACAAAAGTTACATGTACATTTGTCATTGAGATCGACAAGGATGGTGGAGATTGACAAATATCACAAAAATTGACGAAAATTATGACTTAACGTAATTATGTATATAATTGTATTTACCATATTTAGGTTGATTACATCTATTATATTTAGATTGATACCATAGTTGTATGAGATAATACTCTTCCTATATGATACAAGGAATCTCTCAAGGAAAGAGGATTTAGACGAAAGTTTGTCATCGTATCAGAGCTTACCTTATAAACTTTATACTGAATCCTCCATTTTCTTTGGGCATAACTCAGCCTCTTAGGTGTAGGTTTCTTGTGGTGGTTTATGGTTGACACAATTCTTGTCAATGTGTGACTTTTATGGTAGTCAATGGTTGATAGAATTTTCGTTAACGTGTGGCTCTCGTAGTGAGTTTCTTGTGATGATCGACGGTTGACAAAACTTTTGTCAACGTGTGACTCTTTGATACATTGAGTGCGGTGTAGTTCTTGCAATCCTAAACCTATTTTGATCTCCCTAGTTTCTATCTCTATTTTATCTTTCCCTCTCCTCATTGTAAAAAATAACTAAATGAAAATTAAAAAAAAAACTAGGAATACATATTTTTTATTTTTCAAAAAGCTCCCAGTAAAATGAAATTTTTCTCTTCTCATTATGAAAGAAAAGAAATCTAATCCAGCAACAATAGGGCGGCCGATTAAAGTGTGAGAAGTATGGCAGTATAATTTGGGATATGAGTTCAATTTGATTCTAAGGCCCTGTTTGATAGGACATTATTTTCCATGGAAAATGAAAAACAAATTCCAACTTCCACTTTTGTCTTGTTTGATACACTTTATTTTCCATGGAAAAAATTTTCCACCTTAGGCTCACATGCTTACCAATTCCTTGGTTTTGTGGAAAACCAATTCCCACCATTTTGGTGGGAATTGATTTTCCATCTTTTTTTCGTTCTTTTTTTTTTTTTTTTTAAGCAATAGGAAAAAATTCTAGATATAATGGTTAAAAAAAATTATCACTTTTCTTGACAATTTTCATGCAAAACAAAGTTAAACAAATGGTAATTGGTATAGTAATTTTTTAAATTTTTTTGGCAAGTGAAACAAATTCTAGACCCAATGGTAAAAGAAATTATCACTTTAATAGACAATTCCCATAAAAACAAAGCCAAACGGACACAAAACTTTCAACATTTTCTAAGTGAAAAATTATATCAATCAAACACAATTAATTACAATTCTCAGTAAAACAATTTTTAGGCAATTCAATTCCCTAAAATTAATTTTCTTTCCACCTTTGCATTCAAATGGACCCTAAGAGTTTTTCATTGGTTTCCATACGTGTGGTTATTTTTGGGCTGCCTATTGGAGTTGGACCTTTGAGTTCTTTTGTATTAATTTAAGAGGGACGTCAATGAGATTAATAGAGATCATGGAGATTGATGAAGATAACAAAGATTGACGAAGATTATCACTTAACATAATTGTGTATATAATTGTATTTACTATAATCGATAGAGATCATGGAGATTGACGAAGATCACAAAGATTGACACATCTATATTCCATTTTTTGCAGAACTTTTTAATTTCTTTGAATGCGTAACATTTCTCTGGGCTTTGTTGTTAATATGATCATCCAGATTTAACAAGTCTCGTTAAAGCACTCTACTGCTATTTCCTACTGTCTGACAAAGGTTTATGATGCTTGCTATTTCCAAGGCTTTGCAAGATGAGGCTATCAAACGGAAGGAAGCACTAGGAAATGAAGTTGTGTGCTTGAGGGGTGATATGCAACAAGTAAGAGATGATCGCGATCGCCAGTTGTCACAAGTACAGTCTTTATCAGCTGAAGTAGAAAAATATAAAGAGTTCACCGGGAAATCTTTTGAGGAGATAGATAACCTGTCTGTAAAATCAAATGAGCTGGAGGTTGTTTTTTTTTTTTTTTTTTTTTTTCCATATGTAATGCTTTTCAAACAACTGCAGGAAATGCATTTACTAACAAATGTCAAGTAATTTTTTTCAGTCAACATGTTTGTCTCAAAGTGAGCAAATAAGACGGCTGCAGGAGCAGCTAGCTTTTGCAGAAAAGAAGTTGCAGGTTCCTGGTCTTGCATTTCAGCTTTTAATGATATTACTATTTATTTGGGTTCACCTGTTGATAATTTCTGGTTGAAGTACTCTCTTTTTATATTAATTTTTTGTTATTTTTTAGCTGTGTGATGTATCGGCGATGGAGACAAAAACAGAGTTTGAGGAGCAAAAAGCACTCCTTCTTGAGTTACAGAATAGTGTGGCTGAAGCAGAATTAAAAATTGTAGAAGGAGAGAAGGTTCGGAAGAAATTACACAACACTATACTGGTAAAAGTTTTTGTACATATTCACATTTAGTTTTAGCCCATCTGAATTTTGATAGAAAATTGTTGCATTCCTTCCATCAATGAGATGGTGTTAATTAGAATCCTCTGTCAATACAGGAGTTAAAAGGGAATATCCGTGTTTTCTGTAGAGTGAGACCTCTATTGTCTGATGATGGGGTTGGAACTGATGCTAAATTTATCTCCTTCCCTATAGCAGTGGAAGCACCCGATCGAGGCATTGATTTGACGCAAAATGGTGGGTCTTCGTTGAAATAGAGTCACAGGGGATATAATCACAGGATTTGGATTTTTTTATTATTATTGTGATACTTTTCATCAATTTTCCTATTTTCATCAGGACAAAAGCATTCTTTTACTTTTGACAAAGTGTTTACACCTGAAGCCTCCCAAGAAGATGTCTTTGTTGAGATATCACAACTTGTTCAAAGTGCTCTGGATGGGTACAAGGTAACGTTTTCCATACATCTCCCAATATATCATTTGTTCTGAACTACAAATACAGAGTACTATCACATTCTTACTTCATAACTTGAGGTTGGTAGCTGCATATGAACTTCACACCATCCGGGATCACCTTTCTTAGCCGTTAGCTTATGTTAACATTTCATACTGCCGTAACTATTGTCTGGTAAATATGCTTCTGCTAATATGAAGATTATTGATCTGAGTCCATGAACTCAAGATGATGGGAACTCAAGATGATGGGCTGACCAGTTAAATCTTGAATTTGTTTGGTTGCTTTTCTAATTCTTATATCCCTTGAAGATTGTGCTATGATTCTCCTATTTATGATCTTTCTTGTGGCTACAGAAGAATGCTTGATTTCACAAGATATGCATGCAGATTATTTTCACTCCATTTTACTGGTCCAGATATGCATGCACTAACAGTCTAAAATCCTAATGGTCACCGATAACTGTGCTTTTTCAGGTTTGTATCTTTGCTTATGGACAAACTGGTTCTGGCAAGACATTTACGATGATGGGCAAGCCAGGTACACCTGATCAGAAAGGTTTGATTCCACGATCCTTAGAACAAGTTTTTGAGACCCGACAAACTCTTCAATCTCAAGGCTGGAAATATGAAATGCAGGTGTAGTGATTGCCATTCTCATTTATGTCTACTAGTTTAGCTTGCTTATTCCTGCCTTCTAATTATTATTCTTATCTGATTATTTAGGTGTCAATGCTTGAAATATACAATGAAACAATACGAGACTTGTTAGCTACAAATCGATCAGGGTTTGATACACCTCGGCCGGAGAACATGGGAAAGCAATATGCTATAAAACATGATGTTAATGGAAACACTCATGTTTCTGATCTTACAGTTGTTGATGTTTGCAGTAGCAAGGAGGTCTCATATCTATTAGAGCGGGCAGCACATAGCAGGTAATGAAAGAATATTTCGCACCATTCTGTATGTTGATCAAGCATGTATTCTTACTCTAAAAGTCAAATTTCATCCCAGTTTCATATACAAGTTCAGTTATCTGTTTAGTTCTATGGACTCACCATCGTGCACACTACACATTTAATCTTGTCTCTTACGGGAATTCAATTTCTTCAGATCCGTTGGCAAGACTCAAATGAATGAACAGTCTTCGAGGAGCCATTTTGTCTTTACACTACGAATAATGGGTGTTAATGAGGTAAATGGACTTAGCTGCTTCCTGTTGCATCATTGTCATGATTCCATCTTTATCTTTGTCTGCACAAACATGACCACAAATTTTATGTTCTTTTTTGTGGCAATAGGGCACTGATCAACAAGTGCAGGGCATCCTCAATTTAATTGACCTTGCTGGTAGTGAGCGTCTCTCTAAGAGTGGATCTACAGGGGACCGCCTAAAAGAAACTCAGGTATTAGAATAACTGAGTAAGAAGCATCTCCATTATTTTTGAATTTTTTCATAGCACAGATTTGTCCTAAATTATCTTTCTCATTGAGTAACAATCAGGCTATCAACAAGAGTTTATCGTCACTAAGTGATGTTATATTTGCCTTGGCCAAGAAGGAGGAGCACGTTCCATTTAGGAACTCAAAGCTAACCTATCTTCTCCAGGTAATTTTCATTACTGATGCCTCGGTAGCATATGAGCAAGTTTGAGAGAAAATAATGTTGGAACAAATTAAGTCAAGGCTTGATTATGGCTAGCTGAGGTAGATATTTAAGGCATTCCAGCATTAACATTCGGTTATCATGGGCAAAATAATTCTATAATGCCCTAAGCTCAATTGTTACTTATGGATACGATTCGTTGTCCTTTCATCCGCTGAGAAAGGTTATATTGCATCTTGAATGGGACAAGACTACTGGACATGTCTAAACTTGGACTAGTGCACTTGGTGCTAAAATGAGCTTTTCCTGGTAGTAGTTTAATTCTAGTTGCCTAGTTAGAATACACCATCTTATCTGATTGAAGTTTGCTGTTTGGTCTTCATTTTATATTGTATAGGAGTCATTTGGTGATGTTGCAGATAAATCATTGCAATGATTATGGCTAGTTGAGGCAGATACTTAGGGCTTACCAGCACTAACATTCATTTATCATGGGCAAAATAATGCTATAACGCCCTAAGCTCAATCATTAGTTACGTATGGATGAGATTCATTTTCCTTTTGCATGCTTAGTTGGTATATAACATCTTCTGATTGATTTTTTCGTGTTGACTTTATGTTATATATTATTTGCATAACATTTGTTGATGTTGCTGACAAATTAATCAAAAATTAAACAGTAGAATACCGAATAAAATAAGTATATTGCTAAAAAGTATTAAACAAGAAAAAAAAAAAAACGTGAAATCACATAAAGGTCTTGCAATGTGAACTCGAATATTTGTGATTTATCTATTTGTTGGATTAAAAGGATTAATGCTATTCCTTTTTCCTGTCCTTTTTCAGCCTTGTTTAGGTGGAGATTCAAAGACACTGATGTTTGTCAACGTTTCACCGGATCCTTCATCTGTTGGCGAATCACTTTGCTCACTACGGTTTGCAGCACGTGTAAATGCTTGTGAGATTGGTATCCCCAGGCGCCAAACCAACTTCAGATCTACTGATTCTCGCCTTAGCATTGGTTAAATTTTTTATATAATAACTATTCTAGATTTAGGAAAGTGTTATTTGTATTTCAATGGCATTTGATTTTTAACCAAGAACAACAAGCCCTTCTAACAACATTCGCGTGAGATATGTATGTAACGACTATACTGTCTTTGTATCGTTGATACCGATGGAATTGCCTTTTTTGTCTTCAAAGTGTATCTATGGAGTCGTGTACATTCGGATATTTAATGTTTTCAACGAATTTGTCAAGGAAAATCAAATGCAATCTGTATTTGAATGAGAAAATAGTTCAGTACTATTCAATGCAATTCCACTGTCTTACATATATATGCTTCTTTTTGTGATATATGATATATCTGATTCGAAGAATGTACCTGCTCTTCATCTTACACAGAATGGACAATCCAATGTTTACGATCCATAATTCTTCTGAGTTACAAATTTATGCCATTCGATTCATGACCTCTCGGAGGATTGATGTTGTATCTGCATAATATGACTCTGTTTGAGGAAGATTTTGCCTTTTCACTGCATTGTCAAGCTGCCAAAATTTGTTCAGTAAAAGTTCAAATAAAAAGTTGCTATTCAGGACCACTAGTGTTTAACACAGATTTAGGTGGCAGCACTAGTGTAATCAAATTATAGGTTCAATTAAATATAAAAATTTATGACTTATTTATTAGGACTTATGACATGTTGACGCTTAAATTGGTGTTCAACACCAATGGTATTAGCTAACATCATTCTAAAATAAATTGTGTGAGGGAAATGAACAGTAAGTTATGATTAGATTACCTTTTCAACGTTGTCAAACAACCGATTGGCAAGTTCTGTAAGAGATTTCTTATCGTCTACTGCTGCTGCAGAGATCACTTCATCAAAATCGTAGTACATAAATGTCGACTTAAGGCACAGATACTTTCTTATGTAATTCCAAGTATCTTGTCCTATCATATCTCCCATTGCTATGAGATCGAAAGCATATCGTTTCAATCTGTGCATTCTCCCTTTAGTTCCGATATTAGCTATATAGATTCTTTTCTTAAGAAAAGAACGAGTTCCCGTCTCTTCATTGTCAATTTCTACAACAAAGAAAACTTATAAGTAGTCTTTCTGATTATAGCTTTTCTTACATTTAAGACAAAATAGAAAATAAAGTATAGAACTCACTATTGTTAACAGAGGGTACAGGTAAAGGTCCTGTGAGCCAAAATCCATTGTCCTCTGCAAGAGAATTTCCAATGCTTGTATTTCCAAAGAGTGCTATTGAAGCAAGGCCTATTGCCAATCTTCTTGTAGTATTCACTTTGTTATCTTCAAATTCATCCCTTTTCCTGCTAAGAAAGCATGTAATTGTTGATTTTTTTGGCATTTTCTCGACCAGGTGTAGCTTGGGAATGTTTGGCAGAGCCTCAAATACTCCATTGAAATTTGCTGTTATTGCCATAGTAGTTCTCAAGTGGAGGTTTTTTTTTTTTTGGCTGTTTTGATTTATCTTCTGAATATTGCTGGCTTCTATTGACCACCAAATAGATATCCTTTTGGGGGGATAAATTAGTCATTTTGTAAATATTCGTATACCCTTATGTACTGCAGAAAAATCCATATTTTTGCTAGGCCTACATGTGGGACATTGAAAATTAGGTTGTCTCAGAATTGAATTTTGGTGGCTGCTATGTTGTCTTGAAGTAGAAACTGGTGAGAACTATACGCAACTTCATCGCAAGGCTTTATTGACAAAATTTAGTTGTTAAAATAGCTATCTTTCGAAAATAATAGTCGAGAATCGTAATTATAGCAGGCACGTAAGTTCACCAAGAAACTGACTAAGAATGTAAAAACGGAACAACTGTGCAGCGTGGATGGAGTAATAGCCTAGGAACCATATAGCTAAGAGAAACCAAGAACCAGGAAAGACGGGGTTGCAGTTTATTTCATCAACGTAGATCGACTACGATGCACTAAGATTTCAAATCAGAAGAGGCCTTAGAAGAAATGACAGATAGAAGTCTATTGCTTTGGTGTTCTTAAAGATGTAACAAGAAGGAACCGAAATGTAGCCAACTTCAAATTTATCCTAAGAAAGGCTCGATTTGTTATCGATGTCATTACTGTTTCACAGTATTGAGACGTGGAGAATTGGGATTTTCTGTAGACTGATTGTTTTTTGGTTTTGTTCTAGATATTTTTTTAACAGATCATCAAAATTATGCATGATTAACATAGCCCAAAGAATTGGATAGAGTAGAGCTTTCATAGAGGGTCCTACTTTGATCTCATCCGTTTGAATCCCTGTTAAAATCCCAGAATAAATTGAACACTGCATGCTACTCAATTCGAAGAAATTTTTTTCGATTTCTCGTATGGCACATCATCAGAAAATAATGAAGTCTCGTGTTGTCAAAATCGACTCTGAAGAAACATGGGATTTCTTCACTTCTCAAGCTAAAAAACAAGGCTGTCCTGTAAGTTTCGATGTAGCCATTTTTTTTATCCTTCACTAGGTATCTTGATGTTTCTATGAACGAAGATGGGGCGTTATAGTTAATCTATTAGAGACAAGACAAATATTTATGTTAACTTAGTCTTCAACACGTGTCTAGCGTGCAACTGTGCATGCTAGTTTTATTTCTTCATCGAAAGGCCTCAGACATCCACGATTTTCATAAACAATGCAGGTTATAGTACACTTTACGGCGTCATGGTGCATGCCTTCAGTAGCTATGAAGCCGTTTTTCAGAAGACTGGCCTTAAGTCACCAGGGTATTTTGTTTCTATGGGTCGATGTCGACGAGGTTAAGGTAATATACAGCCAGATATACAATCTTAGTACATAAAATCATAGTTATTGTCTGAGAATTATGTTTGGTTTTATCAGGAGTTAGCATCAAAGATGGAGATTAAAGCCATGCCCACTTTTTTGTTCATGAAGGAAGGAGATCTGGTGGATAAGCTTGTGGGTGCCAATCCGGAGGAGATCAAGAAGAGGGTTGTTGGATTAATCAGTAACAACTATTGATTCTTGTTGGTCGTTGATCTCCACTAAGGCTTGCGTGTCTTGGGTTGATCCTTCCCAGCAAAGATTGTTTTTTAGTGCTAAAATATGTTCAAATCTTGTTTCAGGTCTTTGTCAGTGTTACTTACCAGGCTATTATTGATTATCACACTCATATTTAAGGCATTTGTATGATTGTTGCTACTAAAAATGAATAAAAGAAAATTAATGTGTTCAATAAGAACTCGCAACGTCTGCCAACTCAAATTCCGAATATGCAAAAATGAAGGTCTGTTTCTACTTCTTATGGAAGAGTTTTGTTGGTTTTTTGATATCCAATAAATTCGAGCGATGATATTAAACCGATTTTATAGTTTTGATTAGACTTCATAGACCTCGGTTGATGATTGAAGTGAAATGTTGATATCACAATGAACGGACCACTTTGACAACATAAGTAGGCCATTTGAAATAGCCTAATTATATTAGTGTTGTTCATGGCCTGACCCACTAATTGGATGGCTTTAGAGTGGAAGCCCATTTATTGTTACTTATTGGGTCACTTATGTTTGACCTAGAAATCCACTTAGCTTGACATATAAGGGGGTCGGTTTCTAGTGTTTTGCCCTAGAGTGAGTTGATTATTCTTGGAGCCGTGAGTTTGAGAAATTGGGAGAGAAGAGAGGTCTCTTGCTTTGTGCTAACTTTTCCTCCTTCTTCTCTTAGCCTTAGTAGCTAGTGCGTGCTACCAAATATCATTCTCCTCACTCCCTTTGTGGCACCTTGGAAGCAACCATTGGTGGTGTTGTTGGTTTGGGGATTGGTGGTTCATTGTGGTGTCTGTTTGGAGGTTTATCTGAGCTTGGTTTGGTGTTATTGGAGGCCCATAATCTCACAAGCTTCTTGAAAAAGTTACTATTAGGAAAACGTGGGTCAAGGTTGGCTTTGATCGAAATGGAAATGAGAAAAATGCAGCTAAAAATGGACACGAATATTTACGTGGTTCACCCAATTTAGGCTACGGAGAAAATAATACTTAGCTTGACATGTAAGGGGGTCGGTTTCTAGTGTTTTGCCCTAGAGTGAGTTGATTATTCTTGGAGCCGTGAGTTTGAGAAATTGGGAGAGAAGAGAGGTCTCTTGCTTTGTGCTAACTTCTCCTCCTTCTTCTCTTAGCCTTAGTGGCTAGTGCGTGCTACCAAATATCATTCACCTCACTCCCTTTGTGGCACCTTGGAAGCAACCATTGGTGGTGTTGTTGGTTTGGGGATTGGTGGTTCATTGTGGTGTTTGTTTGGAGGTTTATCTGAGCTTGGTTTGGTGTTATTGGAGGCCCATAATCTCACAAGCTTCTTGAAAAAGTTACTATTAGGAAAACGTGGGTCAAGGTTGGCTTTGATCGAAAATGGAAATGAGAAAAATGCAGCTAAAAATGGACACGAATTACGTGGTTCACCCAATTTAGGCTACGGAGAAAATAATATTTTTTCTTTATATAATCTTATCTGTCTCTCTACTATTTTCTATCTATTGATAGTATCACTCATAGATTACAAATTCCATCATCTGATTTGAGTGTAATGTTATTTTAATGTAATGTTATTTAAAAAAATAAAGAAAAGTTTTGGATTTGAGTGTAATATTATTTTAATGAAGAATGTATAGTTGAAAAGAAGAGAGAAAAATGTATTTAAAAAAAAAACGGGGATCAAACAAAAGAGGATCGATTGAACTCTGATGTTACTATACAGTAATTTCACTACCTAACTTTTCTGGTGTGGAAATTCATTTGGTTAGTGTTCCTATGTCCCAACATGTATAAAATACTGTATCTAAAAAGTAAGTGAATGTCAATTAAGCCAATCCAACTGTTACAAGTATAATTAAATAAAAATAATGAGTCATTAATTTAGATAAAATGTTTTATTAGTGAATTATGCATAAGCATTCAGAAAAGGTAGTGCTACTGTCAACTTGTTTAATGCTGTGTTGCTAGTGCTGAATATGACTTGGCTAAGCTTGAAAAGTTTTTTTGCAATAAGTAATTATTAAAAATAAGTAGATCACTAATTTTAACAAATAGAAGACTCAGATTATGACATCCTAGAAAAGGAATAATGTGATATCATCTTCTATCACCTAATTGTATAAACTATGTGTAATTCTTGCTTAGTGACTGTATCAATTGCTTTTACTCAACACTATTAAGCTGTTAGGCTCTGTTTGATTGGGCTATATTTTTCATGGAAGATGGAAATTAAATTTCAATTCTACCTTTTTGCGTGTTTGATTGACTAAATTTTTCATGAAATTGGGTTTTCACATTATTTTGATTTTTTAGGAAAAGTTTTTTTTTTTTCATGGGTTTGGTGGAAAAAACTTTTCTAGGCAACTTTTTTTTTTTTTTTTTGGGGCAATGGAAACAAATTTCATCCCTAATTGTAACAAATTTTATCCCTTTAATGAATATTTTTCATGGAAAATAAAGTCAAACAAACACCAAAAGATTCAAAATTTTAATATTTTCCAAGTGGAAAAATTATACCTATCAAATACAATTAATTGACAATCCCCACTAAAACAATTTTTAAACAATTCAATTCCCTGAAATTCATTCTCCTTCCACCTAATTCTATTCTTACTATCAAAAGGGACCCTTAAAGAACAAATTTTCTTCAATGGAATACAACGATTGATGATGTTTTTCAATTTTTTTTGGACAAAAAAGTGCATGTGTCATTTGAGAGTGAATTTACTGAATCGTGGAATATCACGAAGAACTCTTTTTCTTGGACCAAAAGAGGGGACATTATCTTAAGGGAATTTCAATTGATTAATGGCTCAATATTTTGTTTTCATGATAGTTAACCAATAGCAAGTTGACAAGTCAGCATCAATATCCAGCTGAAATTTGAAAAAAAAAATAAAAAATAAAAATTTGGCAAAAAGATGTCGTATGGGTAGCATCGAATTTTTGTGGCCATCTCTTTCCCTTATCTTTTGACCTTTCGTGGATTGAAATATTATTCTTCTATTATCATTGAAATAAGATTGCTATATTTACGAATTTGCGTAAAATGTAAAATATATGTAGATTTCATCTATGCAAATTATATAAATATCTAAAGTTGATAATAGACGTATTTTTAGAAGTGCAAAATAAAAGACTCGACTAGTCTTTACAAATGTCATATATGATTACGACCCACACCTCTTGACGAATTCGACATGTTTGACAACCGTCAATATAAATGTTAAAATCATATGCAACTTTTAGATAACTAATGACTAAATGTCACAACCATCAAACCACTCGACGTTTGTAGTCAATTTATAATTGTAATTCGTGTGCTATTTGAACATTTGGGTTATTTTCGACACGCGTGATCTAAATTTATAAATACAAATAAGTCGAGGATCCAAAATCTTATTTTAAAAGTTGGGAACCAATAATCACACTATATAAAAGGATGGAGAGCACGACCATAATTTACTAATTATTCGCTGAATAATATTATCTAGTATCAGTGCTGCTAAAATACCAATCTAGGTGGCTATAATTTATAAGTTTAATTAAGGGTCTGTTCAGTACGATTTCAGTGCTGCTAAAATACCAATCTAGGTGGCTATAATTTATAAGTTTAATTAAGGGTCTGTTCAGTACGATTTAAAATTCAATTAAAATTGAAAATATAATGGTTATTGAGTCTCACTAGTTTAATAAAAGTCAACAATAACGACTAGTTTTTCAATTTTAATCTCTATCGAACCTATCCCAAATGTGTAATGTGAATATTTATTTAAATGATAAAATCATGTAATTGCCTTGTTAGTGACTATTTGGATTTTTTTTTTTTAATTTAAAAAATATATATATATTAACTTCCAGCCAGACCAGGTGGTCCTCATATGGAGTCCTACAGTCGCGTGTTCTTGTGGAATATAATTTTCGCATATTTGATATTACCAGATTTGTATCAAATTAAATTAACGTAAAATGGAAATTCATTCACAAATTCCCTTGTCCATTTTTCAACTCCCGTGAACCCAATTTTCCGAGGCGATTTTTGACTGAAGATTTGCTTTAACGCCAGAAAAAAGGTTCTCTTTACGGCGGCGGTTTGGAAATGGTTTCACCGGAAAACACGAATTGGTTGTATGACTATGAGGTCGAGGATATCCCGGTTCCCGTTGGGAATTTCTCTGCTCAACCAGCTGGGTTTTCTTGGCCTATTCAAGCTTTGAATGGTTCATCTAATTCCAGGTAGTATTTTGAATGTAGTTATAATGCTTCTTGTGATTCGCATGTTTTGGGGCACTTATAAAGGTTTTGTAGTTCCTTTATTTTCATTTTGATGGGATTTTTTGGGCAATTGTTTTTGTAATTCATTGTGGTACTTAACCATTAGTTAAGTTTTTGATTTAGTTGTTTGTTGTTGCAAATTGGAGCCATTCTATGGTCAGTCTTTTGGATTTTTGTGATTTTTGAGAATTGTTCTTATATTTTGTGATTGGGTTTATGCTCTAAATTCTCTGATTTTCCTTATCCTTTTATTTATTTCTTGTATCCATAGGTATTGATATTTGATTTATCAAAACTTGTGTTTCAATTTTGTTATTAGAAGCTGATAATGCTCCAATAGATCTTGATTAGATGTTTTGGAGTTTGTTTGTAATCAGATTAGTTGTTTGGCCTTCTATATATTGTCGCACAGAAGCTTTAAAGCACCTAAGAAGGTGCTTGTTGTTTTATTTATTCTTCGTTTCGCAAAGTAACACCATAACTATTCTATTGATATATGAGGGGAAAACATGCTGACATCAAATTTGTTGGGAATAAGGCTTAGTTGTCTATAAAGGATAAATCATTCAAATCTTTTCAAGTTCTTTTTGAAGTTCTAAGGTTTCTTTTTTTATTAACCAATTCAGTGTTTTTTCTTCAATTTCACACTAGAAAATATCAGTTTCACTGTACTCACCCTTTTCTTTATGCCGATCCAATCTATTGATAGTGTGGGAATTGATGGCTCATTTGGGGAATCAGACATGCGGAAGGAAACTGCCTCAAAAAAACGGTAAAGAGCATTTTCTTGGTTTACATATCTTGGACAGTTGATCGGTTGTTCTGGGTTTTATGTAAAGATGCTCAGTGAAGTACGTGTTACTCTAATATATAGTTTTTTCTTCTAGGATTGGGGTGAGTTAGGGGTTTCTTAATCTCCTTACACCGTATAGCTGTTGCTCAGAAACTTCAGGCTCCCATGGCATTTATACCTGCTTGTGATGTGTAGCATTGCTTGTCTATATAGGACAGATGTTAAAGAGTTTCATTTCATGAAGTGAACATTGGTATTGTTAATTCCAACTATACAGGAGAGGCAAATAAATATATAATCAAATAGATATGGTATTATTCTTTTGCTGCTAGACCTTCATTTATGTTTTCTCACATTTTTTTCACTTACATAGACCTAGAGCGGAATTATGCTCTCCATCAAGTTCTAAAGCATGCAGAGAAAAACAACGGAGGGATAAGCTAAATGACAAGTATGATCGTGGTCTCTAATGTCTCCTCTGTCCTGCCCCCCTTTACTCTCCTCTAATAACTGCTTGGATATGCTAATTAGGTTTATGGAATTGGGTGCTCTTCTCGAGCCTGGACGACCTCCTAAAACAGACAAGGCTGCCATCTTGGTTGATGCAGTTCGTATGGTAACTCAGCTACGAGGTGAAGCCCAGAAGCTAAAAGACTCCAATTCGAATCTTCAGGAGAAGATTAAAGAACTGAAGGTTAGAAAGTTTTCTCCACCCTTTATTTATATCGTCTCCATTAATATCTGTGGATGTGAACTATTTCTTTAAATATGGATGGTGAACCAAAAGACGATCACTATGTATGCAACTCTTATGCATGTTCCACTAATATGTGTAGGCTGAGAAGAACGATCTTCGTGATGAGAAGCAAAGGTTAAAGGCTGAGAAAGAGAAGCTAGAGCAACAACTAAATACCATGAATGTCCAACCTGGCTTTCTTCCCCCTCCTCATGCCATACCTGCTGCTTTTGCTGCTGCGGGCCAAGCTGGGAGCAACAAGTTGGTGCCCATCATCAGTTATCCAGGAGTTGCTATGTGGCAATTCATGCCACCCGCAGCTGTTGATACTTCACAGGACCATGTGCTTCGCCCGCCAGTTGCCTAAGTTGGTGGCCAAATCTTATGATGGTGTAGTTTGCATTTTGGTCCAACTGTTAAATTTATTTTGTCAATGCTTTTTGACTGTCTTAGTTTTTGCTCAACTGTCGGACTTGGATTTAGCAGATGATGGAAAGTACTTTTGGTTCCCAAACATCAATTTAGTTGATGCTTGTTTTGTTGTGTTAAGTGTTAATAAGTTAATTTGCAAGTGTTTTCTAAGGATATTCCATATGGCTTACAGTGGTGAAACACCGACTGTGAAAAGAGACTAACAAGCACTGCTGATTTAATTCACTTTTTTAACACAAAAATTGAAATTGTTTGGTTACAATGGCACTTTTTGATGTTATCTGGATTGAGCGTGATGGAGCCTATGCATCTGTTTGCAAATTTTGCTGAATGCTGCCAAAAAAATAATAAATAATAATAAATAAATAAAATTCTGTACTCTGTTCTTGCTGGTTTTTTGAGGCTCGGATTGTTCCAAGTGCTATTTCCTTATCTGGTAGGGTCTGTGTAAATTTCTTCACAGAAAAGGCCTACTTTTTTACTTTTTGAGTGATCAAAATGGCTTCTAAATTCCTCCAAATTCATCATCAAACCATCAAACTTTCTGATCCTAAATTTCACTTCCTAAAACCCAAAAACCTGCCTGAATTAGGAATTTCATTCTCATCTTTATCACTGAAATGTTCTCTATCTTCCACCAATCCTCCAACCACAAAAGAAGAAGCTATTCACCAAGTAAAAACTTCGCTTTCGTCCACCTTGGAGAAGCCTCTCAACAACCCAAGGCTCGCCGGAAAGATAAAAAAAGTGAAGCAGCCGAGATTCCGGGTTGAAATTCCGGTCATTGATGACTCGCCCGCTTCACTCACCCAACTAGCACTTGAGGTGTTTGGTGAAATGCCCATTAGAAGAAAAGGCTCAAAGACCAAGATTCTTATCATATGGCCAACCCAGAGCTTAACTCAAGCTGCTGCTGTGGCCTTTGTCTCTCAGTCTTCAAACATTGTTATTGAAAACATTCTTATATCATCAGTTATTAAGAAGGATGCCAGAATTTTGAATTCTGCTGATGTGGCTGTGTTTTTGTCCCCCGAGTCTTCACAATTATCAATCATGAAGACGGTTACTGACAGTATTTATCCAAAGCCTGTAATAATTTTCAATCCTAAATGGAGCTTTGAAGAGGAGAGTGATTTTGGTGAACTGAGTGGTTTCGTGGGTACTTTTGAGGTTGTTTATTCATTTATGGGGTTGGAGGTTAAAGGGATTTTGAGCAAGAGAAAAGGTGTGATTTTCAAATGTGTGAAAGATGGGATCTTGAGTGGTGAGAAATGGAATGTGTTGGTTGAAGAAGAAGGGGAATTGAAAGTGGTTTCGACCTTTAAAGTGCGGCCATCAATCGTTGAAGTTGAGAATGTTCTGTACAATTTAATGGCTATCAATTCTCCCATTACAAAATCTGCTAAGTTCTTAAAGGATTTGGTGTCCAATGTGACAGGGAAGATGTAAGTGCATTTCTAAAAATGAGAGCTTGTTACCTGGATTTTTTCTTGAACTCTACTCCGTTATGAGAATTTTGAGAATCTGTTTGTTAAAATGCTTGAATTGAAATAAGAATTTTAACAGGATAAAAATACTTCTTGTATTACTTGGTTTCAACATCTGCTCATGACATTGCCTCTGTATTTTGGAATAGATGGTTACAAACATGAAATGCTATATGAGCACATCCCGAAATTTTAGCCAATCGGAAATCTTGATGTGCCTGAAACTGGGTTCTGACATTCTGCACATTCCATATAACATTTAACTTGACGTGCCTCAAGGCTCCAAGAAATTAGTACTTGTTAAAATATTAAAAAAATTTAAAAATTATAATACATCAAGAATTTAGAAATTGAGGAAGATTTCTCAAAATTTAAAGCCTGTGACTTTGACCATCTGCCCAGTAATCAGATTCATGTATTGTGAAGAACATCCATTTTCATTTACAGGTGATGAGCACAAGTGGGTTCCTCCTCCATAAATTGGTCTAAGATGCTCTTATATGACATCCCTTGATGAATCTGTCTGAGAAGTTGACATACTTGGTCCATAGTGGTCGTAGTTGTGGAAATGCTATATCTAGCCATGGCTTTGCTCGACCATTAAAATGGATGACCCCGGCACTTTCAGCATCTGCAACAGTCGTGTTTTCCTGGTATCCTAATCCTAGCATGTGCCAAAAGGGATCGATTGCGTAGGTATGTCCATGAAAAGCTATTAGACCGGGAGGTAACGTTCCTAGCTGCCACAAACTTAAGTCTGATTTTATGTTCTGCTGGGGGAAATTAAGACATCATCAGAAAACATTTGATATAGTTGAGAAATTCAACAATTCCAAATTTTTTTAGGAACTCATTACCTCTTCAATCCAGTGATGGTATATCTGACTAATATTTGTTTTCCTCCAAGCGTCTAGATCGAAGATGTTCATGCCATATGCCCATGCACATTCATTAGGATTAAAATTGTTTGCTATCAGAGGATGAGAAAAGTTCAAATAACTTTTGAACTTCTTTGACATGACATATTTGTCTTCGCCTATACATGTTTCGACTGCTCCATTGACCTTTCCATTCATGTCGATATCCCACAGAGGTGAAAGGTCAGTTTGCACCACAATGTCATCGTCCAGGAAGACTATCTTGTCAAGACTAGGAAACAACTGCAAATAAAATGCATTTTGCATATTAGACAATGGCTATTTAACCATTTTAGGGAAAGCATCACGACTTTGAGACTCACCTCTGGAAAATGTATCCGAATGTGATTCATCACTGAATTGTACTTAGGGCTAAGTGCCTGCAATTTTGCGGCAATAACTTTAGGTTGTTCAGTGTTATTTGTCACAATGGCCGTTGACCCTCCCCTAAACTGCGAGCGAACTTTTTGGTCTTTCTCCATTGCTTCCAACACAGGGACCTTCCCCTTTGTTAACCAATCAAAATGGTGCAATGCTTTGACTTCAATGATTGCTGGTGTCAAAGGATGCAGTGAAAACCATGCCTGCATTGGATAGTAGGTCTTTCTATCTGTAATTATGTGTAGGACTATCCTCTCAGGGCGCAATGAGTTTTGCACAAGTGATGATGCAACAACAGAGGCGGCAAGGACATTGTCAGAGGCGAGCACAAAGTGGAAGAACGAGTTATCAACTAGGGCAGGGACGAATTCTGCCGAGGGTAGCTGGAGACGGGCATTGTCATTAGTAGAGTGCTCGTTCGCTAGTCTTAGAGCAAGACAATGCAGCTGTTTCGGTATGCTACTCGATGCCACATGGCGATACAGATATTCTTGGATTTTCGCTGTTCTAGTCCTTTGTTCGAACAATGTTACCTGTGAGAACCAGAGAGACCAACCATTTGAAAGCTTAGTGAGAAATAACACAATATGATGAGAAGATAATGCGATTCTTGTTCTTTAGAAACTGTTTTTGATTACCATAGCTTTGAGTTTGATAGCAAAGGTCTTTGCATCTGACTGTCCATCTTTCATCTCAGCAACAAAATCTTGAAGTGTTTGAGGGATTTCTGGTCCTAGTTCTATTTCACTTTGATTAACAGGTTCTTCCAAAACTTGATATATAACTTCAGGAATCTAACAGAAACACAGAGTTTAGTTATCTCAACAATTCCATACTGCCAAATGGTATCTTGATGATAAACAACGGGTTAAAAACACTGATCCACATTGAACTTTTAGCGAAATTTCCCGTAATCGCTAATTTTTTTTGTTGTAAGCTGGTAATTGTACTTAATCAATGTGAAATTTCGCTAAAGTTTCAGTAACTATCAGTGTATTTAACCCGTTACGGCTCGTGTAAAGACGAAAACAGGGTTTAGGAGATTACAGCTGCATCAATTTTTCTTCCCAAAATTTTTGGACCTAATGTTTTCCCCAAGCAGCCTACACTTGATGAGAACTAAGATTTTATCACTATTGAAGTTGCCAGAAAAATATAAGTATAGCTTAATGGATAACTTAGAAGTTCAAAATAAAAAGGTGCATGGATCCCAGCAGTCAAAAAATTAAAAACATTTGAAACATGTTGATATATGACATGACATTCACGACAGAGTCAACTCAATCTCGTAACACGACAATAATAATTTAATAATGTCCTCAAATTTTAATAAAAAATCATTTCAAATAGCTTTATTGACGGAATCTTCATATTTCATTTACAGACCGAAATTATGTCACTACAGAAAGTAAAAAATAAAAATAAAAAATATAGTTATTAAATAATAATTTAAGATTAATAATTTTTTACAGCAATAATTTTATTAATGATGTCTTAATATATTTAATTTATCGATAATATTTCTGTCATTCAATAAAGTACCAAAAAAAAAACTTCACTTTTAGAAAACTCTGTCAACATTTGGATAATTAAAAAAATTCTTCCAGAATAAAATACCAATTAATATGTTAACTTCACTGGTGGTGATATTATAAATAAAAAATTAAAAAAAAATTCATCTACCGAAACTTTAAATAAAAAAAAAAATACACTTTCGATGGTGATACGTACTCATCGATAATTACCGACAACATCATCGACGACATGTTTAGGTCCCTTTATTTATAAAGGGTAGTTATTTACCTAATAATACAAAAATCTTGTGCATTACAAATTGTGAAAATGCTTCAAGACAAAAATCTGCTTTATATATGCATATCAGCCAGCTCCAGCTCAAATGCCGCATTATATACCACAATATTCAAAACCCCATTTTGGATCATTAATTGCTTCGAGAGAGAGAGAGAGAGATACCTAGTGTTGAACATTTGGTTTCTCCATCAATGGCGTTGACAGCAGATAACACAAACACAAAACGAAGAAGAAAAGTGAAGAACAGAAGTGAATAAAAGACCATTCGATACGAAAATCTTCTCGACCCAATCTTCACTTTTATAAATTCTCTAACACCTTTACCAGGCAAAACGGTGACATGCCTCAAACTAGGCGATATATGCAGCTGCATTTTTTGAACCCAATAGTAGAAAAATACCCGAGGAATCAAGAAAACTACAAACTCTATATTTATTTAGCAATGCACCCAAGAATTTGTGTTCGAAATGCAAAGACTTGATGTAAGAGAAATGCTGTAAAAGGAAGGGCATGTTTAGAGTTGCTATCGGTTACCTAAACTTGCTTCAAATGTAGTTTATAACTTATAGAATTCCTTTTTCATTTTTTTTTTTTTAATAAACAGTCAAATGTAAATTTGGCAGAGAAGAAGAGAGTTTGTTTGAAAGAAAAGGACTTGAGACTGACTTGGTGTTGAAGAAGAAAGGTTAGAGAGAGAAACACAAATGTTTTAGAGAGAGAAAGGGAGGTTTGGTGGGCTTTCGCTTTGCCTCCACTCCAGATGAAGTATTTTGAAGTAAACATTTTAGTTTGGTCTTCGACACAAACAGAGTTTCTGAATGGAAAATGACATACATACTCTTTTCTCTCTGTTATTTTTGGGTCTTTGTGGGTTCTGTAAGTTGATGTGTGGGCCGGTCAGCCCTTGAAAAACCACACTTAACGAAATTTAGGTGTATTACCTACTTTATGTGAAAATGAAATGAAATTTATCCCCATTTTGTTAATAGTGATATTTACCTAGCAACACCACAATCTCACCACCACCCACCGCCACCTCCTTCCACCACTCCCTGATCTTGCGGTGGCTATCTCAAGGCAGTGGTGACCTCGATGGCTTGATCTTAGGGGAAAAGCCTGTGGGACCTTCCTTCAAGGACATCTAGTTAATGAAAAGTCAATCATGCTACACAAACATGCTCAAAAACAGGAGAAATACATGTCGGCACTAGGCAATTTGGAAAATAAAAAATAAACAAACACCCAAACAGGTGCTGCCAAATCAGTCTGTCCATCATTTCCCTATCTTTGAACCTCTTAAATCATTAATTATTCATGAACAGTTATCCCTTTGCAATGTTAGAAGTTAACCTAAGTCAATGGAGTTGTCTGACTATGAGCATGTTTGGCAAAGCTTCTATTATATTAAAAATTATGGGTTCTACAAAATATATGGATAATAAATGGTAAAAGTTGTAGATCCTATAAAATATGTGGATAAGAAATAGAGTTTGATCAACTTATAATTTACCAAACATGCACTACGAGGTCTACGCTTGAGTAAAGCTCAACATTTGAGATGGTGGCTAAACTCGCTGCCGAGTTCAAGAGTGAGTAAGATTATATTGGTGAATGCTTGAGTCATTGAAGTTCAATTTGAAGCAATGAAGCTAATGTACTTTAATTTTAAAAAGTAATCAAGCCATTCTTTTTTGGCTTTGTTTATGTTCTCATCGGAATTAGCTCTATCCACCTATCATGATTAGTAGATTGACAAAACTTTCACTTTAATTATAAGGTCATTGAACTTCAATTTATAGAAATCAAGTCAAATTTTCACCCCAACGACTATGATTACATGTTCTTACATTTCTGCCATATATAAACAATTTCTTTTAGCCTAATATATCTACAACACCAACTAGTAAAAAAATGAGGGATTCAAAAATCAAATTCTTAACTTTCCAAGAAGTGCAAGTAACTTACTTTGAGATAAAAAAAAAAAAAAAAAAAAAAAAAACTAATCTAATATCATAAAAGAAATCTATAATCAGGTGCCTAACTAATATCCTGATTTAGCAAAAAGAAAAATCAATATAGTTTCTTCAAAAAACCAAAACCCAACAAAACTATGATAACATAACCGAGATTGATAAAACGAATTGATCTATTAAACACATACGAACTGATCTAAGGCCCGTATGTTCACTCAAATAGGGCTAATCACCCGTTAAGCATTCACCGAAGTGATTATCGCACAAATCCACTAGAAATCAGCAATTAATCAAAGTAAGTATCACAGTACAAAACATCCACGAAGGATAATGCCCTCAGACCCAAATTTTCTTTCAAGAAACCACATACGCAATTACACAAAGTAACCAAATGTTAGCCTACAACAAGAACAGAACCTCCTAAATCACACCCTTGCAAACACTGGATCTCACCAAAAACATCTAGAGTATAGAGATTACATGTGAAAATCAAAGGTTTTCAGAGAGAGAACAGAGAGAGCAAGGGAAGAGAAAATCCTAGAATAATCTCGAATTCAAGGCAAATGAACAGGTCAAGCCAATAATACAATCGATCAGACGCATCCAACGATCATAGCCATTCCACGTAGCTTCATCTCAGCCTTTGAAATATAATGAAATGGGCTGCCGAGTTGCAGTCAATATAGGTTGGACTCTTCATATAAATATGGATTGCATCATAGGGCCAACAATATTATCATAATGGGCTACATCATTGGGCCTAAATTGTTAAGTATAAAACTTAACAATCTCCATCTTGCTTGGCAATTTGAGTTTCATACCAGATTGGAGGTTAACGCTTCCTTTAGTTTCATTTGCTCTATGTACCTGCAATAAACACTAATAAGCAATAACATTTAGAAGATTCAAACGATCTCTAAATTTGTACATATGCAGTATTTTAGTCCCCATATCTGTAGGATTACACTTAGGCTCCGTTTGATAGCATTCATTTTCCATGGAAAAGGAAAACAATTTCCACCTTTTTTTTTTTTTTTTTTTTTTGGCAACAAATTATATCAACCATTGTAAAAAAAAAATTCATTTTTGTTGACAATTTACATGCAAAACAAAGTCAAACGAATGATATTCGGTATGATTATTTTTTTTTCAAATTTTTGACAATTGGAACAAATTTTAGACCCAATAGTAGAAAATATTATCACTTTAATGGACAATTTTCATAAAAAAAAATGAAGCCAAACGGACTCCAAATTTTCAGCATTTTCCATGAAAAATTATACCAATCAAACACACTTAATTACAATTCCTTATAAAACATTTTCTAGGAAATTTTTTTCCATGTAAAACATTTTCTTTCCACCCATTTTCCACCCTTTCAATCAAACGGACCCTTAGTTGGAATCTTTTTAATTTTCTTGATTTCTTTTTCTAAGACATCTCTTATAAAATAAAATTTAACGTCTATATGTTTAGTTATATCATGAAAAATAAGATTCTACCAAGATGTATAGTAGATTGACTATCAGATAATATAACAACATTATTATCAGAAAAACCAATTTCATTTAGCAAGTTTTTCAGCCAAATAGCTTCTTTTACTGCATCTGTGGTTGCAATATATTCAGCCTCTGTTGAAGATAGGGCTACAATCTTTTGTAGCTGTGATTTCCAGCTTATATAGTTATCATTTAAAGTAAAAACATATGCAAAAGTAGGTTTCTTATTATCACAGTTAACAACAAGTTTGAGTCAACAAAACCTTTTAGTTCTATTCCAGTTTTATTTTTGCTGAACATAAGGCCTAAATTTGAAGTCCCTTTTAGATATCTTAACAATCATTTCATGGCTTCCCAATGATATTCAAATGGATTACTCATATATCTACTCAATACACTTATAGCAAAAGCAATATCAGGTCTAGTACATATCATAATATACATGACATATCCAACAACATTTGCATAAGGAACATTTTCCATCATATTCATCTCTATTTCAGTTTTAGGACATTGTTCAGTTGAAGATTTAAAATGACTTCCAAGAGGTAAAGTGACATTTTTAGCATTTTTCATATAAAATCTACACAAAATTTTCGAAATATAAGACTATTGAGTAAGAAATAGATTATGATTACTTCTATTTCTTCTAATTTCCATTCCTAGAATTATTTTAGTTTCTCCTAAGTCTTTCATTTCAAATTCTTGTTTTAGTTTTTGCTTAATGATGTTAATCTCAGTCATATCACACCCAGCCAGTAACATGTCATCAACATAAAACAAAAGACAATAAGAATCAAGTCCTTCACTACCCTTATAATAAAAACATGGATCATATTCACTTCTATTGAAATCAAGTCCTTTTATAAAAGTATCAAACCTGATATACTATTGCCTGGGAGCTTGTTTCAAACCATAGAGTGATTTTTGTAAAAGACACACACAGTTTCCTTTACCTTTTTGTTCAAACCCCTTTGGTTGAGACATATAAATTTTCTCATCCAAATTTCGATGTAGAAAAGCAGTTTTGACATCTAATTGTTCTAATTCAAAGTCAAATTGAGAAACAATAGCAAGGAAGACCCTTATATAGGTGTATTTGACTACAGGGAAAAATAACTCATTGTAGTCAATTCTCTCTCTTTGGTTAAAACCCTTAGCAACTAATCTGGCCTTAAATCTTACATTCTCACTATTAGAATTTACAGTTAATAACCCTTTTCCCTTTTGGTTTATTTACTAAGATCCAAGTCTTATTTTTTATTATGGAAAGCATTTCATCTTTCATAGTAGCAAGCCAAGAACTTGCACGTTTTCCCTAAATGGCCTCTTCATAAGAATTAGACTCATTATCCAAAAAAATTTGGACATTCAAAGTTGTAACAAATTCAGAATCATTGTATCTATATGGAGGTCTTATTTCTCTTCTAACTTTGTCCCTTACAAGATGATAGACTCCTAAAGGGTTTTCAGGTTGTTCAGGTTCATATATATTAGCAGGTTTAATCTCAGTATCATTTTCGGGTTCAGTATTTAACTCCTGCCCAAGCTCCACCTCAAACTGATCATTATTTTCAGAGTTTAAATCTATTTGAAAAAGTTCATATTCCAAAACATTTTTGTTTTGATCAGTTTCAGTTGTAGCTATCTCTTTTTCTTTAATGCATGTGATCGTGCAAAACCCGCAAGCATACGGAATCGTTGACAAGTAATAGAATCGATGAATTAAGAGTTATCGTCTCACAGGGAATAAAGGTCAATTTTAATGTATTCGATATGTCTAAATTCACGAAAGTAATAAAAAATGGTCGATTTATATTTAACTATGTTCTATAACTACTAAAGCAATAAAAAGTGGTTTTAAATCAAACGATGGTGAGTGTATTGGATTTTCGACTCTACTAATCAATTTTTGGTTTCAATTCTCAACCAGTGATAATTAACTTAATTCATGCAATCGTGACGATCGCTAATTCCATTTTTATTTATTATTCTTTTCCAAAATATAATAAATTTATGATTGCCACGAGACGATCATATTCCTAGTTCGACTTCATATGACAAGCATGCATTGACGTTTAGGATTATCATCTATGATCGCACACGTCATAGATATTATTTCTAATATTTATTATCTGTGTGTTTCATAAATAGTGTTCTATCTATCGTGAGTTTTCCAACACTACGAATAAGCAACTAATTATCTTAATGGTGCGCAAACATTAAAACAATATACTAAAGCATATTTATGAAATCACAACGCAAGAATTAAACTAAAATCACAGTCTCAAATTAAATACTAAAAATTAATTAGTTTCATCATTCATCCAATACAAGGAATTTAGCCTAACATGTTATGGAGATTATACACATAGAAGGAGAACGAAATCACTTATAAATTTGATGAGCGTGATTAATTTCAATTGAAACTCTTCGCTTTCGTTTTCCAAACGCCGCCCACGTGTTGTATTTAAATATAAATAAAAGGCAACCTCCAATTCTTCAAATTCCTGTCGGCAGTGTGTAACATTTATATGAATTTATTCCCAATATTTTGTCTCCCACTAGGCCGGCATCACGTCTTGTATATATTCTTTTCTCATACTCTGCCGCCCAAATTTGCCTGCTGATTTTTGCGTGTAAACACTTATATTTCAGCACGACTATTATCTCTTTTGTTCACCAAAGCAGCCGGCCAATTTGAGAGTATTTATTTAACGGTCGCGCTACGTGTACATAATCCTTCATCGAATTTTTTACCGAATTGACAAGTGGCGGCCCCCTATTGGGGCCGCCACTTGTCAATTCGGTAAAAAATTCGGTTGAGATGGGTTGGACTCTTCATATAAACATTGGTTGCATCATAAGGCTAGGCCACATCATTATGCCCAAATTGTTAAGCATAAAACTTAACGTCATCTTATTCTAATGGTTCTTACCAACAACCTAATGTCGTAAGTATTTTGTAATATTTATCGTATTATCGAACAACTTAGAGAGACTGAATTCAGAATATGAGACTTGAGGAGAAGTGGAGAACAGAGCATCGAATAATAGTGGTATGAGGGAACAAAAGAAATTGATTCAATTGAAGTTTTTTTTTAAAAGTAAATTGCTCTAATTGAAGTTTAGTGACCCAATTGCAAATAGGGTGCAAGTTGTTTGTATGGACTGATTTCTGTGTGTGAAAATGGAAAAAAATATGGGAGATTTTTCAAAATGGCCAGTCAACAAAGGATTTTTAAATTTTTTGTTAAAAAGTCAATTTTACTCTTAATGAAATAGGTCTTTTATTGCAAAATGAATCCCCAAACTTAGAATAGTTTTATTTTTTCTATTTCTATTCGTCTTCACTAGATATTTCATCCGAATCTAATTTTTCTTCAAAAATTTCTTCATCAGTTTCTATTTCTTCAAAGTTTCACATTCATCTCTAATTTATTCAAAATCTGTAATTAGTACTCTAACTTTCATTTTTGGACATTCGGTGCTTATATGTCCTTCTTCATTACAATTCCAACATTTACATCGTTTTTTATTATAAGATTTATATTTTCTTTTGAAATATTTTCTTTTTGGTTTAAAATATTTCTTTTTAAATTTTTTAAATTTTTTATGTTTTCTTTTTCTTTTTCGTCTATAATCATGACATCCCCAATTTCTTGGTACTTCAGTGTCTTGACAACAACTATCTTGTATAAATCCTGATTGTTTACAAATCATTTGATTGCTACACATTGAACTTATCTCATCTTTTTTAGTTTTTATTATAAATCCTAAAGTATGAGCATCTGTATTTCTTCCAATTTGTCTTTCTCTAATCTTATTTTGAAAATAATTATTTCATAGTAGTGGTAATTTTTTAATAAAAATTTCCTTATAATAATCTTTATATATTCCACTTCCAAACATTATATAATAATATTTACTATATTCACAGCAATATTCATTAAAATAACACATATTACAAATTTGTAAATGTTCCATTCTGTTCTTAACATTTTCTATTTCTTCTGCTTTAACTTTAGTACTTTCATTTATCCAATTTTCTCCTACAAATTCTCTATAAATTCTTGTAACAACTCTATTTATACTTTCACTTATGCTATTTCCAAATCATGCTTCAATACTATCTTTCTAAATTCATTTTGTTGTATCTTCTAATCCTCCATACCAATTTGCTACATTTCCTTTAAAAGTTGCTAATAAATATTCAGTTCTATTTTTATTATCGGTATTACTATGATTATAATTAAAGTGTGCTAACATATTAGTACTCCATTCATTAATAGCTTTTCTAATATCTAATTCACAGTCTAGGTATAAATATGATCTTGTAATTTTCATTTGACATGATTATCTTAATACTGGTTTAAATTGATCTCTATATATTTTTTCTTTTCCAATCTTAAAATCAAGTTTAGTATTAACATATCTTTTAGGATCTATTTCAGTTTCATATCTAGTTATGCTAGTTTATCCAAAATATTCTTCTTTATCTGCTCGTGGTCATCCTGTTCTTTCAATCATATGATTTTTAGTTATTTCTTCACAATTTTTTAAATCTTCTAAGTCAAATATTAGGTTTTCCATATCTTCATTCATTATTCCTCTATAATTAATTTTTCTTCTCTTTTTTCTTCTTTTTCAGTAAGATTTTCTTCTTATTTTCTAAGATCGATTAATAATATTTCAATATCATCTTTTAGTCCTTCATCAAGTTCTATTAGTTCTTCATATTTTTCAATTTTCTTTCTAACTTCTTTAAGTTCTTCAGTATAATTCCGTTTAAATAGTTTTTCTTTGTTTAAAAGATTTTCCATTCTTAAGAATTTATTTTGTAATTTTTCTTTTTCTTCTTCATAACTTATTTCAACTCTAGTAATTTTTTCTTCAATTATTTTTATACCTTTTTCAATTAAATTGATTTTATCATTCATACTCATTCTCTAGATTTTTTACAAGGTGGATTAATATTTTCAAATCCTAATTTATCTAATAAAATATCTAATTTTATAATTAATAATATCTAATTTTTCCTCTAAAGTTGCAATTTTATTAATACTATTTTTCTGTGCAATTTTGAATTTTTGATTTTGAGTTTCTTCAAGTTTATCTTCATCAAGCATTTCTAAATTATTAATTCGTTCTTTAATTTTATTAAATTGTTTAGACATATTTTTACTTAAAACTTCTAATCTTTCTTTAGCTATTTCATCTTTTGGATCTATCTTATTAATTCCATCTATAACTTCTATATTTTTAGACTTTATTTGTCCTAATTGTTGTCATAAAAATGCATTAGTCCAATTTGTATTTTCCCATGAACTTAAAGGTTGAAACATAGTTGTATTTCATCCTCTAGTTTAATAACTTCCTATTGGTAGTTTTATAATTTCTATTTCTTATTTATCAAATCTTATTTTTGTTAGTAAACTCATATTAGTCTAGTAGGCTCAAGAGATTTACTACTATATTATTTATCATTTGTTCTATTTATCTTCCTAATTGTTCTTCTCTTCTTAATTCTTTTCTAATATCATTTCTTATTAATTCTCTTTTAATTTTATTCCAATTAAAAATTTCTTTTTCAATTTCTCTTCTATTACTTCTGGTTATTATTTATTTTTCTAAAATTTTTATCTTATTATCAAAAAATTCTTTAGTTATTCCAAACATATTTATAAGTTTTTTATGTGATTCCTTAAATTATATTTATGAATATTTTTAATTCTTTTATTCTTTATCATCAAAACTAAAATCAAAATTATATAATTCTGCAACATTATTATAATTCTCATATTGCTCTATATTTTCAAATATTCTTTCACTATTTTCACTATCTAACTAGAAAAATATAACCATTTTTATTATTTCTTTAGGTAATATTTCTTTTAACCCAAAATAAGCAATTGTAAGACATTTTTTTTTATAATAACTAGAATCTCTTTTTATGAAATTTATTCCTCTAGTATAACTATCATAAGTTTCTGAGATATCTATTATGTGACTATAATCAATACTATTAGTATATCTAAGGGTACAATTCTATAATATAATTCGTAAGTTTCCATAATAAAAAGTTTTTCAAAGTATACAATCCTATAAAAAAATTTATATAATAATTTCCAAACAAATTTTCAGATAAAAAATTTCTTCGTAGTTTAAAATAAGGGTCTTACCACGCTTCGCAAAATAACAAGAATGTTATATGTTCCTGGTCACCTTCGTCACAAGAGTTGGCCAAAGTCCAACAACATCACAGCAAAACGGACACAAGGGCACTCAAAACTCTCAAACAGACTCACTGTGTAGAACAACACTCAAAGCGTAATAAAAAACTTATTTCAAACTCAAAGACTTTATTGATCCGATGATAGCTTGAAAGCTATTATATAAAGATTTTTACAAAGATTGATAATCCGAAGAGTGGTTTCTACTCTTTAAAGAGAGTGATTACAAAGATCATTGAGAGAATATATATTTTCTGTGAATTTTTTGGTCATGTCTCTTCAAGTAAGAAGAGTTTTAATTTATAGAGAAGCTCTCACTTCACCGAGAAGCTTCTGGCCAATTAAAATTTTACAACACAAAAGCAAAAGTACAATAATTCAAAAGTGGTTTAAAATAATAAAGTACTTTGTCGACAACTTTTATTCTAGCTTTAATAGCTGTCTTCTCTTTCTTTAATGCTCACATGGTACTATCTTGTGATGTTGCTTTCTTATCGTCCTTTATTTGTGGAAGTGTCCCATTAATCTGCAAGCTTCTTTTATGCATTCCTCACTTTCAAGGAATTGGTCATTCAAGATTTCAGAAATCTTATCTCAGTGATTTTTTATTATTTGTCTCCTCTACAAATAAGGATCCAATTATTACTAATTCCATAAACCATGTATTTTTCTCCATAGAAAAATTGCATGATTGAGCAAACTGATTTGATTCCAAGGGCTCACATGTAAATCATCCATTTTCTATTGATAGTGGGCATTTCTTTAAAAATCTGAATCTCCTTGAGTGGATTTCCATTATTTTTTCGAATAGTGATAAGATGATGTTCTCCATACCATTCCGGTTCCTTATATTTAGAACTAATTGTGTAAAATCTCAGTTCAATTGGTTGTTTATCACTGAGTTTCTTAACACCATTAGCGAATTCTTTGTCAAATTGTTCAATTTCTTTTAGATATGCTCCTGGGAAGAGTTGATCTAAGAATCCAAATGTTGCCAATTTTCAAACAATACTAGGATCTGCACCTTGAACTGCACTAATCCTCGGATAAATCGCCTTTGGCAGGGCTGTTAAGTTAAGAGATCTTCATTTTCTAAAATTATATATCCATTCTGAGAATTCATAATACTCATTCTCCATGGGATGTAAATTGGTTCTAACATGATGAATTGTAATTATTCCTTTTGGTGATTTGAGGTCACCAGTATATGATTTTTTATTTTCTTGGAATTCACTGATAACAGTAGGCTGTTCCAATTGGTCTTTTGATAAGGATGTTTTACCTAAAAGGTGAGTGGCTCCTTTTCCACTTGTAAATTTTTCCAACAATTTGTCAATACTGACGGGTGATTGTTGTGGACCTTTTTTAATGACTTTTTCCTCTTGCGAGGTAAGAGAGTAATTTCTTTTAAATTTCGAATCTCCACTTGAGGTGGATGTATTAATCTTCCTAAATGGGATGTGACTAGTCTTTCGGCTGTATTCACCTTTTTCTAAAAGATGGTACTCCTGACTGCAAGTTACAAAAAAGTCTAAATATTTTGTCAAATTTTCAACTATTTTTTCTTTATTATTGTTTAATTTCTCAATCTTTTTTCCACTCCCAACAACCTTGTTTGATAAATCGCACAAAGTTTGTCGAATATCAAGATGATCTTCTTGAACGGCAAGATAATCTGCATTAAAATCTGTTAGAAGATTTTATAATTCCTTTGTAAACGCTTCAATCTTTTCCATATTCATGATTCCTCCTCAAGAAATCAGCAAATAAGTTATCATTTCCTTTAATATATTCAAATTTAAAATTATAAAAAGATGATAACACTTGCCATCTATACAATCTTCTATGTTGAGGTGAATTTGGTAATTTATTATTTACTAGTTCATTAAGTTAAGTATTATCAGTTTGAACAATAAATTCTTTGGGTAACAAGAACATTTTAAATTTATTTATTCCTTTAACAACTGCTAATAATTATTTTTTCATTGGTTGAATAATTTACTTCAGCATTATTAAATGTCCCACTAGTATATCTACAAATTTCATTTAAATGGATTTTGAATAAAGCACTCCAATATAAATTTGATGCATCTGTCTGTATAATTAATTTATCATTTTCATCGGGAAGTCTGAGTTTAGGTAAATTTTTACAATTTTCTTTTAAATTTTTAACACAAAGAGTATGTTCTTCCTTCCATCATAACTTATTTGATTTTCTTAATAGTTTCTGTAATTTATTTCTTTTTTCTGCAAGTTTTTCTATAAATCCTTCAGCATAATTAAGACATCCTAAAAATTTCTGAACTTGCTGCTTATTTTCTAGTTTATCAGGAAACAAAATTATTTTTTCTGAAATATGAGGTTATAATTTTATTCTTTCACTATTTATTATCATTCCTAAAAATTGAATTTCATTTTTTGCTACTTCTGCTTTTTCTCTGACTAAGTATTATACCTTCTTTTAAGCAAAGTGTAGCAAAACTTCTAAGATATTTAAGATGATCTTCATGTATTTCCGAACAAACAAGTATGCCATCAACATAAACAATAAGAAAATTATAAGTTTAAAAAACTTCATCCATTCTTTTTTTATAAATCTGTGGTGTATTTTTTAATCCAAATGGCATAACTATCCATTCATAACGTCCTTGAGGGGTACTGAATGCTGTTAATGGTATACTATTTTCTTCTAGCTTGATTTGCCAAAATTCAGATTTACAATCAAATTTTGAATAGTATTTTTTATTTTTAACTATGTTTATTAAGACTTCTTTATTTGGTAGATAATATCCATCAAATTTAATATTTTTATTAAGTTTTTTATAATTTACAACCATTTTAGGTTCTCCTCTTTTTATTTCTGCATGATTTCTAACCATAAAGGCTGGGCTACTATGAGGGCTATTGTTTCTTCTTATAAGTTTTTGATTAAGAAGTTCTTGAATTTGTACTTGAAACTCTTCTTTGTTTTCTTGGTTGTAAAGCATAGATTTGACTCTAATAATGATTGTAGGTTCAAGTAATTCTATTTTAACTGTAATTTTTTATTTTTCAAGTGGATTATCATTATAATTTTTGGCTAAAAGATCTTTTGTTTAGTCAAAAGTAATTGTTCTGATTGAGTATTTGAATAATTTTGATATAAATTCTATCTTTTTACCATGCTGAGTTAGCTGAACTCTGAATGATTTAAATTCGTTAGCAATCTTTAGTAAATATCCACATGAGGTTCTTAATTGAATAGTATAAATATTTTGACTATATTGACTAAACTGTTGTAAAAAGTCATTTCCTAAAATAATATCACAATCATTTATATTATATTGGTAAACATTTTTTACAGTTACTATTTTAGATCCTATGATAACTTCTATATTTTCATTTTTGTATTTTAATGATTCTTTTGCTCTAGTTATTCTTTGTAGAGTTAATTGTTGTTTGTTTTCTATCCATTTTGGTAATAAGAATTCTTTAAAGATAGTTATTTCAGCTCCTGTATCTATTAGAGCACAAGTAGTTATTTTTTATTCGAAAACAGTTATTTGTATATATAAACTTATTGAAAATTTTATTTCTCTACTCATCTTTCTTTAGGACAATATGTAGTTATTCCTTGATATATAATAAGAATTCATTCATTGTCTATTTTATAATTATCTAGACTATCTAAGAATGAATTTCCTAATAATATTGGATGTTCATCAAAATTCATATTATTATTTATATAACAGTCTATGTTTAATAATAAACTTCCAAGTTTAATTTGAACTTGTCCTATGATATAACAAAAGTTTATTTTTCCTTCAAAATCTCTATAACTGTAGGGTTCTATTTTTTTTCTTTTTAATTCCTTCATCTATAAGAGAGCAAATATGATTCCGACTTGCTCGAGTGTCAATAAGTATCATGCTTTCATTTATCAATTTATTTCCATTAAAGAATTTCTCTCTTATTCCATAAACACTACTATCTTTATTTTGTTTTATTTTTGAAATACCATGTTTTGCGGTACTACTACTTCCAATAATTATCTTATTTTCTTTATAAGCTATTTGTTTTGGTATTAAAGGTAGATCAATACTTATAGCGTCATCATGTCCTATCTCAAAATTTTCTATTTCCTCTATATTTTGTTCTCTAGGCAAAATTACTTCTCCTATATCTCTAAATTATTCATCAATTTCTATAAAAGGTTTTTCCTTATATATGTTTCCATAATTACTATTTGTATTGTTATAATCCTTGATATAATATAGTAAAGACTTTATTATCATTTTTTAATATTTTATTAGCCATCTTAAAATGTAGACTAAAACAATCATCTAAATTTTTATCATTTATATGTACACAATATCTTGGATAACAAGTAAATTTCAATTTTTTATAGGCTAAATTTACTTTAACTATTCCTAAATTTTCATTTTCTGCAGTTATACATCTTTCATCTTGTAAATTAAGTATTATAGGGTTATTAATTCCTTCTTTAAAACATGATTTTATTATTATTTGTACTCTAGCAAGGTAGACATAAAATATTTTACTTCTTTTTTCTTGTTTTAATTTTCCTAAGAATTCATTAATATTATACATCTTTCATCTTATTTTTCTATATGTATGTTTGACATCTATGACTTTTTCTATCTCGTGATATTAATTAATAACTAGCTTTTTCCTTTTAAAAGTTGAACCTAAAATACTAAATAATCTATTTTCTCCTGGTGGCTTAAGATTTAATTCTGTTTTATTAATTTTTCTAAATTTATCCCAATCAAATTTTCTTTTTAAAACATATCATTCTATCCCTTCATAAACTTCAGTTTCTATATCCTCGGTATTTTTAATTTCCATGATCTCTATGGCTCTGATACCAATTTGGGGAGGGGGGGTGGGGTTTAATACAAAAGTACAATTAATAGCAAAAATACAAAATTATATCAAATGTTTAGGACTTAATTAAGGTGGAAAGAGTTGATGGTGAAAAAATTAAGTTTTAATTCCAAAAGAGTTTGTCGAATCCTATATTAAAATTTTTAAGGATTAAAATAGAATCTATTTTATAATGGAATGACTTATTTTGAAACCTTTTATATTGAGAGTATTTTTAGGGGGATTATTAAAAATTGTCTGTCAACTTTTAAAATTTTTTGTTTTCGTTAAAAAGTCAATTTTACCCTTAATGAAATATGTATTATATTGCAAAATTAGTCCTCATACTTAGAATAGTTTTATTTTTTCTATTTCTATTCTTCTTCACTATACATTTCATCCGAATATGATTTTTCTTCAAAAATTTCTTCATCAGTTTCTATTTCTTCAAAGTTGACTTCTTCACATTCATCTCTAATTTGTTCAAAATCGGTAATTAGTACTCTAACTTTCTTTTTTGGACATTCAGTGCTTATATGTCATTCTTCATTACAATTCCAACATTTACATCGTTTTTTATCTAATGGTTTTTTATTATAAGATTTATATTTTCTTTTGAAATATTTCCTTTTTTGTTTAAAATATTTTCTTTTAAACTTTTTATAATTTTTATATTTTTTATGTTTTATTTTTCTTTTTCCTTTTCTATAGTCATAACATCCCCAATTTCTTGGTACTTCAGTGTCTTGACAACAAATTCTATCTTGTACAAATCCTGATTGTCTATAAACCATTTGATTGCTACATATTAAACTTATTTCATCTTTTATAGTTCTTATTATAAGTCCTAAAGTATAGGCTTCTGCATTTCTTCCAATTTGTCTTTCTCTAATCTTATTTTGAAAATAATTATTATATGGTGGTGGTAATTTTCTAATAAAAACATCTTTATAATAATCTTTATCTACTCCATTTCCATACATTATATAATAATATTTACTATATTAACATCAATATTCATTAAAATAACACATATTACAAATTTGTAAATGTTCTATTCTATTCTTAGCATCTTCTATTTCTTTTGCTTTAGATTTAGTGCTTTCATTTACCCAATCTTCTCCTGCAAATTCTCTATAAATTCTTGTAACAACTCTATTTATTCCTTCATTTATTGTAATTTCAAATCCTGCTTCAATACTATCTTTCCAAATTCCTTTTGTTGTATCTTCTAATCCTCCATACCAATTAGCTACATTTCCTTTGAAAGTTGCTAATAAATATTCAGTTCTATTTTTATTATCTGTATTACTTCGATTATAACTAAAGTGTGCTATCATATTAGTACTCCATTCATTAATAGCTTTTCTAACATCTAGCCCCTGTTTGAGCCACCTTTTTTGAAAATGAGAATGAAAAATATAGCCGTTATTGGGGCCCACACAAGAGATAAAAAATTTGAATTTAAATGTTGATGTGATGGATAACGGTCATATTTTTCATTTTAGTGAGAAAAAAATATGGCTCAAACGGGGCCCTAATTCACAATCTAAATATAAACATGATCATGTAATTTTTATTTGTCCAGATTCTCTTAATACTGGTTTAAATTGATCTCTATACATTTTATCTTTTCTAATTTTAAAATCAAGTTTAGTATTAACATATCTTCTAGGATCTATTTCAGCTTCATATCTAGCTGTACTACTTTGTCCAGCTTTTCCAAAGTCTTCTTCTTTAATTCCTCGTGGTCCTCCTGTTCTTCCAACCATATGATTTTTAGTTATTTCTTCACAAATCTTTAAATCTTCCAAGTCGAATATTAGGTTTTCCATTTCTTCATTCATTATTCTTTAATAATTAATTTTTCTTCTTTTTTTTCTTCTTTTTTGGTAAGATTTTCTTCTTATTTTCTAAGATCGATTAATAATCTTTCTATATCATCCTTTAATCCTTCATCAAGTTCTATTAGTTCTTCATACTTTTCAATTTTCTTTCTTACTTCTTTAAGTTCTTCAGTATAATCTGGTTTAAAAGGCTTTTCTTTATTTAGATTTTCTATTATTACGAAATTATTTTGTAATTTTTCTTTTACCTTTTCATAACTTATTTCAATTCTAGTAATTTTTTCTTCAATTATTTTTATACATTTTTCAATTAAATTAATTTTATCATTCATACTCATCCTTTAGATTTTTTACAAGGTGGTTTAATATTTTCAAATCCTAATTTCTCTAATAAAATATCTATTTTATAATTAATAATATCTAGTTTTTCTTCTAAAGTTGCAATTTTATTAATACTATTTTTCTGTGGAATTTTTGATATTTGGTTTTGTATTTCTTCAAGTTTAACTTCATCAAGCACTTCTAAATTATTAATTTGTTCTTTGATTTTATTAAATTGTTTAGACATATTTTTACTTAAAACTTCTAATCTTTCTTTAGCTATTTCATCTTTTGGATCTATGTTATTAATTTCATCTATAGCTTCTATATCTTTAGTCTTTATTTGTCCTAATTGTTGCCATAAAAATGCATTAGTCCAATTGGTAGTCATATTCAATAATCCATCTGTATTTCCCCATGAACTTAAAGGTTGAAACATAGTAGTATTCCATCCTCTATTTTGATAACTTCCTATTGGTAGTCTTATATTTTCGATTTCTTGTTTATCAAATCTTATTTTTGTTGGTAAACTCATATTAATCAGATAGGTTTAAAGAATTTATTACTATATTATTTATCATTTGTTATATTTCTCTCCTTAATTGTTCTCCTCTTCTTAATTCTCTTGTAATTTCATTACCTATTAATTCTCTTTTAATTTTATTCCAATTAAAAATTTCTCTTTCAATTTCTCTTCTATTACTTCTAGTTATTATTTGTTCTTCTAAATTTTTTATTTTATTATCACAAAATGTTTTAGTTATTCCAGGTATATTTTATTCTTATTTAATAGTTGTGTATTCTAAATATTCTTTTAATTTAATAAGATCTAGTTTATTTTTTATTATAGATATATAAAATTTTAATGTTAGATTAAATTTTAATCTCTTATATTCTTGTGGTAATTTGTTAGAGATAGGTTTTCTCATTTATAAGTTTTTTTATGTGATTCTGAATATTTTTAATTTTTTTATTCTTTATCATCAAAACTAAGATCAAAATCATATAATTCAGCAACATTATTATAATTATCATATTGCTTTATACTTTCAAATGTTCTTTCACTATTTTCACTATCTAACCAGAAAAATATAATCATTTTTATTATTTCTTTAGGTAATATTTCTTTTAATCCAAAATAAGCAATTGTAAAACATTTTTGGTAATATCTAGAATCTCTTTTTATGAAATTTATTCCTCTAGTAAAACTATCATAAGTTTCTGAGATTTCTATTATGTGACTATAATCAATACTATTAGTGTATCTAAAAGGTACAATTCTATAATACAATTCATAAGTTTCCATTATGAAAAGTTCTTCAAAGTATGCAATCCTATAAAAATTCTTATATAATAATTTTCAAACAAATCTTCAGACAATAAATATCTTCATAGCTTAAAATAAGGGCCTTACCACGCTTCGCCAAATAGCAAGAATGTTATATGTTCCTGGTCACCTTCGTCACAAGAGTTGGCCAAAATCCAACAGCATCAAAGCAAAACGGACACATAGGCACCCAAAACTCTCAAACAGACTTACTGTGTAGAACACCACTCAAAGCGTAATAAAAGATTTATTTCAAACTTAAAGACTTTATTGATCTGATGATAGCTTAGAAAGCTATTATACAAAGCTTTTACAGAGATTGATACTCCGAAGAGTGGTTTCTACTCTTTCAAGAAAGTGGTTACAAAGATCATTTGGAGAGAATATCTCTTTTTTGTGGATCTTTTGTTCATGCCTCTTCAAGTAAGAAGAGTCTTCATTTATAGATAGACTTGCATTTCACCGAAAAGCTTTTAGCCAATCGAAATTTTACAACACAAAAGTAAAAGTACAATAATTTCTTCAAAGTGGTTGCAATAATTAAAGCATTTGTCTGCTAGTGTCAGCAACTTTATTCTAGCTTTAACAGCTGTCTTCCTTTTCTTTAATACTCACATGGTGCTGTCTGGTGATGTACCCTTCTTATCGTCCTTTATTTGTGGACGTGTCCCATCAGTCTGCAAGCTTCTTTTATGCATTCCTCACTCCCGAGGAATTGATTGTTCAAGATTTTATCTTCTAAAATTTTTTATTCTTTGTCTCCTCTGCAGATAAGGATCCAATTATTACTCATTCCATACACCATGTATTTTTCTCCATAGAAAAATTGCATAGTTGAGCAAACTGATTTAATTCCAAGGGCTCGCCTGTAAATCATCCATTTTCTATTGATAGTGGGCATCTCTTTAAAAATCTGAATCTTCTTGAGTGGATTTCCATTATTCTTTCTAATAGTGACAAGATGATGTTCTCCATACCATTCTGGTTCTTTATACTCAGGATTGATAGTATAGAATCTCAATTCAACTGGTTGTTTTTCACTATACTTTTTGACACAGTTAACAAATTCTCTGTCGAATTGTTCAATTTCTTTTAGATCTGCTCCTGGGAAGAGTCGATCTAAAAATCCAATTGTTGCTAATTTTCGAACAATAATAGGATCAGCACCTTGAACTGCACTAATCCTTGGATAAATCGCCGTTGGAAGGGCTGTTATATAAAGAGAACTTCCTTCTCTGAAATTATATATCCATTCTGAGAATTCGTAATACTCCTTCTCCATAGGATGTAAATTAGTTCTAACATGATGAGTTTTAATTATTCCCTTTGGTGATTTAAGGTCACCGGTGGATGATTTTTTATTTTCTTGGAATTCACTGATAACAGTAGGCTGTTCCAATGGGCCTTTTGATAAGGATGTTTCACCTAAAAGGTGAGTGGCTCCTTTTCCACTTGTAAATTTTTCCAACAATTTGTCAATACTGATAGGTGATCGTTGTGGACCCTTTTTATGACTTTTTCCTCTTGCGAGGTAAGAGAGTCATTTCTCTTAAATTTTGATTCTCCACTTGAGGTGGATGTATTAATCTCCCGAAATGGGATGTGACTAGCCTTTCGACTGTATTCACCTTTTTGTAAAGGAGGGTATTCCTGGTTGCAAGTTACAAAAAAGTCTAAACATTCTGTCAATTTTTCAACTATTTTTTCTTTATTATTGTTTAATTTCTCAATCTTTTTTCCACTCTCAACAACCTTGTTTGATAAATCACACAAAGTTTATCAAATATCAAGATGATCCTCTTGGACAGCAAGATAATTTGCATTAAAATCTATTAGAAGATTTTGTAATTCCTTGGTAAATGCTTCAATCTTTTCCATATTCATGATTCCTGCTCAAGAAATCAGCAAATAAGTTATCTTTTCCTTTAATATATTCAAATTTAAAATTATAAAAAGATAATAACACTTACCATCTATGCAATCTTCTATGTTGAGAGGTGAATTTGGTAATTTATTATTTACTAATCCATTAAGTTGAGTATTATCAGTTTGAACAATAAATTCTTTAGGTAGCAAAAACATTTTAAATTTATTTATTCCTTTAATAACTACTAATAATTCTTTTTCATTAGTTGAATAATTTACTTCAGCATTATTAAATGTTCTACTAGTATATCTACAAATTTCATTTAAATCGATTTTTAATAAAGCACTCCAATATAAATATGATGCATCTGTCTGTACAATTAACTTATCATTTTCATCAGGGAGTCTAAGTTTAGGTAAATTTTTACAATTTTCTTTTAAATTTTTAACACAAAGAGTATGTTCTTCATTCCATCCTAACTTATTTGATTTTCTTAATAATCTTTGTAATTTATTTCTTTTTTCTGCAAGTTTTTCTATAAATCCTTCAGCATAGTTAAGACATCCTAAAAATTTCTGAATTTGCTGCTTATTTTCTAATTTATCAGGAAACAAAATTATTTTTTCTGATATATGAGGTTGTAATTTTATTCCATCATTATTTATTATCATTCCTAAGAATTCAATTTCATTTTTTGCTATTTCTGCCTTTTTCTGACTAAGTATTATACCTTCTTTTGAGCAAAGTATAGCAAAGCTTCTAAGATGTTTAAGATGATCTTCATATGTTTCTGAACAAACAAGTATGTCATCAACATAAACAATAAGAAAATTATAAGTTTTAAAAACTTCATACATTCTTCTTTGATAAATTTGTGGTGCATCTTTTAATCCAAATGGCATAACTATCCATTCATAATGTCCCTGAGGGGTACTAAATCCTGTTAATGGTATACTATTTTCTTCTAGCTTGATTTGCCAAAATTCAGATTTACAATCAAATTTTGAATAATATTTTTTATTCCTAGCTATATTTATTAAGACTTCTTTATTTAGTAGATAATATCCATCAAATTTAGTATTTTTATTAAGTTCTTTATAATTTACTACCATTCTAGGTTTTCCTCTTTTTATTTCCGCATGATTTCTAACCATAAAGGCAGGGCTACTATGAGGGCTATTACTTTTCCTTATAAGTTTTTGATTAAGAAGTTCCTGAATTTGTACTTGAAATTCTTCTTTATCTTCTTGATTATAAAGCATAGGTTTGACTCTAATAATGATTGTAGGTTCAAGTAATTCTATTTTAGCTGTAATTTTTTATTTTTCCCATTTTTCAAGTGGATTATCATTATAATTTTTTGCTAAAAGTTCTTTTATTTGGTCAAGAGTAATTGTTCTGATTGAGTATTTGAGTAATTTTGATATAAATTCTATCTTTTCACCACGCTGAGCTAGCTGAACTCTGAATAGTTTAAATTCTCTTGCAATTTTTAGTAAATGTCCACATGAGGTTCTTAATTGGATAGTATAAATATTTTGACTATAATGACTAAACTGTTGTAAAAAGTCATTTCCTAAAATAATATCGCAATCATTTATATTATATTGATAAACATTTTTTACAGTTACTATTTTAGATCCTATGATAACTTCTATATTTTCATTTTTGTATTTTAATGATTCTTTTGCTCCAGTTATTCCTTGTTAAATTAATTGTTGTTTGTTTTCTATCAATTTTGGTAATAAGAATTCTTTAAATACAGTTATTTCAACTCCTGTATCTATTAAAGCACAAGTAGTTATTTTTGTTTCGAATACAGTTATTTGTATATATACACTTATTGGAAATTTTATTTCTTTACTCATTTTTCTGTATTGTCATATGTAGTTATTCCTTGATGTATAATAAAAATTCCTTCTTGGTCTATTTTATAATTATCTAGACTATCTAAAAATGAATTTCCTAATAATATTGGATGTTCATCAAAATTCATATTATTATCTATATAACATTCTATGTTTAATAATAAACTTCCAAGTTTAATTTGAACTTGTCCTATTATATCACAAGAGTTTATTCTTTCTTCAAAATCTCTATAACTATAGGGTTCTACTTTTTTCTTTTTAATTCCTTCATCTATTAGAGAGCAAATATAATTTTGATTTGCTCCAATATCAATAAGTATTCTATTTTCATTTATCCATTTATTTCCATTAAAGAATTTTCCTTTTATTCTGTAGACACTACTATTTTTATTTTGTTTTATTTTTGAAATACTATGTCTTGAAGTACTACTAATTTCAATAATTATCTTATTTTCTTTATAAGTTATTTGTTTTGGTATTAAAGGTTGATCTATACTTATGGCATCATCATGTCCTATCTCAAAATTTTCTATTTCTTCTATATTTTGTTCTCTAGGTAGAATTGTTTCTCCTATATCTCTAAAGTCTTCATCGATTTCTATAAACGGTTTTTTCATATATATATATATATATATATATATATATATATATTATATATATATATATATTTCCATAATTACTATTTGTATAACAGTATAATCCTTGATATAATATAGTAAAAACTTTATTATCATCTTTTAGTATTTTATTAGGCATCTTAAAATGTAGACTAAGACAATCATCTAAATTTTTATCATTTATATGTACACAATATCTTGAGTAACAAGTAAATTTTAATTTTTTATATGCTAAGTTTCCTTTAATTATTCCTAAATTTCCATTTTCTACGTTTATACATCTTTCATCTTGTAAATTAAGTATTATAGGACTATTAATTCCTTCTTTAAAACATGATTTTATTATTATTTGTATTCCAGCAAGGTAGACATAAGATATTTTATTTCTTTTTTCTTGTTTTAATTTTCCTAGAAATTCATTAATATTTCTTTTGGTTATTAAATTTAGTTTTATTTTTCCATGTATATGTTTTACATCTATGGCTTTTTCTATTTCGTGATATTCATTGATAACTAGCTTTTTTCTTTTAAAGGCTGAACCTACCATATTAAATAATCTATTTTCTCTTGGAGGCTTAAGATTTAATTCTGCTTTATTTATTTTTCTAAATTTTTCTCAATCAAATTTTCCTTTTAAAGCATATCCTTCTATTCCTTCGTAAACTTCAGTTTCTATATTCTTAGTATTTTCAATTTCCATGATTTCTAGGGCTCTGATACCATTTTTGAGGGGGTTTATGCAAAAATAAAATTATTAACAAAAATACAAGATCAATATCGAATGTTTTGGACTTAATTAAGGTGGAAAGAGTTGATGGTGAAAATTTTAAATTTTAATTCCAAAGAAGGGTGTCGAATCCTAAATTAAAATTTTTAAGGACTAAAATAGAATTTATTTTATAGTTGAATGACTTGTTTTGAAACCATTTATATTGAGGGTATTTTATGAATTTTAAAGCTTAAAAATGGTCAAAGGCTAAAACCAATAAATGGCCTTGTTTTTTAGGCTATTTTCAAGTATTTCTCGTATTTTTAGTAGTTTTCTTCTTAAGGCTATTTTAAAGAAATGACCTTGTTTGTTAGGCTATTCTCGTATATTTCCCGAAAAATATTAAGGAGTTGACCACAAGAATATGCAAAACCATTTTCATCGCAGTCTCCTTTCTTGTGATCATTCAGCAGAATCATCAATTTCCTGAAATTACTTGCTATGGAAGTGGTGGCTGCAGTCCTCAATTCACTTTTAGCAGAACCTTGTCGACTCCTAGTTAGATCAATTCACGGCAGGATCAGTAACTTCGTGAAGAGTCAGAAGAATTTTATTGATCTACAAAAACACATAAAGTCTCTGGTGTATCTTAGAGATGATTTGAGGCGAGAATTGGATGAGAATGAACGACATGAAAATCTACCCAGAATCCAGGTGGAAGAATGGCTGAAAAGGGCTGACGAGTTAGAGGTTAAAGTGAATGCATTACCCAGTGGAGATAGTTGCAGGCTGCGTTATAAATTAAGCAGAAAACTTGTAAAATTGCTCAAGGAAGCGAAACAGCTTATGGAAGCTGGCAGTTTCTTCGAGAATATGTTGGTTGTAACTGAGAGGCCGAAAACAGTTGAGCATATTCCGGGTCCATCGATTATGGGTCAGAAAACAGCATCGCAGAATTTGTCGGAGATAATGGAACTTTTGATCAATGATAAGGTAAAGAGAATTGGGATTTGTGGGATGGGTGGAGTTGGCAAATCTACTTTGGTGAAGAATTTGAATAATGAGCTGAACAAGATGCATTCAGCACAACCTTTCAGTGTTGTAGTATGGGCTACGTCGTCCAGAGAGACGAACTTGAGAAGAATTCAGATACAAATTGCTGAGAGGTTGAATTTGCAGGTGAAGATGGAGGAGAGTGAAGAAAGAATTGGCATTCGACTGCATAAAAGGCTCAAAAAAGAGGGAGGATTTCTCCTTATTTTGGATGATGTTTGGGATGCGATTGATCTAGACCTTTTGGGCGTCCCACGCCCTGAAGTTCATGTCGGGAACAAGATCATACTGACATCTCGTTCATTGGACGTATGCAGAGAGATGTTGACAGATATCAATATTGAAGTGAATGCCCTAAATGGTGAAGAGGCTTGGGAATTGTTTTATCAGCACGCAGGGCAAATAGTCGAGGCAGAAAATATTAGACCTTTAGCTGAGGCGGTTGCCAAGGAATGTGGTGGCTTGCCTTTAGCTATCACTGTCGTTGGAGCGTCTATGAGGGGAAAATCAATGGTTGCACTCTGGAAAGACGCCTTGAGCACGTTGCAAAGGTCCGTCCCTCTCATCAAAGGGATTGAACATAAGGTATTCAATACCTTAAAATGGAGTTATGATTCATTGCAAGATGAGCACATCAAATCTTGTTTTCTGTTTTGCTGTTTGTATCCAGAGGACTGGACAATTGAGGTATGTGAACTTGTCCGATATTGGTTTTCTGAAGGTTTACTCGATGAATGCCTAAACTACGAGGAACTAGAAAATCGAGGTATAGCTATTGTCCAAAGGCTAAGAGATTCCTGTTTGTTGGAACAAGGTATGTTTCCAAATACTGTAAAGATGCATGATGTAGTTCGTGATGTTTGTATATGGATGGTGTGTTCATCTCAGAATCGATACAGATCTTTGGTTCGATCAGGAATTGGCTTGACTTGGATATCAGAGCAAGAATTTCTAAGTTCTCTCAAGAGAGTTTCTTTGATGAATAATGAAATAGAAAGCCTGCCTGATTGCACAGTAAAATGTGCAGAAGCATCAACTTTGCTCCTAAGTGGTAATCATAACCTTAAGATTGTTCCTGGCTCCTTCCTACAAGGGTTTCAATCTCTCAGGATCTTGAATTTAAGTGGAAGCAAGATTCAATCCTTGCCTTCGACTCTTGTTCAACTAGGAGATCTTCGAGCTCTCCTTCTCCATCATTGTTTCTCTCTAACAGAGTTACCCTCTTTAGAAGGTCTAAGTAAGCTTCAAGTGCTTGATTGTAGTGGCAGTAGCATTACTCAACTACCTTCAGGGCTGGCAAAATTGACAGACTTGAGGCAACTAGACATATCTGAGACTTCCTGTTTACGAACAATCCCTTCTAGAACGATTTCCAGGTTGTGTAATCTGGAGTTCTTAAACCTGGTACATACTGCATACAAGTGGGGCGCAGAGGGAGAGGCAGTCGAGGGACAAACACCCTTCGAAGAAGTACTGTGCCTCAAGAAATTAGTCACACTTTATGTTCTATTGGACAGTATCCCCCGTCTCACCTCCAATGATATCAACTGGTCCAGAGGAATTAAAAGATTCAAACTTTTTATTGGTGAAGGTGCTCGTATGCGTGATAATATTTTATCTGACTATGATGACAACTGTGTGATTCTTAATCGACTCTCTTTCTCTCGAGAATGGATTGGGGGGTTACTATGTAATGCAGCTTCACTACGAATTAGTTTCTGTGAAGGACTTAATCAGATGCTCGAGAAGTTGGTAATAGACAGCACTAAAGTTGGATGTTTTGCTGGTTTGAGGTCACTAAAGATTTCGTTCTCTCACAGCACCTTGAAGCCTACTCCTGGAGGATTCATTGCATCTTTCGACCTGCTACCAAATCTAGAGGAAATTTACCTCCATTCTTTGAGTAACTTGGAAACCATTTCGGATTTTGGGTCTTTTCTTGGTCTACGTTTATCTAAACTAAGGATCATAGATATTTTTAGTTGTCCCCAGCTAAAACATCTTTTCTCTGTTGAGGGTACGGGGCGAACCTTGATTAAACTAGAAGAGATCAGAATAGAATCATGTGAGATGTTGAAAGTGCTATTTGAGTATCCTAATTCGGGGCAACAATTAGAGACGAACTCTGTTGCCCCTAACCTACGAGTGCTGAAGTTGAAGAACCTTCAAAATTTAGAGGCTCTATGCAGGCATAATGAATCGTGGCAGCATCTGCAGCAGCTTAAATTGCTCAACTGCAATCAAATAAGGAAGCTACCTCTCACTACACAAAACAAGCACTCGATAAAGGAAGTAAGAGGGGAGTTGGAGTGGTGGAACCGACTAGAGTGGGATAACGAGGATATGAAACGAGTGAAGAATCACTTCATCGCCATTGATAGCTTTGGTCGGGTGATCGACAATGCTGATAGCATAATATAGACTGGTCAAATGCCTCTGCATGAAATTCTTCTCAATAGAACCATCTTTATGTTATTGCATGATAAAAAGTTATTGCAAGTTTGCACAAATCTTGAAGCACCAATTTCTTCTACTGTACAACAAACACAATAACCTAAATTTTTGGCATGTTTGCTAGAGAAGAAAAATAAGCTAAAATCTTGTATGCATATAGAAAGAAGATACAATTACATTTTGCAGGGAGGGATAAAATTGACATTCATTCTCTCAACAGTACGATAGTGCAGCTCAGCAAATAACTCATAGTTTTAACAATATTAGATATGGAGAGACGTGGAATTAAAAATAATAAACAGATGAGCAATCAATAAAATACAGCAAACAATTTGTTTTTATTTACATATTACAACTAATTATAGCATCTGTAGTTTGAGTCTGTATTTACAAAGTCACAAAATAAAAATTAACATCAAGGTCTTCAAACTTCCACATCACAGTCCAAAGCTCCTATTTCTCACTCTATATAATCCACCCACAATTATGAAACTTTAAGAAAGCTTCCCAGAGAATTAAAAAATACCTTCAAACCTGAAAAATAACTGGAAAACTGAAGTTGAGAACAGTCTACACAAAGTTCTAAGCGAATCACAAGGACAACTATTAGCTAATAGTATTAAGAGGACATATACAAAACGAGAGGAAGTATCAAAAGACTTAATAATGCATAGAAAAAAAAATAGAGCAAGACCTACTAAAAATACCTTTAATCAAACTCATAGTCTTCTTTTGATTGGTTCTCCATAATTTTCAAGCCATCTCTATTATACAGATCTCTGACTTTCCATTGTTGAGTTCTCTTTAGTATTTACAGTCCCTAGCCCAGTGTTTACTATCGGGGTATCATTAGTATATACAAAACCCCTGTTTGTTTCGGTTGGGACCTGAAGACCATCACAACCTGTTCCTTCAGCGTCATTGTTTGATTCAGCTGCTACAATGCCAATGTTTTTCATTGAGTCAAGAGAGCCAGAACTGATCCTGTAGGTTGGTTCTCCATTCTCAGACCCCTGATATAGGGTTTGGCCACTGTTGCCACTATTTATAACAGGAATCCTGTATGAAAAGGAACATTAGCAAGACAAAAATGGAAATATTATGAGAAACAAAAACAAAAATTAAGATCAAGAACGTCAATGTAACCACACAACCAAAAGTAACTGAGGAGTTCAGAAAGACTACTGGCAAATAAACAAGACATGGCAGAACCCCACCCTCTAACCCTGAGTAAATGAATCTTCTGCAGCCGAAACACACAGAGCAATCCCTAGCACAACATACTTATTCACGCAGTGCAAAAAAATGAAACAAGTCGAATAAGTCAGTCCTCGGACAAAAAGAGTACATAGAACCATCTCAACATACCTCTCCTGTTGAAATTTGGAAGGTTGAAGATAATAAAATACTGGAACCAAGTTTTTTGACCTCATTTCAAGTGTGCGTACAGGGATTCTTTCAATTTCAATCTCTCTCCTACAAGCACCTTCCTCGTCTATATTACAGCCATCAGTCAGCATTGACTGAAAATATATCTGGCCATAAATTTTACAAAAAGGTAAAAAAAATGACGTCATTCAAAGAAGATAGCACAATTACTCAAAAACCATCAAATTTTCTGGGGAAGATAAGGTACCTCAGATCTCGACCGCAATGGATTCCGACTTTGATGCATCTGGAGTTCAGCCTCAGATATATACATATGATGTCTTTCATCGGTAATGTTATCTTTTGTGGTTGTAACCACAACATTGGAACGTACACTGTTTTCGTGTCTCGTTCTTTCGGGAAATACTTTACTGCAATCTGAATTTACCTTTTCACCATAGATATTATCTTCTCGCTCCTTTCTGTTTTGTTTTTGACAAATATTCCACTTCTGAATTGGCACCACTGCTAATCTTTTATCACAGTCGAGGCCTGATTCACAAGTGGTACTTGCTCCAGGCAAAGATGTTGTGCTATCAACCACAGGAGAGAGACGCAGTGCATATTGAACCATGTTACCAGAAGGAGAAAAAACCATCAGGTAATAGTTTTTCTTAGGAGAGCTGGTATCTGCATACAAATCATTGGCTTTGCAGTTGTAGAAAGCAGAAGCCATTACTCCAGAAAGAGAACTCGTCCACCCAGTTGCAGCTGTAGCAGCACCACTCACTGTGTTTCTCCATCCACTATTTCCGTTCCTTATTCTGCCAACAGCATTAACTGTAATTGGGGGTCCAGACACGCAGACAGTCTGTTGAGTTAGAACCTGCAATCCTGAACTTGGAGGCTCGTAAACCATGGGATCTGCCATCAAGCTGGATCCAATGTTTCTGGTACTAAAACAAGCATCAGTGGATACTAACCCCCCTGAAGGAGAAATAGGAAAGAGATGACTTGTTCCTTTCGAAGAACTAATCATTATCCATTGGCTGTCAACACTAAAACTTATACCCTGTATGACCTGAGAAAGCATTACCAAAGAGAGAAGAATCAGTTCCTTTTTCACTGACAAAACTAAATCAAATAAATGAAAACAACAAATTTAGCTCTTACAGCATTTGTGAAACCACGTTGAAGCCTATAAATATGGCAATAAGAAGGGCCAGAATGTCCAGGCATAATACCAAAAACATTGATATTGTGACCATGAACTGAAGCTGTCACTAAAAGGATGCCACTGGGATCAAAGAATAGTGATTGAATAGGACTTTTATGTGCCCTAAACTGTGCAACAACAGTTCTGGTGACAGTGTCTCTGACAATGACCTGACAGATGAATTACAAACAAACATGTAAGTGCAAGTTTAAACTGAAATGCAAGGACATTAAAATAACAGATCCCTACCTGGATTAAGCAGGGAGAACACAGAGAAAAAGTGAACAAGTACTACAACTTATAGTCAAACTATAGTCATATTAGGCTTAATAACTTGAGGAGGTCAATTTGACAGCAACGACAACAGTAGCATAACAAATTAACGCAATCGGTGTGTAAAAACCAGCAGAGACACACTTGAGAAGCATATTTCGTACCATGCCAACATCACGTGCATCAGGCAAAGCAACACCATTTGCCTTCCCTCGAGCAGTCCCAGACTGCAAGTTGTTGCCATCAGGTACAACCAGCTCAGAGTAATACCTTGATAGTTTCTTATAACCCATGTCTCCTAGAGTCACAATACCAGCAGCAAGTTTCTTGCCTGACTCTTTTGAAAAATGTGCAACGAGGTTTTCATTTAAAGCAGGATTAGGAAAACTAGCCGAGGGGGAAAGGTGTTGTGGGCTCACACGCTCGGAATCTGAAATTGCAACTTGACTCCCACTATAAGCCATCCACCTGGGACCCACTGCAAGCGGTCCAAAGCCCATATTTCCTGACCCAGAACTCCCCATAACAAATGGATTTGTAAGAATAGTATATTCTCTCTCTAGTGTCACAGCATTGAAACAGTGTATCTGTAAAACAGACATCTAATTCATATGTTTCCAACCAGACAAATAAACATAGGCAGCTTATAAAAGGGAAATATGTGTTTGTAAACATACCTGATTTGACTGCAAAACGGCAATAACTCGAGAGCTGCATCTCACTAAATGAACAACTGACCTAAACCTTAAAAGATGTATATATGACTGAGATCTCAAGGAATAAAACCAAACCACAGTAGGAACACAACTACCATTTAGTGAACCATGGCAGTGTTGGATGGACCCATTACAAGGAGAAGCCAACTTCTCCTGGTTGTTATTATCTCCAGAGAAGGATCCATCAGCACAGATGATCAGTAATGGGCAACTGTCTGCAAACTTATCCCCGGACTGCTTTGATGCCATTGGTTTTGGTAACATTTGCATAAATGAAACGGGACCATCATGCCTGGAAACTAAGTTGCGCATATTGGCTGTTCCTTCAACATCCCAAACCTGAAATCCGTAGCTGTACCCCAGCAAAAGAACTTGTTGGGTGATGCCTCCCTCATCTTCTAATTTGTCAAACCCAGCCCAGTTAACCTTAATTGGTAATCGGAAAATAAAAATTTAAAAATTGATCAGCTCCACCTATCAGATCTAGAATACATGAATATTAATCATTTAGATATTAAAACAAATTAGCATGAGATGGGGAACATAATGGCAAGCCCTTACAGTAGTAAGTGTCTTCCTTGTCACAGTTCATATAATTGAGAGCTACAATTTCAAGTGCACAAAAGCGTATCTTAATATTGATTATAGCTATAAAAGATGTGCCACTGAAGCAATTAACAAGAACCACTTTTGAAGGATTGGCCTAATGGGAAAACCGTCAGATCTCTATGAAATTAATACAAACTTTCCAAGTAACATAACACCATGTAAATAGTAAACTAGCACGTAGGGAACATTTAAAGAAATAATACTAATGTAGATCATAATTGTCAACAAAACTTCACATGGACAGATCAAGTAAAAATTTTAATAAATGATTAGTTAAAGCCACGGAAAATGCTAAAAGATATGATCCTTAATCCAAGATTTAAGTTCCAACAATACTGCAAAACTTTGTTCAAAAATTGAAGCATGGCAACCAATGACGAACAATCTCCCAAACTGGAAAACCGAAAAAAAAAAATATAAAAAAAAATAAAGGACCTGAAATTCCTCTAAAAAATTATGAAGTAAATTTCAGTAGTTTAACCAACTGCATAATGCTAAAAGTGCTGAATTAGATTGAGAAGGTGGATTCTAATAAATGTTAAGAAATTCATGTGTCCTTCAATAACCCCTTCCTATGCACTCCCTGAACAGGAAAAAAATGGAAAGAAAGAGAAAAACAAAATAACAGAGAAACAAAAAAAAGGCCCACAGACCCCAAACAAAATCCACGTGGAGATACAGCAATTTTTACGATTATAGTGGTGACATGTACAATGACAATGCAAAGCGTCTAAGGTTTGAAAAAGAATACAGAACTTTATGAACGCCGCAATAACCGATACCATCAAAACAGAATGCAGACACTTTTATGAAAGTCGCAATAACAACACCGAAACAGAATACAGACAACTTTACGAACGCCACAATAACCAAAACCATCAAAATTCTATGCATTTAAAGCCGTTATATTCTATTCTACTCCAGGACTACCATACAGAAATATGTTTCGAGATTGACTGAGAAAAAGACCCATAATGTCATATGTTTAGGTGATTATAAAAATCCATGCATATATGTGATACTGTGATTGAAAGTAAAAAACTACATTTGTCAAAAATATGTTTGCAATTTTTTTAAATAAAAATATCGTGCTCATGCTCGTGCTCGTGAAGCATATGTAAAATATGATACAATATATCCTAGCATTTTAAAATCCTAAAATTTTAACAAAGAGCAAAGAGAAAATTCATCATCTTCTTTCTGAACACCTTCCTGAATTATAGCAACTAATACATCCCGCAGCAGCATACAGAAACTAGTTGTCACCATTCTCTCCTAAACCAGGAAGAGGGAAAATATAAGAATAACACACAGCAAAAGATCAAATCTAAATAACACCATGTTCTGAAAGTAATCATTCAAAGTTAAAATTTCCAAAAAAAACAGCACCGGCTATTTAATTACAAACTTTACATCCCCATTTTGGAAGGAAAATAAGAAAATCAAATAGAAACTCCATATACAGTTGAAAGCAGGATACATCAACCAGTTTTAACAAACAAAACGTATGGGCTGTAAAGAACAACTAAAAATGATGAAAGTGCATAAATTTCTCTTAATTATCAATATCAAAATTTCCAATTCAAAGAAATTTTGTTTGGAAGTCTCACCTGACAATCTATGGATTCTGAGTCTCTCTCCGCGATACTCGAAGCCACAGACCTTACTGTGGAGACCACGGTGGAGGCACCAGAGGAAACAATCCTCAGGTAACCTGAAAGAGCCTTGAATGATGTGGGGAGGATCCCGTTATTGCCTCGGCCTGGCCTTGGTACCGCTGGCCATCCATCACCGCCACCAATTTTCCGGTCATCATTCCTCATCCCCAAACTTCACCACCGAAGAGAAAATCTCACCGCTAAAGATGTTCAGCTCTCTTGCAACGAACATAACCTCATGTCCCTTGATAGCACTAATAAAACAAAAGTCCACAGAAAAACTTGATCCCCTCAGCTTACAGGTGTATGCATTTTTCGCTCACAATTCAAAAACCATGCAGCTCGCAAAAAAGAAAAAATAAAAATAAAAAGGCCCAACTACACTTGCCAGCGTCATCTTCTGTTTTTTCCTCACCATTTCATTAATGGCACCACCTCAAAAAATAAATGTAAAATATATAACATTAAAAAGGGTGGCTGTATGAACTTTAATAATACAAATTCAGACAACAATAAAGAATATATACAAGTTGAATCGAAATTTTTTGAAAAAGCTGAAATCAAATTGAACTCTTTGAATGTGTTCGATTATTTCTGAGATTGATGATGTCTAGAGAGAGAAAATCAAATGCTTGTACGTATAGTTTTAGAGAGATATAAAGAAACTTTGACGAGATAGAGATAACGAAGAGCGACGACACAAGAATTAAACTCTCTCTCTCTCTCATTATAATTTTTAATTAATTATCTTCCATGGTCAACTGAATTCTACCGCGGTCAGCCAAGGTAAACAGTAATATTCAATTCGAAATTAGGGTTTTACTGCTCTTTTAAATCACCCGTTTTCTCATTATTCCACGTTATAGCTAGAGAAATAGTAATTTTTTTAAGATCGTGCGATAGATAAAAAAAAAAAAAACAAACAAATAAATAAATTATAATTTAATGAAAAATAAAAAGGGCCAAATTGGAGCTAAAACTACAACTCTATGAAAATATTTTGAAAACTCATAAAAATGTTTTTCTATTATTTTTAGGGTAATTAGCGCAAAACGTCCTTACATTATTTTGTGCAAAACATCCATATCTTTCATTTCTTGGTGCAGAACGTCCTTACCTTTCCAATTTTTGGCACAAAACGTCATTTTTGACCATTTTACCCTTCTATTGAAATAAAACAAACACAAAAGAAAAGAAAAATAAAGAATAATTTTCAATCTTACTCCTAAACTTCTAAAAAATGTAAATTAATCCAAAACTTATAAAAATATTAAAAAGAACAAAAAAATCTCTTTTGCCCCATTTTAGCCGAATACATGAGCTCATTTTTCCGGCGACTCCCAGTCGTTCAAACCGTCAGATATTGGTTCCAACATGTCCTCCTCATTACACTTTACAACTACATACCAAGAAATCCCCATAACTTGTTGTAATTTGACCGAAAATCAAATTCAAAAATCGCAGCCTGAAAATCGGTTAAACACTCACAACTTGTCGTACAGTCACCAAATCGGCCGGAATCCACCACTGGTCGACTCCCCTCATAAAGTCGAAGTTACTTATGTAAACAATTTCCTCCAACAAGCAACCAACAACCACCAATTTCAAAAAAAAAAAAAAAAAAAAAAACAGTTCGATCGCTACGCTCGCGAGTTTGCACTAGCGAACAATTCAGACCCAAATTGAAGAAGATTGGAGCCAAATTGAAGGGGACCCATGGCTGAGCTAGGTGCACCGGTGATTGAGCACCCAACCCAAGTGGTCGGCCACCATAGGTCATCACGGTGGCTTTAGAATTGGAGGAAAACTAGTGCGGTGTCGTGATAGTCGCGACGGACATATTTCAATTTGAAATTCAGATCTTATCCTTGCTGTTTGGGCTAAATTGTTTGCATGGTCGAGACCGTCTTGAGTAGGGGAGTTAGCTAGTGGTATGTTTCGGCCAGAAAGGTGGCCGGACGTCGTGATTCCAATGTTTGACCGCATTTCATGCGGTGAAGTTTGTAGCTCGATTCCGGTCAAATATGTCTAAGTAGGGGCTGGTGGTTGGATGGGTTGTGAAGAGGGCAATGAGGACTTCAAGGTGGTATGTTGATCCGACGGCTAAGGTGATCGGAGGTTGGGGATTTTGCCTTCAAATGTGGCGGTTTAGAGGTTGATGATTTTTTCATATTTGTGACTAATTTGCACCTTTTAAAAAATTTGAATCTATAATTGTAATTTATTCTTTATTTTTCCTTTCTTTTGTGTTTGTTTTATTTCAATAGAAGGGTAAAATGGTCAAAAGGATGTTTCACACCAAAAATTGAAAAGGTAAGGACGTTCTGCACCAAGAAACGAAAGGTAGGGACGTTTTGCACAAAACCGTGTAAAGGTAGGAACGTTTTGCGCTAATTACCCATTATTTTTAATTTTTTTTATTGAAATTCGGAAATTTAAACCGAAACTTTATAGAATCATGTTAAGAAAACTTTAAATTCCATAACGGCTATATTTTTAATTTCAATTAAATTTTAATCCCTACTGAATGGGGCCTTAATCCCATGATATCAAAAATTAAATTATTCATAAGATGGTCTTAGTGATTGAATCTTTATGTGCTCATGAGACATCATCATCGTTAAATTAGTTTAAGTTAATGGCTATGATTATTTGTTTAAAACTCGTTTCGAAATGTTTCTATTTGTTATAGAAGAATTTTCTGAGAAAATTATCTTATTATAACTTTTTCTAATAGATATTCTAATAAATAAATTACTTTTAGAGAATTATAAAAATATGTTCAATGTCGACTCCTAAATTTCATAAATAGCTTTTGCTTTCCAAAAACCCAACCAAACACGTCCTAAGTCATTGGTGAGAGGAATGGTCCTTCAGTTATTAAAGTATAAGACCATTTAAAAAGCTTTCTATTTGTTGGTGTTCTAAAACACTTGTCTACATTCAAAACTTGAGCAAAACGTTTTGCTTCGTGTTTAGACGTTTTTTTTTTCAGTTGCTAAACGGTTTAACTTTTTTATTCCTCTCTTTCTTCTACCTAGGCATGCTTTAATTGTTTTTTTTTTTTTCTATTTTTTTTTCTTACTAAGGCCGTGTCTGGGCGCACTGAATTAAGAGGTAAAATCAATTTTTATAACGTTGTGCATATAATTGTTGACCAACTTGAGAGATGAAGGAGCCCACCTTTTTTAATATAACGGCCAAAAAATCAATTTAAATGGGATTTTAATCGGCTCCAGACAGGACCCAAGTCTTTTAGCTTTATTTTATTTTTTCAAAGAGTTTTTCATTTGACTTTAATTTCAAGTTTTTAAAAGATATTATAGGTACAAAAGTTAAAAATGATTTTATCTAAATAATTAAATAAGTAAACTCTAATGATATCTATATTATGTAATTATGATATTGAAACTCGTTATTTTGTTATAAATCCAAAAAACATGTATGAAGTTCTTATAAATCTATTAAGTTGTCTAGTCGAAAATTGAAACTATGAAAAATATTTTAATTTTGACCTATCGAAAATTCGAAAATTGTATAATTGACTAATAGTATGTATTATTAAGGGTGTGTTCGGTTGTACTTAAAATCTAATTAAAATTGAAAATATGGTCTTTATTAGGTCTTACTCGTCTAATAAAAGTCAACAGTAACGGTTAATTTTTCAATTTTAATTCGATTTTAATCTCTACCGAACACGCCCTAAGTAAATATAGTATTTATAATTTTGGATGTTTGATATGTATTATTTTAATTATTAAATAATTTTTAAAATGATTAAAATTTTAAGCACTTATTTGAGCCCTATTTTTTCCATAAAAATAAATTCTTGAACGGTGATTTGACATTTTACAATCACGCATTATTCAATAAAATAATATTATACACAAATCAAATTTTTTTTTATTTTTTAATCATATATTTTCCATCATACCACTATTCCAAGATGCATTTTTAAACCAAAAAATGAGGCTCAAACAAACTCTAAAATAATATTAAAAATAAGAAAACTTTTTTTGTTTAAGCATCACTTAAACTTGCTTAAACTCGTAAAGCTTGAAGTTTCCTCTCCACACTTAATTACGTTTTACGTTTTTTAGAACATTGCTATTTATAAAGAATATCATATACATTATAAAGATCATCTTTAATTTTAGAGGATAAAAACTTTTATATGCTCTAATAATAATTTTTATTTTAGCTCTTCATATTTTAAACCGGACTCCCTCTCATGAACACGTGGCTTCTTGTTTTATTTTGAGCGGACACGTGGACTGATGAACGGATCAATTTGGAGGATGAGAAATTGAGAATCAGATCTAACGGTTGGGAGAAGGGAGAGTATGGTAAGGAGCGGTGGGGTATTAGATGAGTTAAACCAAAATGATTTTGGGGATGGGATCCGATTGAGAATGTTTTGTCTCATTTTCTTCCGGGTCAAGTAGTTTGTCCATGATTGGGTTGGTTGCAATGGATATCTCATGCTTGTCGCCTCCTTTTAGTAAAAAAAAAATATGATAAATTTAATTATAACAAAATTAAAATTTATTTTCAACTACGCAATATGATAAATTTAATTCATCATGACAAAATTTTAATTTCTTTTCGACTAAGTTTTTTTTTTTTTTCGATGAGTTTGAACATGAAGAATTACACTTTCTTTAAAATAGTAAAAAAAAAAATGTATCTTAATTTGTAAAGAATATGCATATCAAATAGAGCAATTTAGTATTGTATTTGCTTCTTTTCTACAGTTAATGAGTTATCTTCATCATTGTCTCAATTTCTTTATTTTATCGTGTTAGTTCGACTTTCATCAACCGATGCTCTACTTTTCACTAGACAAGCTGAGTTCTTAAAGAACACAGATCGATTAGTAGTGAATAGAAGTTCTCATAGAAACTTCATCTTAATCAATTTGTAACGTTGGTCATAACGAGCCTTACCACATTAGTTCGAGGAGTCCAGTATATCACATCATAATGCTTCATCGTTTTTTAAAAATCCAAAATAGAAAATAAAAAATCGTTACCGTTCTAATTCGAGTGTCAAAAAGTATCGAGGAGAACTTCTCTCATATTGTTTTTGTAGGTGTCCAAAGCTCGGAACCTAGAAGTCAAGTTCACCGTGACAGTGAGATCAAGATTACAAACAATTTTTATTAACCCCCTAAACTATGGAAATCTGGCACTTGCCCTCATATAAGAACTGGACAATTTTTAGTGGATTAACTTTATTCTTCCTATACATCTAGCAATAATCCGGACATAACAGCAAAAACAGATAAACCAACAGACCTTAAATTTAACGAGGTTAAAACATAATATTGATAATACATTCTGCAAGAACTTTACGTGTTTCAATTTCTATTCCAATACAATTTCAGTCGAAATGACTTGATTCTCATTTCATATAATGTAAGAATTGAGGTTAATTTAATCAATGACCACTGAATTTTGCTATATTCATTACTTGCTCATTGAATTTTACTATATGTTATTCATTGCTCAATGAAATTTAAAAGTTTACTTATTGCTCAATTAAATTTGAACAAAATTACTTGTTGCTCACTAAACATTGCTTTGGATAATAATTATGAAAATGATACGGGTGACTAATAGGCAACTTTATTCAAATTTGAGTGAGTAACGAATAACTTTTTAAATTTCAACAAGAAAGTAATAATATATAGCAAATTTCAGTGAGCAAAAAGTAACATTTTGAATTTCGATAAGCAATTAGTAACATAAAGTTCAGTAAGTAAAAAGTGACATTTCAATTTCAATGAACAAGAAGTAACATATAACAAAGTTCAGTGATCATTGATTAAATTAACTCATAAGAGTTGTTTATACACATTTTGTGAGACTCGTAAGTATCACCATCTTATCTACCACTAATATCTATCTATTTATAATTTAAACAATTTATAAACAACTCCCATGGATAACAATTCTTTTACCATTTTTCCGCAACTTTCTCAGCCCATAAGTGTCAAAAATCAACTAATTGACCTTGAAGAGAAGGAAGTCTATCTATTCCACAGGAGGAGAAGAAATGGTTCATTATAACTCATGAACTTGTGGTAACTAACCAGAGCCGATCATTCAGCGCAGGAAGTGAAAAACTGATTGTGCTGAAACTCAATTAGCATTTCACCATTACAGATAGAGAAATAAATAAAAGTTTTGGCACAAGAAGAATAACGCTACAGTTGCTTTACAGAGATACAAGACGCTGAAATTCTTCACTTTCCAGCTTCAGAAAATAAATCCCCTAGTACTTTTATCGTGGCCTTCAGCTTCTTTTTTTCTTTCGCTTTAACAAATGCTGATTTATACGTTTGTTGGCATGCTTTTATGACACAACAAACGTGAGGATCATCTCTTGGTATCTTGCTTAGCATATTTGCTGCGGATTTCTCGTCTCCAGAAGCCAAAAGAGCCTGATACATCCTGCAAAATTTTAACAATCGAAACAAATTAAGAACGTAACTTGTCTTAAACCTATAAAGTACAATGTCAAAATCCTTGTATTCAATTTTAAAGCAAAAACCAAGCATACTAAGTTCCATATCCTAATATCTACACAACTAGAACTCTGAAGATTCATCGCCAGTTCTTGTTTTCAGTTATTCCTTGAAATCAAACCCTTTCCTCAATATCTACCAAATATACAGGCAAAAAACTGGAATTATCACATTATGAATACCCAATAAGACATTGAAGCTCCAATCTCCCACTCACACACATGCAAGTGCAGACTTGTGAAATTGAACCTAGGCAAAAAATCTGCTATTGTAAGGAGCAGACCAACTCATTGTGACGAATCACAAGGTGATGTCTTGAGATCTAGCATGGCACGGGGGTGTCATGGCCGTAATGGGAAAATGAGATAGACCTATGGTTGATTAGGTCTAGGCTTCAAAAGTCCATGGCGATGCCGATGTCACCTAATTTGGTGGGGAGATGACTCGTGTCCAGGTCGTGGTGAGTTCGTGTCAGGAAAATTCGGGTGTACAGGCAGTCATGGCGACACGGCTGCAACACAGGCAAACATCGCAGGCAGCACACATGATGCAGTCAGGACATGGCTAGATACACAGGCAGACATTGCAGGCAGCACACAGGATGCAGTCAGGACATGGCCAGACACAGACTGCAGTGATGGCAACACACAGGTAGCACAGCAACGCACAGCTTGCAGACGATGTGACATGGAGTGACATGGGCATGACATGGACGGTTTTCCCAGCACACCAGATGATTTTCTAAGGAAAAATACCATGAGCAGAATGCTGGAATATTTTGGGATATCTTGTACAAATTGACTACTTAAGCCACTCGCAAGAGAAAGGCCAAGGGAAGAAGCCAAAGCCAATTTGATGACTATAAAAGGAACGTGTCTAGCATGGGATTTTTGTAGAGACATTCCACCTGTATGAAGTCAATTCCAACTTGACTTCTCTTTGGTCTAAGGAGGTTTAAGGCAAGTTGAATACAATGAGGACCCTTGGATGAAGATTGATCCTAGCCATTCATCCAAGGCACTTGCATGTGATTTTGCCTATAAATAGGGATGTAGTCTCATTGTAATTATTTAGATTGGAGTTAAGTTATTTTAATACAAAGAGAGATTTTCTCCCAAGATTACTTCTCCTATTTTACTTCAAATACTCTACTCAAAGATATCTTAATTTAGCTTACTTGGTTGAATTATTTTGAGAGCATCGAAAGGCTGACTTAATGTTTTCTCGTAGGGACGGAAATTGTGAACGTTAAGTCCGCACGGTGTCTAGTATTTCTGGTGTAGGAAATCTGACCCCGTGACAAGCTCATGCAGGAAAGTATTTATGTAATTCCAAACGTCTCCCAATGCCTACCCAAAGGCAGCAAACCACATTGTACATGGTATGTGCTGAATATACGCCCAGAAAAGCAGCTAGTCTCAAACCAACACTAGAAGACTAATTTACTCCAAATGTTGTTACAATATTATAATCACATTAAAGGCGGAGATATGCCAGCATCATGCAAAAGCGTAGCACAGAACTTAGTCCTGCCCTTTTGATCAACGGAAGTGGATGTCCATTCCCCAGACTTGAATGATAAAATGGGATGTGTGTGTTAAGAGTGACCAAGGAGCAGTTGCAAGACTTGTAACTAGGAAAAATTAGGGACAGTGAGAAACTAAACTACTGTCAATTTTTAGATTGATAGAGCACAACAGCAGACTAATAGGAATAAAGGTTCTAAGCATAGTCATCATGCCCAGCCAGAGCACCGAGTCACTAGGTTCATGGATCAGCTGGTTGGTCATTGGCAGGAATGCAAATTTAGAGAGAAATTATTTTAAACAGAAAATAAATATACCTATAAATTCAAAATTAGGATATGGCATAGAATAAAATTAGCATAGTAATAAAAAGACGATAAGAGCTCAAGCATTTTCTCCTTTTACAAATCTAATCAAATATATATTAATTGGTTTTATTCTCATTTCATGCTCCATTAGTATTTTATTCACTTACCAGTATTATTACTTAAGACTTCTGAATTTCTTTTGTCATTTATTATGGTTTTCAATTTGACAGTAAAAGATAGATTAAGAATCAAGGGTCTAAAATAAGAATTTGTTTTCATTTAGCACTTCAAGTTTTTTCATTACAAACTCAGTATTGGTGTTCCTTCCTTGTCAACCCATTTCATTATGATCATAAGGTGTTCTAATAAAAGATAAACGGTAGTTTTAGATTTAAACTTGATTTTGTGCGATGTGCTTCTTTTTGATATTTAAATAACTAGTAATGTGTTTCCATACGATTTTGTACTTGGTGACTCTAATACTCATCTACATCTACAATATGTAGAAAGTGTGGATGGTTGAGAAACATTTAGTGTCCACTTTTGCCCTTATATTTTTTGGTCATTTGTCAACTACGTTCGTAGTCAATCTTCTTAATCTAACTTCATTTTGTACTAATAGCATTATAATATATAAAATATCTTCAAAATTACATTCCTTTAATTAATTCATTCATCTCTCTCTCTCAATATTTCTTCCAAAAAAATTGTTTTCATAAAACAAATCAAGGTAATTGTCAAGGGAATTGTGTGTTTCTGTTTCTTAAAATTGTAAAGGGAATACAATTTAAAACTAGCTAAAAGGTTTCAAGTTTTTCCCACTTATTTTTATGGTTTCCGATCACCACCTTTTGGCTTTTACAGGGTTATCAGAAGAGAGTTTCACGTCTCCAATGATACGGAATCTAATCTGATAGAATCGATCAAATACATTTACTTGGATTTTTGGCAAACCAATGCAAGAGACTAAAGATGTCACTACTTTTAATTAGGTATAACTCTTTGCCCATGTTTCGCTCCTATTTTTTCAAAACTTATTTTCAAAAAAACAATTTCACACGTAAATCAAAATCTTTTTCTTATTTTTCAACCACACATTCTCCAAAAAATCATTATTTCAAAATAGATTTTCTTACAAAAATTTGGCTCAAACACAGGCTTTATATTTTGTGATTTTAGATATTGTCAACGAATATAAAATTATGCATCATTTTCATGCTCTCTCTCTCTCTATATATATATTCAAACATATCAAATAAAAAATTTGTTACGTCAATGTAAGAATGTTATAGTGTATTGTGAAGTTGCCACTTACAATAAAGCAGAAAGGATAGAAATTCAATTTTATGTATTTACTATTTACGTATGCAAATTTTTCACATGCAATACAATCGTAGAAGTGGTAGAATTTTGTAATTTTTAGACATGCTTGCTTATTGTCAATTCAATTCACTATGTTTGATCTTTGATAATTTGATATTTTTAGTTCTTCAAAAGTATATTCTTTCTTGTAATTTCACTTCGTATTTGATTCTCCGTTTCTATCTTTTGTGTAGAATCTAGAAATCAAGGTTTGAGATTCTCATTGAGCAAATTATACTCTATTAAGTTATTTCTTTTCTTCTTATCTCCTTGCCAAGAAAATTCATTTCCTTTCTTGTATTTGAATTTTCGAATTACTTGTAAGATGTATTGATTTTGGATTGAATGCCCCTCATTGTATGGATTCCATAAGTATAAAGATACCATTGACATCCCCCCTCAAATTGAGTCGATCAAGAAGCATCAATTTGTTTACAAGAAACTGATGACGATGTCGAGTCATGGCCTTCGTAAAAAGGTCAACTATTTGGAGGGTAGTGGAAATACGAGGAGGAGAAATGACACAAGTATCCAAGGCCTCCCGAATAGAATGACAATCCACCTCAATGTGTTTCATACGCTCATAGTAAACCGGATTAGCAATAATCTGAATACCACTTGTGTTATCAACATGGAGAGGGGTAGGTGTAGACTATGGAAAACCAATATCAGTCAGAAGCCCACGAAGCTAGACAATCTCGAAATAAGCAGTAGATATTGCACGTTTTTCAAATTCAGTAAATGATTTAGAAACGCAAGGATGTTTCTTACTCTTCTAGGAGATCAAAGAATCATTAAGAAACATGCATCAGACCAGTGACGAACCTCCGAGTGTCAAGACATCAAGTCCAATCTGTATTTTTGTAAGCAGTAAGAAGTAAGCCGGAGAGGAGTCCCTGCAAAAAAAGTACACCATGGCTAGGTGTGCCTCGAAGATAGCGAATGATATTGCGAACCAACAGCAATATGAAGATGACAGAGAGTTTGCATGAACTGGCTAACCTACTGGACCACAAAAGAAATATCCGATCAAGTAATAGTCAAATAATTCAAACTCCTCAACACCCCACTAGCTGGCGATACATAGTGGGATCGGATAGAAGTTCACCTTCCTCGTTACGAAACTATGTATTAACTTTCATAGAAGTATCTACAGAGGATGAATCTTGAAGATTAGCCAATATAATCAAATCTTGTGAACTTATGTTGATTTGAGAAGATATCAAAAGGATCAATGTGAATTTCCAACCCAAAGAAGTACGTAGGAGGAATAAAGTCCTTCATGTGAAACAAAGTTCGAAAATGTTGCGGACATGTAATCAAGGAGGAATTTGTCCCAGTAATAATATTATCATCAACATAGACGAGAATAACAATGATAGTAGAAGTCTTGCAAATAAAAAAAAAAAAAGAATCATATCTAATTTGCTAAAATGAAAATTGGAGTAGGGTAGTTCGAAACTTGTCAAACCAGGCCAATGGAGCCTATTTCAGCCTATATAATGAACGCTTCAACTTATAAATATACGAGGAACGAGTGACAGTCAAACCACGAAGTTAATGCCATGTAAATATCCTCTTTGTGATCACCATGAAGAAAATGCATTTTTTACATCCATTTGATGAAGTGGCCAACCCTGTGAAGCAATAATAGAAATAACATTTCGTACGGTAGCCATCTTGGCAATCGGAGCCAAAATCTCTTCATATTATAACGATCCAAAGACCTATCAGAACGGAGTTTAATCGAATAGATCCACTTACAATCATTGGCCTTAATATTAGCACCACAAGAAACAACATCCTAAGTATGATTGTCCCGAAGAGCTCTAAGTGCATCTACCATGGCCTCTTGCCAACATACATGCTGAACAATCTTGGAATAACATGAAGGAATAGGGATATAGGACAAAGTAGCATGAAGAGATGTATGAGAAAAATCATATCGATCAAAAGGACGAGAGATTCTAGTAAAGCAACAAAGAATGGTGCCAGAATCCGGATCATCCACTGAAAATACCGCCTAAGTTAGCTCAAATGGTGGATCCACAACAAAAGGGATAGTCGGAACAAGTTCAGGTAGCGAGTCAGTTACGAAGGGGCGAAGTCGGTCGTCGTCGTTCATACACCAATCCAGGTTTAAATCGTCCAGGGGTAGAAGTCGGAAGGGTATGTATCTCAGGCAGAGATTCAACATAAGTAGAAAAAAAAATATTGACTTTCAAAGAAAACATGACGAGATATCATATATGAAATTTGTTAGAAATAGCTCATAGCAAACATAACATTTGAGAAATACTACAACCCATGAATACACATCTAACATATTGAGCAAATAATTTATTGCGTTCATTAGGTGGTAAATGTACAAAACACATGCAACCAAAGGTATACATATCAAGATAGTGAGGATCAATCTATTAATTAAATAAACTGTTGTAGATAATGCTTCGACCCAAGATTTAGGGGACGGAAGATTCAGGCAATAACGTGCGAACCATATCTAACATATGTCAATTCTTACGTTTACAAACACCATTTTGCTAATGTGTACAAGGATAAGAGCGCTGAGAAACAATGCCTTTAGTCGAAAGAAATGTATGAAAATCATAAGACATATATTTACCCCCTGAATCAGATCGTAAAACCTTAATGCTAGAAGAAAATTGATTTTCAGCATAGGCAACAAATTGTTGAAAGACGGAGAACACCTCAAATCGAGGAAAATAAATATATGTATACAGATTTGGAATGGTATTGTCGAAAGGGTGGAGAGAAGACTTGCGGGGTGGAAGCGTATGTATCTCTCGAAGGGAGGGCGCCTTACTCTCATAAAATCCACCTTATCGAATCTCCCTACTTATTTCATGTCACTGTTTCCCATTCCTTGCGCAGTGGCAAAAAAATTAGAGAGGATCCAAAGGGAGTTTCTTTGGGGAGGCTTAGGGGAGGGGAGGAAACTACATTTGGTTAATTGGCGAGTTGTTTGTTCTCCTATTAGATCTGGTGGTCTAGGATTGAGAAGTCTTGTATTGTTTAACAAGGCTTTGTTGGGCAAGTGGCTGTGGCGATTCGGAGTAGAGAGGGAGAGCTTTTGGAGAAAAATCATAGGGGCTAAATATGGCGTCATGGAGGGGGTTGGTGTTCGGGTGAGAGGCGAGGCTCCTATGGGGTGAGTTTGTGGCGGTATATTCGGCGAGGATGGAATGACTTTCGGGACAGATTGACTTTTATTGTGGGGAATGGTAGCTCCATCAGTTTTTGGGATGATTGTTGGTGTGGTCATCAACCGCTCAAATTGGTTTTCCCTTCTTTATACCGAATTGCGTTGGAACCATCTGTCATGGTGTATGATGTTTTAGAATCCCATAATGGGAACTCCAGTTGGAACATTGTTTTTGGTCGGGGTTTGCAGGACTGGGAGTTGGAGGACTATGCACTGTTTTTGACATCCCTTTATGAGGTTCATATAAGGGTTGGAGAGGGTGACTGCAGTAGGTGGAAACTGACTCGCGATGGTATCTTCTCAGTCTGCACCTATTTTAGATTCTTATTGGGTATTGACGAGAGTTCGTTTCCTTGGAAGATGGTTTGGAAATGCAAATTGCCCCCCGTGTGGCATTTTTACTTTGGACAGCGGTTAGAGGACAAATACTAACGGTGGACAATCTTCGTACTAGGGGCTTCTATTTTACCGAGTGGTGCTATATGTGTAAGAGGGATGGGGAGACGATTGACCACCTGTTTCTTCACTGTGAGAACGCTCGCCTACTGTGGAATGATATTTTGTCGTCCCAAAATATGGATTGGGTATTGCCAAGGAGCCTGGAGGACCTGCTAAAGGCATGGAGGAGGAAGTTGCGAGATAAGGATAGTAAGCTTGTTTGTGACCTTATTCCGGGATGCATCGTATGGTGCTTGTGGAGAGAAAGAAACAACCGTTGTTTCGAAGACCAATCACGGACCATGACGCAAATTAGGGAATTGTTTTATATGACATTGTTTACTTGGTTTAATACTGCGGCTATTAGGCATATAGATGGGCTGCCTAATTTCATATCGTTTTTTTTGAACTAAAATGATTGTACACCCCCCGTGTATTATGCATTGATTTATAAAATTATGATTACCTTTCAAAAAAAAAAAACTATAATCATCAATAAACATGACAAAGTATTATAATGAGCATAAGAGACAACAGGAGATATACACAAGATGTTACTGTGAATCAAATCAAAACGTGTTCAAAATGACTACCATGAGATGGAAAGGGAAGGGGTCTACTCCTACTCAGTTTACAAGTTGAGCAATCAAAGGAATTAGCTAAAAACTTATCTTTATTTCCCAACAAACCTCAAAATTATTAGTGTTCTCCAAATTTTATATCAACGTCTATATCCGGTCAAGACTCTTTTCAACGGTGGTTTCTTTCAGATATGTAGAATTAGTGTTTGAGTTTATTAAAGAATTTTGGTCAATGATTTTTATTTTTTAATATACATTGGGTGGATCTATATTCTCCACTTTGATGCATTTTTTGTGTTTACTTGAAATATTATGTTTTCCAATAATTTGGTATGAATATTTTTAATATGGTTTACGTATTTGCAAATTACATGAACTACAAATAAGAAATTTTTTTTCAATGTTTTGGTTTATTTTGTGTAAATGAGTTTCTTTTTTTTTTTTTCCTTTTTTTAAATTTGCATTTTCTACTAAAGTATTTCTTTTTACATTTTATTACTACAATACCACGTGCAATGCACATTTTCTTAACTAGTATATAGTATGTATCCATTTAATTTTATTTTCAATATTTTGTGAATGTACATTTGGAAAATATATAATTAATCAGGGAAGACCAAAGAACTCACATATTAGGTCAAATAAAAAGAGCATTACGCAATAAATCAACAAGTTAATATTTCAGGTAGAGCATTGAGCACAATTAGTGTTCTCCAACTTTGAGTTCTCAATGATCAACACTCTTGCTTACCTCGTCTGTGTCAACACAGTTGATTTTGGTTTTGAATGCCTCTCCAAGTGAGAGTTCCTTCAATTAAATAATGTGAGAATGTCTGATTACAAGGCTGAAAATCAGCCATTACAATTGTCTCGCCTACCATTACATCAATTACACTAATCACTCCAACTACAGTAATCACGTCGACTAAGAAGGGAAAATGTATACTAATTACAGATTAATTGCATATATCATCCTATAATTAGACTGTATTATTTCTCGTACTAACAGTTTGAACCCGCACTACAAGTCGCTAAGTGAGTATTCCCTTTTCTTTGAAGTTTGTTCCCCAGGTGGAACAATATTCTGAAGTTGTATAGCGATCTATATGGAAGGGGAGACCTCAAGTATCCCAATTGAACTGGCTTAGCCATGCTCTAATCCCAGCCCCAACTCGGATCTACTATGGAAAAAACCCATTGTTGATTTAACATTCCAGATGAGGGATACTTGCGCAAGAATTTCTCATATTCAGAGTGAGATTCTAACCCAAATATTATGCATCCCACATCCTGAGAGAGATCTGTCACACTCATGGACATTTGTTTTGTAGAAACTGTGACAGTTATAAATTCTAACGAGGATAGCACAAAAAGCCATAGGGACTTTGACTCCATAACACAAGGAGTTCATGTGGAAAATAAATTAGATAGTATTTGGAAGATTCTGAGTCAAATGTCGAGCATTTCACACCTCAGAGAGAAGCTCTGTCGCACTCATTACTCATTGTTAAGTTTCTTTGCACAAAATTCAACGGTTTTAAATCCTAATTAGGAGATAACAGGAAAAACGTCATTAAGAATGTTAAAACTCCAGTAGCATACTGCTAAGACATAATAATATATGTGTTTGCAGTCAGTGGTCCTGGTGTTGCTATAGTAAAAAATTCAGCAGTTACCATAACTTCTGATTCTTCAAATAGAACACCTGGAACTTGGTGTCTTTGGTTTTATTTGGTAATTGCAACAATATTGCGTCAAAAGATGGAAACTGGAAAAGGTATTTTTTTCATTGCAAAGGTGGGTGTTAATTCACCTCATCTTGGCCATTTAATGGTAATGGTGCAAGAGGACACATAAAATAAAGAATTCAATCAAAAAGATGAAACAAAAGGATAGCGCGTACCAAAAGGAGAATCTAAATTATAATATCAAGAATTCAAACGGTACTTACCTGAGGTAACTCAAAATATTGTAAGGAAGACCTGCTTTCTTGTATTCTTTCCAGATCAGAAAGGAAGTCTTGGTATCCTTGGCATTGACACAGGCACTGAGGAGAAAATCCAGACTTTTTCTTGAAGGGCAAACACCAAGTTCTGTCTTGATAGCTTTTAGCAAACTCAGACCAAATTGCATATCTGTTGCCTCTTTCTCCGCAATTAAGCTAAATACCTACTTCAAATGCTTAAAACACATCAGAAGATGACATGCAATCAAGTTGCAAGAACATCCACAAAATTATTCTTAGTCTAGAATTTCCAGCAATAAACAGAAAAGGAAGATCTGGAGTTTCATAAACTAGAGCGTATGAACTATTTGATTTCTCACTGAAAGAGAGAGGAAGAAAAAGTCAAAACCTCATCAAACAGAGCTTCTGTGGCGAGTTCAGCATTGTCAAAATTATTCTTGAGTTGCTTGAGCAAATTGACAATAGATCTAAAGCAAAGAAAGGACAAATATAACCAAGTAGGTTTATTAAAAGTAAATTTTACAAAAGCAGTAATAAAGTGTTGAGAACCTTAAATGCTCGTGTTGAACACAGTATGAAATGACCTTGAAGCAGGTATCAACCCAGTAATGTGAATCATCTAATTCCTCAAGTAGCAGGAGCAGCCTATCCAACTCTCCTTTGGATTTAAGATGTTCCTGAGAGATAATTAAATCGTCAAAATATAAGAGGTCGAGAAAAATGAGAATTGTTTCCACACACGATAATCCAAACTAACTTACGACAAGACATCCAATTGCTTTCGGCTGCAGGTTGGATCCGGCTTCTTTGTTTCCTTCATACATTTCAAAGGCATCAGATAATTGCCCATGTGAAGCAAGGGCCGAGACAAGCACACTCTTGATTTCATTTAAGCTCTTCACTGGTATTCTCTCATCTAACAGAACCTGCACATAATGATGTTGTCAATATAGTAGCAGAGATACTGCTGTTACCTTGGCAGCGTTCCTTGGCTTTTGCCGACAAACTAGATCCATAATTTTTCATTGCAGAAGGGGAAGTCGAAGATAAAATCGCATGGATCTTTTGATTTAGGAAAAAGTAACTGAAGCAGCACCAATGAGACTCCAATTTTACCTGTTTAGCCTTTTCAAACTGTCCACAGTCCGCATAGGCATTTATAAGGGCCATAAAAACAAACTTCGTGTGTTGAACTCCAGAGTTGCACATTTCATTATAAAACTACAAGCAGAACACAAACTAACAACAGTTAGTATGGATGTCAAAAAGCTGACCATGAATTTGTAGATTATGCAAACGGCAGCAAAATTGATTGTCCTGCAGTCCAATCATCACCATAAAAGAACGCAACAAACATTTTTATCATCTTATCTGACCTAGTCTCCCCTCAAGGAGAAAAATTGAGATGAAGCAGAATAAAATCTTGACAACTATTTTATGGATAGAGTTGGTCTTATCACCAAGGTTTTCGACCAGTATCTGCATATTTTACAGAAGTGCTTAATTTTAATTGATTCATCAATATCAAGAGACATAGCGTGGATACCAAATTCAAATGACCTTCAGATTGCCTCTGACATAGCTCATGACCCTCACAATTTTTTGTAGTTTCCAAGACATAATTATTTTGGCCAAACATAATTCTAAAAGAACCTTGATTATATCATCCTCAGAGTTACTGCTGCTTATAAGATAGCTGAAAGTTACAGAATCTGGTTTTACATCTGCCTCTTCCATTTGTTTGAGAACATGTCGTCCACTGAAAGTGTTCTTCTGCAGAATTCAGTCACATAGCAGGTCAAAAAAAATGTGCATAAAACAATACGCAAAATAAATCACCTAAAGTGAATTCCAAGTAATCTACAACACAGCGTCCTCATAATCATTAACAAGTAAAAAAGTGTGAATTGGCTCTGCAAAAAATGTCACGAGCAGAATCATTGTTGTGAATATGATTTGAATAAACTATTGCTTAAAAAATGGACACCATTCGGCATAAATATCAAGTTTTACAGGACATGAAAATATTTAGCCAAGGGCAACAATTAATTTCAGAGGAAATGAGTGGAAGGATTTCAGACAACATTCATGTGAGTTGCTACTTTTCCTTGGAGTGGAAGGATTTCAGAATTAATTTCAGAGGAAATGGGTGGAAGGATTCTGGAGTAGTTTTGCATGTATCAGTGAATATAAAATAATTTTTTCCTTCGTGTGATGATTTAGATCAAACATTCTTTTGCAAGTCTGAGTGAATAACAAATGATTTTTTAATTTATTTTTTCATCCATGATAAAAAAAAATTATCTTTCATTTGAACCAATATGTCACCTAGAAGTCTCAGTCCTATCGATGGTCTAGCTCTGGTGGAAGTAACAGAAAATAGCAAACACTTAGACAAATCAGTCACAGATTAGCAGAGTCAATAACTTCAATTCAACATTCTTCCATAGCATCACAAAATTATGACCATCAGCTTGGCACGGATGATGACACATTTTTATGATATCTAATATCTAATAAAATAAAAGGTTTAACAGAGTAAAGTGACATTCAAGATAAATAAGGCACCTCATGAAGATATCCAGCCATTATAGCGTTGTACATGTTAACTGTCGGCACCAAATTCATCTTTTCCAGATCATTCATCACTTCATACGCTCCTTGAAACTGAACTTATAGGTAAAGTGAGAAACATAGAGGGTAAGAATGATTATATTGAAATATTGTAACTACACATAAAACACGATACAACAAAGAGAGAGAATTACGTCTTTCATCTTCACAAACAGAATAATCATCAACCTGCAGGTCTCATTGTTTGGCTTCAAATCATGGCGATATATCATTGTCTTCACTTGACGAACCTTGGGATCATTTGAATTCATGTCAACATCGTCCAATAACAAATGGCTTGATTAGGCACTTTAAATTCAATAAGACAACTAACTGCATAAGACTCCCATGTCATTAAAAAACTCGTTAAAAGAAATGGTAGTGTGTGGAGAAATTTAACATTAACAAACAAGACAGAGGTGAAGTGCTTGTTTATTAAAAAATAGGCATGCTTCAGGCCTGTACTAGAGCCCCGTTTGACACACATTCTTTCAAAATACTTTCTTTCAAAACTCATTTTCAATCACAAATTCTGCAATAAAATAATATTTTCCATCACATCAATAACTTTTTCTCACTTTTTAACCACATATTTCCTATCATATCACTATTTAAAATACATGTTTTCCTCAATAATATCCATCGAACACACCCTAAATCCCGACTTAATCAACTCATGCTGATGTATTACAACACACACATACATATCTATATCTCAAAAGGGTAGTCTCGACAATTAGAACAGTTCAACCTTTTGGAAGCAAGTGCCCAGTAGCATTGATGTTTTAACTAATTCGAGATTCAGAGCAACACACTATGTACAGGTATAGTGTACAGGTATAGCTTCTGCCATATTTAAAAATGGCAACATCTAATCCATGTTTACCTATATTGAACTGACAGCCTCACTGCAAAAATTAATAGAGAATACAGTGTTCAGCAAATATACCTCTTTAGACTCTACTAAGAGGGTAAAGACTATAGTACTATAAATCGTAAAAGTAAAAAGATCATTATAAAAATAAAGCAATTATTTCAATCTACAAGCTAGTTCAACAATTCTGTAAATCAGAGTATTTTGCCTGAGAAACCTTTCCAAGCCGATTTTCTTCTCATAAACATTTTCCTTTTTCTCTAGAAAATAGCAATTAATAACAAATCAAGACCCAGACATGCAATCGTAATTCTAAATACAGGCAACAGCACAAATCGAAATCCAATTACATTTTGCTCAGAAGACAAAATCATATTTTGTGTGAAACACCCCTTGATCCGTTTTGAATCTCTTCAATGATCAATGAAAATCATGTTGCATGATTACAAAGGAAATATCCTACAATTTTAAATGAAGAGAGAGAAAGAAATTGGTATACCAGATTATAGTCACAGCTCTGCTTACAGGCTTCTAAGATGGAATGAAATGCATCCAATGATAAAGTCAAACCAGCTTCGAACATCTCGTCTACCATATTGAGTGCCTGGTGTACCTGAAGAGTATATAGCATCGTATCCCACTATCAAGTTCATAATCATTTCAAAGGAAATCTAGTACTAGGGGAGATTGGGTTGGGCAAGGCACCCATGAGGGTGAGTTGGAGGTCATTCAGCCAAAAAAGGTGATATTTAGTTAAATATATCAACAAACAACAAACAAACCAAGCTTCGTATCTAATAAAATTGGGTCACGTTTACTTAAAGACTTTCTAAAATACTGTCCGTGCCTTGAGAAATTTAGACAAAATGTTAAATTTATTTAATTATATCAACAAACAACAAAAACCCAATCCTTGAATCCAATAAACTTGGGTCACATTTACTCAAAACAACTTTCTAAAATAGATGTGCCATACCTTGTGGAGTTCACAGGAATATCCGATGAGCCTCTCATATTGTGCAGAAGTAGGCAACACGTCCAACTTAGCGTGTAAAGATTTGAACTTATCAATGATATCTTCAACCTTTCAGATGCAATGACAGGCATAATTAGAAGAAACTGATAATTAAAGAGGAAACATATTAGAGAAACCATGGGGCTTCATGACTATCATATAATCTGAAAAATTATGACCAACTTGAAACATTAAATACCGATCAAGTTCATAGGACAGTTCTGCATTTCCCCGATGAAAGAAAATAAATTTGTTCAGAAACAAAAGCTATGGAGGATGACGCCGCTAGAATCTCAGCTGATGTGTGGTCTTTAGAGAATTATTAGCCAGATTGTATTGTAATTGATTTTTTCCTCAAGAGTTTAGGAAGGTAGGATATCCTAGGGTATAATTCTTGAGCATCGCCAAGAGACTATTTTTAAAGAGAATATTTTGTTATTTAGAGAGCAACTATAAATTTAGAGATTGGGCCAATATATGAAGCATTAAAAATTGGAATATTTTGAATGCATTTAATTGTAGAGAGGGCTATTTTAAAATGTTAATTTGAAGAATCTCTTGAAATATCATTTTAAGGGTTACTATTTAAAATAGAGACTATTTCACTTTCAAAGAGCCTCTTGAAGATGATCTTATAGTTGTAACTTATTGTATATTGCTGACCATTAATTATTCCTAGTATATAATTCGAGTTTTAATAGGATGTGCCCTATTCTTCTTTAATAAATAAGAAGAACTATAGGTTATTCCATTTAATTCTTCCTCTATTTCGGCAAATAGAAGCAAAGGTGCTGAGGAGCACTCTTCCAAAGGTCAAAGACTTAGAAGTTTTAAATATTCATAAAACACCCATCATTAATGTTGTGGATAATGTCATGAAGTATAGGCTACTATCCCTTCTACTTTCCAACATAAGTAAAAAAGGCTCTTCGCAACTTACAATTGACAATTCTATAAAGTAAAAACAAATCCATCAACACACATATAACAAAAACTTCAGAGGATTTAACAAATCTTCCAAGTTCACATCTTTCTTCAAGAGCAGAAAAAAAAGGTTAACTCAAACTAGTTGCCTATTTCATTATCTTGCCAGACAAAGACTCTTCGAAGTGTCAAAGAAAATTTAAAACCACATTGATAATGATTCTTTAAATAGATGATCCTTGCCTTAGATACAAAAGAGAAAACAAGAACAACAGAGAACGCTGGCAGGAATCGAGTCGTTCTCACAATTTTCAAGTACATGAATCTCGTAAATGTACCGCCATTGGGTTAATTGGATAGATGATCCTCCCAAAAAAAAAAAGAGGGAGTGAGAATGACTTGAAGGAACTAAGCTGTTCTCACAGTTTTCAAGTACATGACCCCCATTGGGTCAATGCTCTAGGGAGGACTAGGATTGGAAAGTGGTAGGACCTTCTCTGATTCTCTTGCCACAGTTGGACCAAACTGTTAAAATTCAATTTTGTTCATAGAGAGTTGGATTTTTATGCAAGGAAAAGAGCCAAAATGGAATCGAATCCATTCAATTCTTGTCTATTAAGCCCAAATCAAGAGTTGAAGCCAACCAAAAACCTAAATTTTTTCTGAACCAATTCCTATTCAAATGGTTAGGTTTTTGAGAGATTGCATTTTTATCCAAAGTACATAAACCAATCAATATTTGATATTATTCAAAAGAAAAACTAAAACACAATCCCGGGCCCAGGGTCTGTATTACATGGAAACATGGGAACCAGATCAAACAGGACAGATCTCCTTGTCTTCTGAATCAAAATCTAATTTTATTTCTTTTTGAACCAGACTGAAGCAGAAGATCAGGTGTGATCTAGTTTGTTGGGTTTCGTGAAATTAAACTCACCTCTTATTTTATTCCACAAATGGCTTTGTTTCCTTGTCTTACACATAGTATTCTAACTAGCTGAACGATTCTTAGGGAACAATTTCCATTATTCAATGGTCATGAGGACTAAATATGGGTTCCATTTAAAAAGGGAAAAGGTCATGTTAACAACTTAAAGAACTGAATCTTTGTCTGGATCCCTTTCTGCTTGCATTTGCAGCAAGCCATCCCAATGCCTAGAGCTATTTCTCTCATCTGGGAATTTCCGTCATGAATGTCCACAATAACCCTGCTAATAATGTGGAATTCAGTCATTCTGTATATTGGGGCCTTCTTGAATTGACTATTACGCTAAATATATCGAGCTTTTAACAAGATAGGATATTTTTTGCTCCTGTAAGAGGTTAAATAATTAAAGTGCAATCGAAAAATATGAAAATCATATCTAAATAACGTAGTGGGGCCCTATGTCTTAAGATCGCTGAAGACATCACTGTTTGAAGTCCATTTCTTGTGACAGATGAATAATACCAGAAATAGTTTTGAAAGCTAGGCATGATAAAACCAAAAGCATGTGGTAGTATGAGCTATATATTTACAAAGTTGTTTCCCTGAAAAAATAAACTCCTGTGAAGCAGGAGTGCTACAAAAAACTAACTAAAGAACATTACCAGTACGATTCATGAGAAGTTCCTAACCTCTAAATTTGGTATGCTGATTGCATATTCGTAGATGAATTTTGAGATGTTTTCAGGCCCGATATCTGCATTCAGACAAGAAACCATAGCATGTCTCAGTTAAAGAATTATATAGGGAGAGATTGAATTCATAGAGGTCATTCAATGTCCTGAATACCTCAGATGGCCTGATTTCAGTGCAAAAGCACGATAAAATAAAAAGGAAAATGAATAGTTGACATAGCAGGACAATGTATATATAATAAAAGGGATAGGTTTAACTCCGATAATGTAAAAATGGTATCGATCCAATATATTTTCTGAATTAAATCGTGATATATAAATTCTTCCACGGAGAATTAGCAGTTCTCTTTTCTGACTAATCTAAAAATCAGTAAGTAAACCCAATAAGTGATCTTTCTGTATGAAAATTAATGACTTCACCAATTCGTTAATTGTGAAGTTACCTCATCAAAAATAGAAAATGGATTATATTCTTACCACTGCTTTTCAGTGTCCGCATGAAATCAACCACAATAGACTCCAACGAAAGCTTCCCTAACGACTTGAAGATACTCACTTTACATTCAACTGATTTGACTTGTGTTATGTCAAAATCTTCCAATAGCATCAAAATATCTTCTTTGCGATCACTTTCACACAACGCCAACAATAAATTTTCTGCAAATTTATTGTAATTCTGAGGTTATAAATAAAATTATGCCTAAAAGACACTAGTAGCGAAACAAGCACGTGCATATAAAAATACATTGAACAGAATATCGGTTTATACCACATCATTTGTGAAGTCTAATTGCCAAATTCAAATGAAAGAATAAAAGAAAAAATATGATACTCCTTTGATCTCATAGGAGAAGTAAATAAAAATTAGTAACTTCTGTATAATTCTGAAAATTATTAACAAAATGCCTGCAATTACGAACCCAAATGGCAATATCATTGAACAAATAAAGTTATACAAGAATAAAATAATGCTTGGAGTAAAATTTAAGGAAATATACTTGCTAGGCATCTGATATATAAGATTGCCAAACCTCGTGAACAAAGACTTCATCAGTATCAAACGGGAGGGAAACACAAATAATTACACCAGCATTAGATACAACGCATACACTTTCAAGACAAAAAGAAATCTCTGACTGCTGAATGTTAGTTTTTGTCGTACAGTGACAAAACCGCGATGATATGGTCAAAACCTTACCATTCAGTGAGACGGGAAAGAACTACCAATTGCCCACCTAATGGAAAGGAATTACATTTCTTCCGAAACAGAATAGTGTGAACAGTTAGGAAAAAGACACAATGTCTACTCCCCATCAAGGGAAAAAAAGAGGCAAGAAAGGAATAAAAAGGAAAGCAATAGTAAATAACTCAAATGTGAAAAAAAATAAAAGATAGAGATCATGTCACCACCAACAGCAAAAGCCATAACATGATCGGAGAGGTAAACTGACCAGACTGCTAAACATAAATATTGTGTCAAAAAGAGAGAAAAAAGGACGGGATTTAGACAGAAAAATAATCCAACTCCAACAACAAACCTCGGAAGGAATATTTATCTTCTGCATTATCATCCACGGCAGAACGGATAAGTTCTCGTATTTTTGCTTCATTTTTAACACCAATCCATAGGTGCATTTCATAATAAGCTAATCTCGGAAGCGAATCTGGATTTTCATCTTTAATGAGGTCGCGAAAGAAAAATAACTCCTGTACCATACCAAAATCAATCAAATACATCAAGAATTGGCCATATGTTGCTTCTTCAATTTTCAAACCCAGTTCCTTCATTGTTTTAAAAAGTTGGTATCCCTTGTAAATCTCCTCTAATGAAACTTCTTCATCATTGGCATTCCTTGCCTTTTGTATGCAATGCCCAATTAATGCATTATACTCTTTCAGGCCAGTTTCTCGTCCCAATCTGCCAAATAGCTTGAGGGTAGCATCTGTACCCAGCTTCACAGCACACATTTCGACCAGCTGAAAAAAGCGACTGGTTTGTGTATTCTTATATACCCACTTCTTCTTCCTCTCCCGTGAAACTTTTTTCCTCCGCAACAAAATATCATTATTTGACATCATTGATATCCATGGCAAGTTAAAAACCTTTCCCAGAGGTTGAACATCCTCATGTTCATCATCCCAATCCAGATCCAGTCTATCTGCAGTTAAAGACGAGTTAGGATGGTCTCATAAGTTGATATATTATGAAGCATTCTGATTTGATAGTATTCAAACCAAAAAAAACAAAAAAAAAAAAAATGTATGAATCATCTAATTTGTAAAAGAAAATTATATTGCCCTGCAAATTAAGAATACAAGATCACATACAGAAGCAGAACCACTATTTCAATTTTCACATTTATCTTCCAATTTCACCATTCAAAACATCGTAACAACACTATTGATAATAATATTTCACACACCGAAGCAGAACCACTATATCAATTTTCACATTTATAATCCCATTTCACCATTCAAAATCATCGTAACAACACTATCATTTTTAAATTCAAAACCATTTAAATTCTAAATGCGCATACCATGCAATAAAGCCGACACATCACTCGATAGCTGTTTTCCTGATTCATCTGCCATAAAACACGAAAACACAAGCAAATTAACCATAGCTACAAAGTGATAAAATTCCTTAAAACGACTATTTTTCAGTTCCTTTATATTTCCGAAAAAAAAAAGGATAGATCGATAATTTCACTCGGTACCATCAGCAGGTTTGGAGCCCAGCTTCACGCTTTCGTGGAGGACATCATAGAGAGAGGAATTGATGGCGGCGACGGAGGAGGTGGTGGTAGTATAATTGTTGGCGGAGACGCACTGTTTTAAGGCGGTGTTTTCAGTAGTACTAGAAGAGGAAGGCTTCTTCTTCTTGGCAGTGGCGGCGGCGGCGGCGGCTCCTTCGGCTTTGATTCCGGAACGAATGGAGTAGAATCTAGAGAAGGAGCGGATGACAGTGGGTAGGTTTTTGGTCGTTGAGACGGGCATATGGGCATGTGCGACGAAGTGGCGGTGAGTTAGCAGAGAGGGAGAGGTAGGTAAGGGAGAGGGAAACTAATGGAAAATTGTAAGCGGTGGTCACTCAACTTATAAGTTCGTTTTATAAACTTTGTTTGGTTTGATTATATAATTTATATTTTTTATGTTAAAAAAACGTATGTTGTCAAAATCGTAAAAATAAAAGCACAATCTTTAAAAGGGACCAAGTTGTACTTCTGGCCATTAAATATATATATATATATATATATATATATATATATATATATATATATATATATATATATATATATCTTCTATCTTCTATCTTCTATATATAAAAAGTGTGTATTTAACGGACGGAATTTGTTGGTTTAACGGAAAAACTAACGGAATTTCTTGATTTAACGGAAAAACTAACGAAATTTTTTTAATTTAAAAACCATTTAACTCCATAATTGAGTTTCAAAATTTACAATTCTAAAGCCCATGTAGAAGTATTGAATGTCATGCTCATTTTATAGATACATTTCTCTCCAAATGTTTCATAAACTTTCAATGTGGGATTGTGCATTTTATATATGCTTTTAACTCCAATAGTTTTATAAATTTCCAACGTGGGATAGTGACAAAAAAAAAATGTTAAAATACTCGTCAAAATCATTTTAAAATGTATGTCTAATTGACTAATTTGATTTTGATTTACAACTAATTAAATTGTAATATTCACTTTCATTCTTTCATTTATTTAATTTTCAAATTTAATTTAAATTGCACTTGATTATTAATATATTAATGTTAGATATTATTTTCTATAAGTTTAAAATATTTTAATTTAACAAAGTAAACTATTTTAACATATTTATTTTTAATTTTTAGTGTTGGGACTAATTGTAGGATATATAATGAATCTAATTAGTAAAGATAGATTTACTTTAAATTATTTTTATGTATTTATTGCATTCGGTTCGACCGCAGTTGAATTTCCACAAATTTCATGTCGGAATCATTCTCGATTGTAAATCAAAATCCTTCATCTCCATTTTCAGATATCAGAATTATCAAATCCGCAAACTTTTCGTATAAATCCTATGATTAATGCTCATGTTTAGTTCCTTAATTAATAAAAAAAATTAAAATTCTCCTAACACTATTTGACAATATTATAGTATTATATTAAATGTTTAGTAAGTATTATTTTTAAATATTAGATGATTTTATGATATAGTAAAAAATCTCTCTTTTTTTTTTATAATATAGAAAAAAAAAATTTTTAAAATAAAAATATATTTAATGTCTTAAAAATAATTAAAATAATATTAAAAATATGAAACGTATTATGACGCTAATCCTTCGTATTGACACGCCTAAACTTGTGATTCTTAATTCTCAACATCGACATCTCGCAACGCATTACGCCTTTTAGAACATTATTAATAAATGAATGGAAAATGCAAAAAATTTTGTACTACTACATTTTAGTCACTAGGAAAAAATGAAACTAAAAAAAAAAATGGATGTGGATATTATCAATTTAAAAATGCTAATAGTTTATTTGGTAAGGTACATTGAACTCAATGAAGAAAAAATATTTATGTATTTAGTTTTGTATTATAATGTTATCTATTATTTTATTATGTATAAAAGTTCATGATTAAATACAAAATTTAATATAATATAATAGTACGAAACACAAACTTATACATTTTAATTTAGAATTTAACACTATTCAAGTTAAAATTAATATATCACAATGTGTAATTATTTATCAATTACATAAAAATTACATCATTAATTATTTAATGAACCAAAAAAATTATATATAACTAAGCAAACGTGCATTGCACGTTGCTTAAACCTAGTATATATATATATATATATATATATATATATATATATATATATATATAACTTACCACGTCCGAAGACGGGAAGAGTATAATGTAAAATAAATTAAAAACTAAAATTCATGTGTGGTCACCGATGATTTGGTCTTCATATGTCTTGTAAGATGCTTCCTAATTTCTCGACTTGAAATCACTTCTTGAGATAAGTTGTCAAAGTTGATTATCTCATGCTTTATGAGAAAATGGTCGTGTCTATCTCATCTCCATGTAGGCCAAAAGTCTCATCTACATAACTGTTGAGTTGTGTGGAGCCTGACTATACTGGACACTTAGCCACAACTGGCGAAAATTCACACAAGTGTATTTTGGATATTTCCATTGTATTAGGGTTTTTTCTTCTTCTGACTATATATATGTTATTTTATGACATATGGCTTGTAAGCGAAATTAGTAGTCGTCCCAACTACTATATTGTGATTCCTCAAGAAATAAAAATTCCTCTGCAAATTCGTGTGCTTATCTTTTACTTTTATTGTCATCTTTTTCACAACAATAACCTCTAACATTCCAACTCAAACCATATGCTGGGTTGCTTCAAGTACCTCGGTTAAATTACGATTTACTGCAATTGTGAAGTAGAATAATTGTATATTAATGTTAAATTTATAAGTTGCTGTGTACGTACTCCTCATGTACTTGAGTACCCAGACGTCTCAAAGATAAATCTAAATTACAGTCCAAATCATTTTAAACCATGTCTCTAACTTTGTCTTTATAGTTGGTACCATTGTCTTGGAACACTTTCCCAACATAGTTGGAAGTTCACATAACTCAAGAATTCATGATTTTTTTTTAAAAAATGAGGAAGATGCTTTTTCATTATATCAACTAATGATTTACTAGAACTTCTAAACTTACTGGACACCAAGTCCTCTATTGCATCTCAAAAATTAAATCCAATTATCTAAGTCATCTTTTATTTAAAACTGATGAACTAACAAATTTTTTTGACCTAATTGTTGGAATTTGTCACCTAACTAATGAAATATTTTCAATATTTGATACATATGTTGACACAACTATAAAAATAATATTGTGTTACTAATATAAGTTGAGTTGCAAGCTTTGTCACTTGCAACAATAGTTGTAGATAACGTGTTTAATCGAAATAACAATATACTTTATGTGATAAAGTTAAAATAAATTAGATTAAATGACCAGTGTGAAACTAATATGTAAGTTGAGCAAGCTCTAATGAAATTGTTGGGCTGAATGTATAAGAAAAATTTCATAAATTTCCTCAAGAGAGAGTCTCCCAATGATTGGCTGCTACCAAAAGTGTATCACTTCTCGTTTACCATTACTTTGCGTGGGGGCCTACTCGTTCAGTCATTATTTTGAATACACAATTTTATTCTATTTAAGTGAAAGAGGTTCAGAAACTTCGTAGGGGATAATTTTTTTGTTGACCTCGAGAAATGGCTCCAACACGTGGCCAACAGAGTAAGTCTCCGAGTCAGTTCTTTCCTGTATACGTAGCACGCTGTTAGTCACTCGTGACCCTTCCCAGAGAGACTGGGAGCGACCGCGAGCACTTCGACGGTCAAGTCAGTTCAAGGTTCGGTCGGAAACGGTTCACCGGTGGTGGAACACCCACCGGGAAGTAGTTGATGTAAAGTAAAATGATAGTGCTAATATTGAAGGGAGAGGATTATACTCTACGTTTGCAATGCGATAGGAGAAAAATGGATTCGAATCCTTCTTTTTGCGTAAGGAGGGGATATTTATACTAAGGATGGAAGGAAGAAAGCCGCCGGATGAGGAGACATGTGTTATCAGATCCTCAGGGATCGTCACATCCTAGGTGTCAATTCGTCCCTCCATAGGTTGGTTGACATAGAATGTGTCTGACAAATGCAGCTGATTTGACTGTTTGGGTCCTGCCACAGTCCCATCAGTTAGGGATTTGACTTTGGAAAGATCTTTCTACAAGAGATCTTTGCTGAGGCGAGACGAGGCAGGTGCGGGGTTGCAGAGGTGAAATGCGAGCCTTTGCATCCGCGGTGGTTTGCGGATGGATTTGGTTCTTCTATTGGGTGTGCACTCAATTTCTCATGTAACCACTTCGGCCTATACAATCAGTTCGTCCCATGCGCAATCACATTGGCCATCACGTGGCGTGGCATGGGCGTCTTTACTGACACGTGGTGGGTGAGGTGAAGGGTTTGCCACCAATCCGTAACATTTTTCACTGATGTTAATTGTAAAGCTTGGAATAGAAAGAGATTTATACATTAATACAAATTATCCATGATTATAATTTAATTATTTTTTTTCAATTAGTTAAGAGTTAGAAAGACAATAAGTATGAAAATATTAAATAACAGGTTTTATTGATGGGAAAATATAGTTCAATTTTAACTCGATTCTCTTTCAAGCATAGTTGTCAGACTCGACTCGAACACTGACTCAGATAATGCAGCAGGTCAATCAGTTAGTGGTTCAACCGGTGATCCGGTAGTTCAATCGACGGGTCATTGCATAAAAACCTATAAAAGATATATAAAGTATAAATTTTTTTTAGGGACAAAATTAAAATTTTAATTTATTTTTCACTAATAATTTCGGTCTATAAAATAAAATAAAATATTGAACCAAAGTTTTTTAAAAGAATATTTTTATAAAAATTATAAATGATTCATTAGTTAGATATAAGTTATTGCATACAAGTAATACTAAAATACTTTGTGTTCAAGTGGTAAGGAACCCTTTATTTTTCTTTGAGGTCTAAGGTTCAATGCCCTTGGACCTAAAGATTTTGTAAAAGGATTTCAAAAGGAAAATTACAATAATTTAGGTGTTTGAAGATTGGAATTCAAAAATAAGAGTAATATATTAAAACCCTAACAGTAATTTATCACTCTCAACTCCCTCACGTATCTCTCTTTCCTTCTCTTCCCCCTACTTTCCTCATCCTCATCCTCATCCTCTCTTCTCCCTCTTTCCACTTCCCCTATCTTCCTCTCTTCTCTCCGCAGGACAGCGGTGTCGTAACGCTGCTGCGGTTCGACTAAGTTAGATGGTAAGGAAGCAACGAGTTGAAAATGCTTATATTGAGGCAGCTCAAGAGAGAGGAGGCCGGGTAGTTGAGGAAAGATGATATCAGATTCAGCAACAGATGGCATCGTATTGGAGAAGAAGTTGTACTGAGGAACCTTACCGGAGATGGAGCTATTTACATTGAAAAACAGCTATTCAGTTTTCGAAATTTTCAAATTCTGGATTTCCATCACCGGATAACCATTGGGATTGTGGCGGTTGTGTGTTGTGTATTTGGATGCAGTGGTGGTGGTTGTTGTTGCGATGGTGGTGTTGGTACTGGTTGTCGTGAGACCGTGGTGGTGATGGCGGCAGCGGGATGAAGGTGGTCAAAAGTGGTTGAAGTGGTAGTTTTAGTAGTATGTGACCAATTATTTGGTTATCCGTGACCAACAAATTTGAAAATATGTGACCAATGAAATTAACTGTGACCTATAATTTTTTGAATTTGTGACCTCAAAATCATCATTAACTAATTAATTTGATAATATTTGACCAATAAATAAATTGTGACCTAATTAATAAATATTTTTAATTAATTGCCTAATACCTGAGTTTTGAATTGTTAAACTATCTACCTGACTTTTGAATTGGTATAGACCATATACCAGAAATACGATTTTTTCCCATTTCAAAACTCAATCAAACTGATCAATTGGGTAAATCACCGGTTAACTCGGTCAAAGCCCAATTTTGATCGAGTGAATTGCATTTCTATTAATTTAATCTACCTGGCCTGGGTAAAGGTCTTGGCCACCGATTTTCCAACCCGACATGCCGATTTTTATAACCATGCTTTCAGGTCGAACTAAATCGACCCAAGGATGAAGATATAAAATCATGGATCAGAACTACTGGTTCCAATTAAAAAACTTGTTAAGAACTTTCAGAAATGAATATGAAGGGAGCCTTGTGAATGGGCATGGATTAAGTTGTGTCGATTTTTACCTCGACCCAACATGAGTGGTTTGATCGTAATTTAACTTAATCCAACCTATGTAAGGTTGTAATCGAACCCAAGCCATCAAGTATCGATTGGATTGGTCGGTTTGGGACAATTTGTCAACAAAGATTAAAGTAGCGGGTCGAGTTGTGCGGATTTATAATTGACTCATGACTTATGTAATATTAGGTCTTTATAGTTGTAATGACAAAAAAATCTGAATTATTTTGGCACTTCATGTCCAGAAATGCTTCATGAACAGATTGATTTTAAATTATATGAAAGCTAAGAATTTTTTTGGCAATTAAAATATTTTTGTGTTGAATGTGTATTTGTCCAATCAATATCATAACACTTGTAAAGTTCATAAATATAGACGGGTTGAATTGGACATGTTTATTCGATTTTCATGAATTAACCAATAACCACCCGACATGACTCAACCCGCCTACACAACCAATCCACTCAACTCGTGTAAAAACAACAAAAAAACTGACCCAAACTGATCGGGTTGGTTCGGTTTGGGCGGGTTCCGTCGGGTTTTGCCCACCCCTACTTGTGAACATATCCAGAGAATTTATGTCAGTTACCTGTGTGTAACACATGTCATGTTTATAACACTTAAAACTAATTTTCTTCACACGTTTCAAATGATTCATAAGTATCGCCTATTTATCTACTATTCATTTATATCAATTTATACTTTATTTGGATATAATTTATAAATGAGTTAGGAAAATCAAACATTATTTTTAACAACACGTGCTAAACTGATTGTAAAAGCTGCCTAAACAATGTGGAATAGTGAATAATAGTTATGAATCATACGAATTGTTTAGATTAAAAAACATATTTGACAAATCATTATTATGTTTATATTTGTTAAATATAATAATCACATGTTTGAGCCTTGCTATTTAAAATTCAATTTTTCCAAAATTCATTTTTAAGTATACATTCTTTCAATAAAATATTTTTTTTTTATGTAAATCCAACCTTTTTCCACTTTTTAGACAAATATTCTCCTAAAAAAAACACTTTTTACGAACGTTATTCACAAATGATGAGGCTCAAATTGTGCAAAATTGTTTTTTCTAATTCCGAATTTCTCATTCTCCCTCCTCGCTCTACTGTATAGCTCAATTTAGTAGGAGAGCTTAACTTTTATCTTACGAATTACATGACGTGTATGTTGAGGTGCATGGATAGGAAGTTTGCAACATACATCTCCATCCCCATATACCGTTTCTACCATGCTCTTAACCTACATTTATGAAATGTAGCACTAGAGGCAATGTAAGTGTGATCACCATAGAACTCTTGATGACATCCTTTGAGTTGATCTCAATTTTTTATTTTTCACTAAAATTGACTTATCAAGGAGCCCATGTAATCAATGAATCCAACATATTTTAATTTTGATTGAATTTCAGAGATTGCTTCAAGATAATATGCAGGTTTATATTGTCTTAAAGATGACATTATCAATTTGTATGCCTTGATGATAAATTTCAATTTGATTTGTGCAAGGTTCTTGCAAAGTTTGTGGTATATTTTTGTGCACAGTTCAACACTTTTTTTATAACTAAAATGAAAACACTACAACAAAATGAGGCATTCGTAACATTAAAAAGACAACATTTGTTGATAAATGTTGTTAAAATGATCTTTTGGCAACATTTTAGTAAGTGAATGTTGTCATTGATTAGTATAATGATTTTTGTCAACGTTTTTTAGAAAAATATTGCAATAGACCCATTTTCGCAACGTTTGTTGAGTGTTGCGAAAAGTCTCACTTTTGGCAACGTTTATTGAACGCAACCAACGTCTGACAAACGTTGCGAAAAGGGATCTATCGCAACTTTTGACAAAAGTTGCGAAAAGTAAGACTTTTTGCAACGTTTGTTGAGTGTCTCTTTTTGAAACATTTGTCAAATGTTGCGAAAAGTGGGACATTTCGCAACGTTTGCTGAATGTTGAAAAAAAGTTCACTTTTTACGACGTTTGTTAAATGTTGCGAAAAGGTTTTCCTCCCAAATAAATGAGCAGCCCAAAAACATCTCAAGCCCTATCTATATTATAAACTCCCGAAACGTTTCTTCCCCTCCTAAGATCCTCCCGAGTCCCGACTCACCACCGCCACCGACTTCGATCCGCCTCCTGATTCAACTATGCTAAATTCAAGTCAATAGAAACCCATGGCTAGGTATTTACGCTATCTATCTATCTTTCTCTCTTTGTTGCACGAGCATGTATATGTATATGTATGTGTGTGCGCAACAGTTTCCATTTCCCCCTCTCTTTGGACATATTTTATTGGAAATGTTTATTATTACACGTTATTGGTAGTACCTTTTTGGCTCTTGAAGTCAAATAGTGACTGGGTAATGATTTTAATTTAATCAAGAATAAGTTTTGTCGACGCCATTGACCAAGGGATAAATAAAAGTTTTGATCTTCATAAGTAGTTGTCGTATCGAAAATTGATAGTTATTTGGATTCTGATGTTAGGGGGAAAAAATCAGGATTATTTGTTGAGGGTTTTCTTCAACTTTCCATGCTTGAATAAAGAGTTTAGTTTGAGTTTAATTGGTGGGGTAGAATACATTTTATTGGTTTAAAAGATCGGGTATGTTGTTTGCAGAATATAAATAATAGTGCACCAATGTTTTCAAAATCGTAAACCGTGAACCTGTACAATAATTCTGTTTTGATGGATATGAAAAAAAATCAAATATTTAAAAATAGGATAAAAATCGTCCAGCTAGTCGGTCTAATCGAATTTAACGATTTTGGCATTTGCTTTTCTTATCAAGATTATAAAAACAATTTTTTTATTTTTTTATTTTTTTTATTAGACCTAAACTTTAGGGCCCGAATGCTGTGCCTATTTTATTAGTGACAAGTCCTTCTATAATATATTTTTCTAGTATTTTACTTCGAAGAAGCTATTATGTGGGATTGAAAGAATATTGGTGTAAAAAGGTGACTTGTTTCTTTTTTCCTTTTTTTTTTTTTTTTAAATTTGATTACTTTTTATTTCTTTCAATTTTCCTCATTTTCTCATTTATTTAGTATAATAACAAATTAAAATGCCATAAAATTATTTAATTCACTCAACTATTAATACTTTTGTCTATATTTTTGTCTCATTTTCTATTGATATTAGAAGTGGACCAAATAAAAATTAATTGCAAACAAGTCTATTAAGTGATTTTTATCTCTATATATAAGTCATTTTGACAAAAATAACATACTATGTTAAATTCTTTGATGTATTCATATATTAACTATTTTATGTATTATTTGCAGTTCAACTCTGGTTCGACCTTAGTTCAACTTTTTGACCCTTGAACTTTTAACTTTTTTGGATCTATGATCGGATTGATTTTCAAAACATTGAGAAAAATTGATATCAATGATAGAAAAACTAGAAGACATTCAAACATAAACTTCAATAATTAAAGATGTCGTGAATTTACCAAATTCAAGTAATAAAATGAAAAATAATGTGAGTAGATATACTTTCGAAGATTTAGCCTCTATTAGATCCTCGTTCTTTGAAAATCCAAATTTTTTAACTCATTTTCAACCTACAATCTTCCAATAAAATAATTTTATAATAAACCCAAAAAACTTCATATTTTTTAATCACATTCTCTATAAAATTATTATTATAAAATCTATTCTTCCGATCTCAAACAAACTCTTGATTTGTTCGGCCAAAGTGATGATGAATGTCTGACAATAAAAAAGAATGATTACTAAAGCGCTTTAACAAAGAGAATTATAAGAGAAAAGAAAGAGAGGATAGAGAGAGATGAGGAGCTAAGAAGAGGAACCGAGAGAAGAACTTTGGCAGGATTTTTCCAGCTCTCCAGAAACACGAGAAAATCACTATATATCCACTAATCATTTTTATCTATTTAGTTACAATTTATAAATTAATCCATAAATTTAGTAAAAAAACCAAACATTAATTTCAACTTTCACATTCATAAATACTGTTCTTTATTATCCACAGATTTTGTAAGATCCAATAATTATTATTTACAAATCATAATTTAAAAAGAGGCTAAATTGTTTGTAAATGCTTTCCAAACAATGTGCAATGGGTGAGTAATAGCAATGAATCATATGAATTATGGAAATAAAAAATATATTTGATAAAAAATGATTAAAATAATTATTTTTTATTCACATCCGTCCTTGATTTTTGGCAAAAATAATAAGCTCATGTTTAAGCTTCACTCTTTAAAACTCATTTTTTCCCAAATTCATTTAAACACACATTCTCTCAATTAAATAACTTTGCACGTAAAATCAAATTTTTCCAAATTTTAAAACAAACGTTCTCCAAAAATATTACTTCTTACAAAATATATTCTTTAAAAAAAAAAAAAAAATGAATGTGGCTCAAATAGTGCAAGTTGTTTTTCCAAATTCCAAACTTCTCATTCTCTTTCTTCTCTCTATTATACATCTCAATATGGCAAGAAAGCTTAATATTTTTCTCTACGAGCGTGTTGAGGTTCATGGATATAGGTAGTTTGCGACACCCATCTCCATCCCCAAATATCGTTCATGTCGTCCTCTCGACCCACATTTATGAAATGTAGCACCAGAGGAACAGTAAGTGTGATCACAATAGGACTCATTTTAATTTTTTTATTACTAAATTGGCTGATCAGTGCATATGTAACTGGTGATTTCAAAATATTTTAATTCTGGTTGAATTTAGATGTTTCTTCAAGACAATATGTGGATTTGTATGGTCTTAAAAGAGACGTCACAATTATTTTGGATTAGTGTTAAATTTCTATTTAATTCGTGCAAAATTTGTGGTAAATTTGTAGAGTTCAATATTAAAAGCACATATGAGCCAAAACAATCATTTAGAGCCAACCAAATGAATTCAAAGTCGAATAACAACAACAATGGGAGCAAAAATTTTAACAAGAACATTATTTAGTTAGAGTGAGGAAGCAAAAACTGATATGAATCATAGTAAAATCTAGAGACATAAATAAACTCGCACATTCCACTCAAACATATAATTTAATAATTAAGGATGCCAAGAAAATACCAAATTCAAGTACTAAAATGGTAAATAGTTGTAGATAGGTTTACTTCTCTAAGACTTGATTTGCTTGGCCAAATTGATGCTGGACAATCAAACACAATGATTAACTGAAGAATTCAAGATATTTTAATTTTATTTGAATTTACAGGTTGCTCCAAGACAATATGTGGATTTATATTGTCTTAAAGACAACATCACAATTATCTTGGATTGGCGTTAAATTTCCATTTAATTCGTGCAAAGTTTGTGGTAGAATTTGTAGAGTTCTATATTTAAAAAAAAAAAAAAAAATAGCCAAAACAAACATTTAGAACCAACCAAATGAATTCAAAGTTGACGAATAACACCAACAATTGGAGCAATTTTTTTTTAACAAGAACTGTATTTAGTTAGAGCGAGAATGCACAACTAATATGAATCATAGAAAAACCTAGAGAAATAAAGAGATGTTACATAACAATGAATTCGCACATGCCACTCAAACATATAATTTAATAATTAAGGATGCCGAGAAAAATACCAAATTCAAGTACTAAAATGGTAAATAGTTGTAAATAGGTTAACTTTCTAAGATTTGATTTGCTTGGCCAAAGTGATGACGGATGCTGGACAATATATTTTAATTTTGGTCGAATTTAGATAATATGTGGATTTATATTGTCTTAAAGTCATCAATTTTTTTTTTTTTTTTTTTTTTGGATTGGTTTTAAATCTCTATTTATTTCGTTCAAAGTTTGTGGTAGAGTTTGTAGAGCTCAATATTAAAAACAAATACCAGCCAAAACAAACATTTAGAACCAACAAATGAATTCAAAGTTGGAGCACAAAATTTTAACAAGAACATTATTTAGTTAGAGTGCGGAAGCAAAAAGGGATATGAATCATAGAAAAACCTAGAGAAATAAAGAGATGTTAAATAACAATAAATTCGTGCATGCCACTCAAACATATAATTTAATAATTAAGGATGCCGAATAAAATACAAAATTCAAGTATTAAATGGTAAATAGTTGTGAATAGGTTTACTTAGATTTGATTTGATTTGCTTGGCAAAAGTGACGATGGATGCTGGACAATCAAACATAATGATTAATCATCAAATTAAACATATTTTAATTTTGGTTGAATTTTAGAGGTTGCTTCAAGACAATATGTGGATTTATATTGTCATAAAGACATAATCATAATTATTTTGGATTGGTGTTAAATTTCTATTTGTCTCGTGCAAAGTTTGTTGTATAGTTCGATATTAAGAACAAATAGAAGCCAAAACAAACATTTAGAACAAACCAAATGAATTCAAAGTTGACGAATAACGCCAACAATTGGAGCACCAAAAATTTTATTTAGTTAGATTGAGGAAGTAAAAACTGATATGAATCAAAGAAATAAGGAGATGTTGAATAACAATAAATTAGCGCACGCCACTCAAACATATAATTTAATAATTAAGGACGCCAAGAGAATACCAAATTCATGTACTAAAATGGTAAATGTTGTCGGAAATTCGACTAACGCAATCAAAAGAACAAAATAACCAAAATAAAATAAGAAGATGAAGCGAGGTATGCCAAAGCAAATCTCCTTAAGACAGATTTCGCCCCCCAACAAAGTGCAAACGGGAATATGGACGTCTGTCTCCCAAGATACAACGCTTCTTCCAAAGTCGATACTGCACACTACCAACCTTGTCGGTCGAACCAAAGAATGAACGTACTCGAACGGAATAACGACGAATATTTAGAGAGTTTTGGAAACAGAATATGGAGAAAAGAGAATTTAGAAATCAATGGAATTGTATTTTATTTGGTGTCTCCAAAACGAATTTGGAGGCCTCTATATATAGAGATTGAAGTGTCTCATTGAATGGGTGTGTGACATTTCATGAATTGGTGCCACCACTTGGTCTGATTTGTTTTAGCCATTGGATCACACTCTTTCATAATCTGACGGACCAGATTAAACCATGAAATGTAGTGTCCATTCATCATGCATATTCACCAATTTCGAACAGTCACCAGCCATGCAGATGTCATGCGTACGTCCAACTGTACCAACTGCCACGTGGGACGAAGTGACGCAACCTGCTACGTGTGTGCCACCTAGGATGCCAACTCATTGAGCCTCATGTCGCCATGTCATCGAACCATGAATCCATTTCTGAAAACTATAAGGCTCCCCAGCTCCTCGCGACGATGCGTACGTGCGAAGTGCGCCTCTAAAGCGCCCAATGCGTACTTTGCGACGTGCGCGGGTCGGGTCCGGGTTCGGGACGTGGCGCGGCGCGAGTGGTGCGAAGCACCACTCTAGTGGTAGCTAGTTTGCTAGCCTTTGGCTAGCTAAAGGTAGCCAAGGTGTAGGACACTTATTAAATTATAAACTATACACACATCCCACTATATAAACAAGTATTTTTGCTTGTAAACTTTCGATGTGGGATTCCTTACCATATATAAGACACTTAAAATGGGCTTATAACATATGGGCCTATATTGGAGACTTTTCCAATTCACCCAAATTAATTACCCATCATTAAATAGCATATTTAATGACCCAAATAAAACAATTAATTCCAACAGTAAATAGTTGTAAATAGGTTTACTTTCTAAGATTTGATTTACTTGGCCAAAGTGACAATGGATGCTGGACAATCAAACACAACGATTAACTGAAGAATTCAATATATTTTAATTTTATTTGTATTTACAGGTTGCTCCAAGACAATATGTGGATTGGCGTTAAATTTCTATTTAATTCGTGCAAAGTTTATGGTAGAGTTTGTAGAGTTCAATATTAAGAAAAAAAAATATACTAGCCAAAACAAACATTTAGAACCAACCAAATGAATTCAAAGTTGACGAATAACAACAACAATTGGAGCAAATTTTTTAACAAGAACTGTATTTAGTTAGATTGAGGTAGCAAGAATTGATTTGTATCATAGTAAATCCGAGAGACATAAAAAAGATGTTAAATAACAATAAACTCACACATGCCACTCAAACATAGAATTTAATAATTAAGGATGCCGAGAAAATACCAAATTCAAGTACTAAAATGGTAAATAGTTGTAAATAAGTTTACTTTTTAAGATTTGATTTGCTTGGCCAAAGTGATGACGGATGCTGGATAATATATTTTAATTTTGGTCAAAATTAGAGGTTGCTTCAAGACAATATGTGGATTTATATTTTCATAAAGACATAATCATAATTATTTTGGATTGGTGTTAAATTTCTATTTATTTTGTGCAAAGTTTGTAGAGTTCGATATTAAGAACAAATACAAGCCAAAACAAACATTTAGAACCAACCTAATGAATTCAACGTTGACGAATAACACCAACAATTCGAGCACAAAAATTAACAAGAACTGTATTTAATTAGAGCGGTGAAGCAAAAACTGATATTAATCATAGAGAAATCTAGAGAAATAAAGAGATGTTGAATAACAATAAATTCACGCACGCCACTCAAACATATAATTTAATAATTAAGGATGCCGAGAAAATACCAAATTCAAGTACTAAGATGATATATAGTTGTAAATAGGTTTACTTTCTAAGATTTGATTGGCTTGGCCAAAGTGACGATGGATGCTAGACAATCAAACAGATTAATTCAATAGATTTTAAATTTGGTAGAATTTAAAGTTTGCTTCAAGACAATATGGGGATTTATATTTTCTTAAAGACTAACATTAAAATTATCTTGGATTGAAGTTAATTTTTTATTTAATTCGTGCAAAGTTTGTGGTAGAGTTCAATATTAAAAACACATACAAGCCAAAACAAACATTTATAACCAACAAATGAATCCAAAGTTGACGAATAACACCAACAATTGGAGCACAAATTTTAACAAGAACATTATTTAGTTAGAGCGAGGAAGCCAAAACGGATATGAATCATAGAAAAACCTATAGAAATAAAGAGATGTTAAATAACAATAAATTCGCGCATGCCACTCAAACATATAACTTAATAATTAAGGATGCCCGGAAAATACCAAATTCAAGTACTAAAATAGTAAATAGTTGTAAAATAGGTTTACTTTCTAAGATTTGATTTGCTTGGCAAAAGAAATGATGGATGCTGTAATGATTAACTGATATATTAAATATTTTTAATTTTGGTTGAATTTGGAGGTTGCTTCAAGATAATATGGGGATTTATATTGTCTTAAAGACATCAAAATACATTTTTTGGATTGGTGTTAAATCTCTATTTATTTCGTGCAAAGTTTGTGGTAGAGTTTTCAGAGCTCAATATTAAAAACAAATACAAGCCAAAACAAACGTTTAGAACCAACCTAATGATGAATAACACCAACAATTGGAGCACAAATTTTAACAAGAACTGTATTTAGTTAGAGTGATGAAGCAAAAACTAATATGAACCATAGAAAGCCCTAGAAAAATAAAGAGATGTTGAATAACATTAAATTCGCGCACGCCACTCAAACATATAATTTAATAACTAAGGATGCCGAGAAAATAACAAATTCAAGTACTAAGATGGTATATAGTTGTAAATAGGTTTACTTTCTAAGATTTGATTTGCTTGGCCAAAGCTACGACGTATGCTAGACAATCAAACAGATTAATTCAATAGATTTTAAATTTGGTAGAATTTAAAGTTTGCTTCAAGACAATATGGGGATTTATATTTTCTTAAAGACAACATTAAAATTATCTTGGATTGAAGTTAATTTTTTATTTAATTCGTGCAAAGTTTGTGGTAGAGCTTGTAGAATTCAATATTAAAAACACATACAAGCCAAAACAAACATTTATAACCAACCAAATTAATCCAAAGTTGAATAACTCCAACAATTGGAGCAATTTTTTTTAACAAGAGCTGTATTTAGTTAGAGTGAGGAAGCACAACTGATATGAATCATAGAAAAACTTAGAGAAATAAAGAGATGTTACATAACAATGAATTTGTGCATGCCACTCAAACATATAATTTAATAATTAAGGATGCCGAGAAAATACCGAAGTCAAAGTACTAAAATGGTAACTAGTTGTAAATAGGTTTACTTTCTAAGACTTGATTTGCTTGGCCAAAGTGATGACGGATGCTGGACAGTCAAACGTAATGATTAACCGATAAATTCAGTATTTTTTTAATTGTGGTTGAATTTGGAGGTTGCTTCAAGACAACATTGACGATTATTTTGGATTTGTGTTAAATTTCTATTTATTTCTTGCAAAGTTTGTCATAGAGTTTGTAGAGTTCAATATAAAAAACAACTACAAGCCTAAACAAATATTTAGAACCAACAAATGAATTCAAAGTAATTGACGAATAACACCAACAATTGGAGCACAAATTTTAACAAGAACATTATTTAGTTAGAGTGAGGAAGCCAACACGAATACGAATCATAGAAAAACATAGAGAAATAAATAGATGTTAAATAACAATAAACTCATGCATGCGACTCAAACATATAACTTAATAATCAAGGATGCCGAGAAAATACTAAATTCAAGTACTAAAATTGTAAATAGATGTCAATAGGTTTACTTAGATTTGATTTGCTTGGCAAAAGTGACGATCGATGATGGACAATCAAACACAATGATTAATCGACAAATTAAACATATTCTAATCTTGGTCAAATTTTGAGGTTGCTTCAAGACAATATGTGGATTTATACTGTCATAAAGACATAATCATAATTATTTCGGATTGGTGTTAAATTTCTATTTATCTCGTGCAAAGTTTGTTGTAGAGTTTGTAGAGTTCGATATTAAGAACAAATACAAGCCAAAACAAACATTTAGAACAAACCAAATGACTTCAAAGTTGACGAATAACACCAACAATTGGAGCACCAAAAATTGTATTTAGTTAGATTGAGGAAGTAAAAACTGATATGAATCATAGAAAAACCTAGAGAAATAAAGAGATGTTGAATAACAATAAATTCGCACCGCCACTCAAACATACAATTTAATAATTAAGGATGCCGAGAAAATAACGAATTCGTGCACTAAAATGGTAAATAGTTGTAAATAGGTTTACTTTCTAAGATATTATTTGCTTGGCCAATGTGACAACGGATGCTGGACAATTAAATAGAATGATTAACCGATGAATACAATATATTTTAATTTAGAGGTTGCTTCAAGACAATATGTGGGTTTATATTGTCTTAAAGACAGCATCACAATTATCTTGGATTGATGTTAAATTTCTATTTAATTCGTGCAAAGTTTGTGGTAGAGTTTGTAGAGTTCCATGTTAAAAAAAAAAATACCAGCCAAAACAATCATTTAGAACCAACCAAATGAATTCAAAGTTGACGAATACACCAATAATTGGAGCACAAATTTTAACAAGAACTTTATTTTGTTAATTTGAGGAAGCAAAAACTGCTATGAAATAGAAAAAACTAGAGACTTAAATAGATATTAAATTATAAATTCGCACATGCCACTCAAACATATAATGTAATAATTATGGATGTCGAGAAAATACCAAATTCATGTACTAAAGGTGAATAATTGTTAATAGGTTTACTTTCTAAGATTTGATTTGCTTGGCCAAGGTGACGACAAATGCTGGACAATCAAACAAAATGATTAATAGAGAGAGAGAGAGATTACCCTCTTTATAATACTTCAGAGGATATTTCCGTTCTCACTAGACACGTAAGAAAACCATGTTCATTTCCTTCAATTTATAAGAGAGAGAGAGAGAGAGAGAGAGAGAGATTACCCTCTTTATAATACTTCAGAGGATATTTCCGTTCTCACTAGACACGTAAGAAAACCATGTTCATTTCCTTCAATTTATACTATTTAGATACTAATTATAAATTAGTTCATAAATTTAGTAAAAAAAAAATTAATTTCAATTCCACATTCATAATTACTACTCTTTATTATTCACGCTTTTTGTAGAACGCAATACTATTATACAACTTATCTATAAATTTGCAAAAATGAGGCTAAACTGTTTGTAAACGCTTCCAAAATAAGGTGCAATAGGCGAGTAATAGTTATAAATCATATGAATTGTATGTATAAAAATTAAATCTGACAAAAAAAAAAAAACTTGAATATACTTATTTTTTATTTATGGTTTTTGTAAAAATAATAAGCCCTTGTTTGTGCCTCGCTTTTTCAAATTCATTTTCAAACACACATTCTTTCAATAAAATAATTTTGCTTACCACTTTTAAACAAATATTCTCCAAAGAAAAAAAAAAACTTTTTTATATAATTTATTCTCAAAAAATGGGGCTTGTACGGGGACTACCTAGTTTTTCTTAAGTCCAAAATTTTCATCATCTTCCTCTTCTATCTATTATACAACTCAATTTGGTAGAGTGATTAACATTTTCTCTTATACATTACTTGATGTGCATGTTGAGGTTATAGATAGATAGTTTGCAACATCCATCTCCATCATTGAATACCATGCTCTTAATCCACATTTATGTAATGTAGCACTTGAGGAATTGTAAGTGTGATCACGACCTCTTGATTACATCCTTCTGGTTGATCTCAATTTTTATTTTTATTTTACTAAAATTGGCTGATCAAGAGGCTATGTAACTAAGTTTAGAATCAATCTTGTAATTTCAAATTGTACTATTTTTATATTAATAAAATTTCTACCTATCGTTTTTGTGTTTAACCATAATTATATCTTCTTTCCACAACTGTCCCTTGCATGGGCTTATTTTGGTATCAGAGTCATAATTTTTATTGTGAGAAAAGCCGTGTCATACTACTCTTGTTACTGTTTCAAAGGCAAAACTAGCGTGTAGCCATGTATATCTGTTGAATAGAGATTTGGTTAGCCCGTGTGAGCTGTAGTAGGCGTTTAGGGTGGTCCCCTTTGTTGGCTTTGGTGAAGTATTGGTCTAACGTGTAGCATTGTGTGTACAATACTAAGATTTTTGTTTCTTTTCATATCATTTAATTATGTCTTTTATTTCTAATTGGTTCAATAAAGGTGGTAGTTCAAAAGGACATAATATGCCAAACTATTTCCAAGATAATAATGAAGAAGTTGACCAAGATAATAATGCATTTGCATTTGCATCAAATGATGACATTAATTCAAAAGAACTTCAAATAGCTCAAATAGAACAAAAACTTCAAAATTGGACTATCCCTAAGATAGATAAAGCTCTATATGTGAGACTGGAAAATTTGATTTTACTTAAAATTATTTTATCAAATCTTTGGAGCAAACTATTCCAATCAAAAATCAAATTGTTTCTATCAATCTGCTTTCAAAATAAGCTATACAAGATCACATGAAGAAATTTCATGTTGGACTTGTTCAAATTGCAGTCAAAACTTTGTTTAGGCTTGGTCTAGAGATTCATGTTCTTATAACCTTAAGAGATAAGAGACTTTTAAGGTTTGAACATTCATTAGTGTCCATGCTTGAATCTAATCTCGAAAGTTGTTCAGTATTTTCAAATTGTTATCCAAATTTCTCAATTAGTCTCCAAGATGGAGCTATTCTTAAAGCTTTTAATCTTAGAATTCAAACTAAGAATTTTGATGTTGATGATCTCTCAAGAGCCTTTGTTTTAATATACCGAGTATATTATAAGCTTTTGAACACTCAACTCAATATTCGAGTTCTTAGATCTTTTCCAAGATATGAAAATCATTTCGTTGAAATTAATCTGTTACATTCAAATATTATGATTCCCAAAGGATTCTTTGGAATCTTCGAGCAAGAGGATTATAATGGGATTTTGAAAAATGCACAAAACCCTGTTTCGACTCATGTAAGAAAAATTCCGAATCAAATAATTTATTTTCCTGATGGCAATGTCAAGGTTATCTTTGATAAACCTTCATCATCAAATACTTTTCAAAGGTCTTATTCATCTAGATCTGATAATAGATCTCGGGCAAACTCTTTTCAACCAGCTAGATTTTCAACTTTCCCTTTAAAGGGAGTCAATTTTAATCCAAAAATTTCAAAACCTTTTAATCAATTTGAAGCATTTCATAAAGAAGAAGAAATAGAACCTCATGTTTCTCCTACTTTATCGATTGGTTCCTCCTCCTCAATTTGAGAGACTTGATCAGTAATGTAATGTCATTTCTTCTAAAATTGATAGAAGAAATGAGTTCAAGACTGATCAAACTCTAGAGTCAAAAAATTTAGACATCTTATCAAAAAAATCTTTTTCAAAAGAACAACTTGAATCTTATTGGGAAGAATTTGATAAATTTCCAGAATATATTTGTTTCTATGAATGGACTTATTTCAGAGTTTTTAAAAAAATGCCTAAGAAAGTCAAAACAAAAACTATTTAAAACACTACGTCTTCAAAGAAAACCTGGAAAACACCTTTAGGTGAAACTATTCAATCTTCTCATCCTTCTTTGCAAGAAATTGTCGTTTACCTGATGATTCTTTTGTTAATGCAAAAGATATAAAAAATATTATATCTCACAACAATTATACAAATGTTGTTCTTCAATCTGTGTTCATAGCTCAACATGATTGAAATCAATTCTGAATCTAAATCTTCTTAACCTTCAAAAATGGAGAAAGGTAAAAAGAAGAAATCAGAAAAGCATGTACCTTCTTTATGCCATTTTCATGATATAGTTCCCAAAAAAATTGGTACAAAAGAAAGTGTTCTCAAAGAACTTGTATCACAATTATCCAAATTATCTTCATCATCAAATAATATTAATACTAATGATGAAGTAGAATCTCAATTTGTTGAAGAAACTGATCTACAAGTCAATAGAATTTGCAGATAAAAAGTCCAACATTCAAATATTTCTGCTTATTATCCTCGTCATACTCCTCCTGATTTGCTCTTTGAGGAAAATGACAAAAAAAATTCATATATGATGGGGATTCCATCATAGAATGGAATCTTATGAATTATATGAATATCAAATCACTCATCTTTTAGAAAAAAACGGGTATTTGTTTTAATGCCTATATTACTAATGGAAGTAGTAGGCATGAAGCAACGAAGAATCTTGTTCTTGCTTTTGTCGAACAACTCAAAAATTGGTAGTTTAACTATCTTATTGCTGAAGAAAGAGATAAGATTGCAGCTTCTATCAAAAGTGATGGAACTAATGATAGTTTTGCAAGCTTAGTCTACAGTATCGTCAAAACATTTCATAAGAATACCTACAGATATTCAAGAACATTATTCACAAATTCTTATGAACCTCAATTGTCCCACTCTGCAAGACTTAAGATGGTATAAAGACATGTTTTTAACTTGTGTCTTATTTTGAAGTGATTACGAACAATCTTATTGGAAAAAAAGATTTATTTCTGGACTTCCAAAGCTTTTTGTCGAAAATGTTAGAAATGCTATCAAGAGAGATCATGACAATTCAATTCCTTACGGTGATCTAAGTTACGGAGAAATAATCAGTTTCGTCAATAGAGAAAGGTTAGCTCTCTGTACTGATCTCAAACCTAAAGCCAAAATGAAATTAGAAAGATCTGATAGTCGTAAAGAACTTGGATGATTCTAGGGACAATATGGATTTGAGAAAATCATTTCTTTAAGATCAAAATAGAAGAGCGTTCCATCTCATTTGAGAGAGAGATCTTCTCATTTTGAAAAGAAAAACAGTTTTCAAAGTTTTCAAAAATATCCTTCTAAAAACTTTTCAAAAAGAAAATTTTCAAAGAAAAGAAGCTCAAATATTACATGTTGGAAATGTAACAAGTCTGGACATTATTCAAACAAATGTCATTTGAAGAGAAAGATTAATAATCTTCAATGTGATGAAGATACTAAACTTGAACTTCTCAATCTTATTAATATTCTGATAAGGATTCCTCAAACTCTGAAATTGAACAAATTTATCAAAATCAAGAAGATTCTGACAGTTCAAATTCATCCTTATCTTCTTGTCAAAGTAAAGAAATATGTGGTTGTAAATATTCTTACTAAAGAAGAACTTATTAAAGAAATTATTTATCTCACTAAAGATTAAAAAGTAAGTTCAAAACTCTTCCGCTTTCAACCTCAATTCCAGAATCTCTTAATATTCAAGATATTATAAAACGATTTCAAAATGAAAAACTCAAAACATCTAGTTCTGATTTAAGACCAGAAATTAATGCTATGAAAACTCAAATTTCTAATCTTGAAAAGCAGATGAAAGATGTCAAGATGGTAGTTGTTCATCTTGAAATCAAAGATCTTGAGAAAGCTTTATCCTCATCATCAGATGATGAAACTTCTCATGCATATCATTCAAATTGTGACTCAAAATCTCATCATTCTAACTCCAGTTCCAAATCTTATCGGTCAAAATCCTCCCATCATCCTTATACCGAGGAAGAAAAGGTTAATGTTATTAGCAAAATTCAACTTCAAAAATAGTACTGCAATATGACTATTGTAGTCAACAAAGAATTCAATATTCATACTAGAGTTTTAATTGAAATTGTATTAGGGAATAATTAATCCCTACAAAATATTTTTTAAAAACTATTGAACGACTCTATGGAACTAGTGGCAAAAAACTCAATATTCAATATAAACTTTCAAAAGCTCATGTTTGTAATTCAAATATTTGTTTCAAAAATATTTTTTATTTAGTTAAAGATTTAGATCAAGAAGTAATTCTTGGTATTTCTTTTATTGTTCCATGTTTATATACTATTCAAGTCATTTTTTGTTTACACATTTTATAAGATCTACAACTACATATTTATCCACATCTCATTTTTATTTATTTATAAACTCTCGAAATCTTATTCCGAACGGAATCACAACTAGAACCATTTGCTTTAAGTTCCAGGGCTCAATACCATTTAAAACTTAGGGTTTTTGTGAATATTTTTTTATAAAAAAATTGTGAAAAGTAATTTTTTTGAAGAATGTGTGATTCTACTCATAAAGTTATTTTATGGAGCTATTATCTTCATCCAACATTTGTATACATTTATCCCACTTTAAATCAATCCCTATTAGAATTTTTAAAAAGTACTATATTCCAACATTATCCTTATTAAATTAATTACTTTAAAATACCCACACTACTTATTACACATGGTGTTAATATGTGATCCAAATTCTATTGAATGTTTCATGGACTAGTTGGAAAAGTTATTAAAGAGATATGAGAAGTTTTCAGGTAGCAATTGGGCGCTCAATTTGGGCGCCTAGTAGCCATTTAAGGTGTTTATAAACAATTTGGGACCGAAACTCAGTGCCTAAGAGCCATTAGAAGTGCTTTTGTCACCGCTCACACACTGCCCATTTACCACTTGCCTAGTGCAAGGCTACAACTCAAGTGGCTTATATATTCGGAGAAAATTTGGTTCCTTCTTTTGAGGGTTTTTTATCCTATTTCTATCCAAAACATATTGTTTTTGGTCCTATCACAGATTCATCTTCATCTTTCGAATCATATTTTTCAAGACATTTTAAAAGAGAAAATCGCAGTGGCATTATGATTGAAGTTGGAGCAATTTTGCTTGACTAAGAGTCTAACCAGCAAATTACATTTAGAGCGACGTTTGAATTCTCATCGTATAACAGAAAGTACATCTCTAGAAAATTACCTTACTGTTTTTAAAGAAATGTTCGTTGATTTGGAGACCTTAGAGGTTAAGTACGATGAAGAATATTTAGGATTAATTTTCTTGTATTAGTTGCCTACTTCATACATGTCTTTTAGAGACACGATACTATATAATCGTGATATTTTCATTGTTGAAGAAGTATATGATGCATTTTTCAAAGAAAAGATGAAGCATCCTGTTAGATCTGAGGCTTATAGAGAATTCTTCATTGATTACTTTATCATGTGATCTGTTTAAACTGTTGTTTCATCAGTTCTAGACAAGTTTTTTATTAGTTCTTGTATGAGATTGATTTCATACTCAATGCTAGCAAGGTTTTTGACTATTAAATGTGTGATTTAGGATCTTTGGAGCTAAGGAACTAGTTTAACCATGTTATATTTATAGTACTTCTAAAGTTTTTATTGTTGTTGTGCTTTTACCCTTAACTTATGGTATAATTTTAGAAACATATAATTCTATATATTTTGGTATAGTTTGCTCGATTGATGCATTCCAGTTTAAAGTACACAATTGATCTTGTTAACAAAAATGAGGCCATTTTTTACTCTGCAAAGTTAAGGTAAGTATGACATTTCTAGACATTACATAATTAAAAATTCTTTATTCCACTTGCAATTCAATATGGGTATAGTCATATGGAATGATTCACATTATTGTTTCATTATGAGCAAGCTTTGATTATTGTGTGTCGAGATAAGGCTTCAAACACTTTGTCATAATATGCTTTAAAGGCATATTGAATTTGGTAAATCCTTGTTTTATTTTATTCAGTAGAATCTAAAAAAAGTTTGTCTTTATTTTCCAAGGTAGTTAAAGATGAGTTCTGGAAGTTCGGTCACAATCTTGATTAAATTGTATGTCTATTGTATTGCGGAAATGCCAATTTGAATTCTATATATTAAGGCAACAATAATTCGTTACATTCTTTCATCTGTATAAACATCATTTCTTAAGACACAATCATTTGAAATCATATAAGGTTCATAACATAGATGTTGATCATATGATTTTTTCTTGACGTCATCTCATTACAAAAGAAGTTTCTAAATTTTGCTAGATGTGACTTTGTTTGGCTGAACAATTTTTCCAATAGAATGTTTTTGTTTTATGTTTAAATTGTGATTAAGTTCTGTGTTTCAAATTTTTATGTACTAGACACTTGTAATAATTTCGACTGTTCAATATGGAGCAGTCTACTTAACTCATGCCTAAAACTAGCTTCTCTTTCTTCTTCAAACCTAGGTCCTTCTGATCTATTGCTCTATGTATTATCTATATTTATGGTCAATGATTATTGCAACAATTGTCCTAATTTTGTGGAGAGTCTGGAGATAGCTGTCTAATGGTAGCTCTTTTGTTTTTCTTTTCAATACTAAATTTAGAGGCCTTTGAAGATAATTGCAAAGAAATCTGGCGATGTCTACATTCCTCATGTTGTTTTTGTCCCAGCTCTCGACAAAGACGTTCTTTGGGAATTTCAGCCTAAGAAAATATGTATGCCTTAAACAATTCAAAACCTCTGAATATCATATCAATTGTTTTAACTCAAATTAGAAATTTAGAGTACTTCGGTGACACATTCACTAATTTAACAATATATTCCCATGCAAGATACAAACATCTCTTCACAGGTAGAGACTTGTATGATGTAAGTTTTACAGAACTTAACTTAGAATGCTGAATTTGAAATTTCTTTCTATGAAGTCTTATTTCACCTCTTACAGGCAATTCAAATTATTTTATCTACATCTCGTTACATGATAACTACCCTATGCAGAATGTTTTCAAAAAAAAATTAATGCAACACCATGTAGCACTTCCTCCGGATGCTATGGGAAAGATAAGTTATATTATCCTACCTGACCATGAAGGTTTTTCTTTTGACCTCCATTTTTGTGATAATATAGAACTTCCATGATTTAGTTAATGGGATGTATCCCATCATATAATAAAATACTTGCTAATAGGTTGATAGGATGTATCGTATCATAGGTGATGATCTTACTTGGCTATCATATATCATGGTTAAGTTAGTAGTTGCCTAGCTGGATGAAGATTAGTTTTGCATCAGAGCTTGAATGTGAAAAAATTGCGAGAATTTGAAAGCCTTGTTACCCATGATGATTTAGATATTATATTAAGAATGCATCTTTTAGAAACATGCTTTACTTCAAGTACAGTGGTTACTTATAATGGATGGTAGATTCATTTTACAAAAACTTATTTGCCTATCTTATCTTCTCAAGAAGTAATTGTTGTGCTACCAAGAGAAGAAACAACAGAAGGGAGTCGACAAAAGAAGCTGAAGTTGCTTCCAATGGCAAGCCTCGAACACCTGAAGTCATAGTTATGTAGATATGAAATTGTGCTCATATCCAACTAACCATGTATATAGCTATTTATGTCTCATAAAACATACATAAATTACAGGTGTACAATGTTTTTATTGTGGCTAGATTACTTAATGCAACTGTTGTTTTATGAAATATTATTTCTTTTATACAGACGTGTATATGGAAATTCCCTAATACAATCTTCCATCTAATCTTAGCATTCAATACATTAATATTACCTTAAATATAACACAACACGTGCATTGCACGGGGCAAAAACTAATATTATATATAAATTTTAGTTGGTTTAGATTATATTAGTCAAATTGAGATAGTGTATTTATTAACATACATATTTTAATTGATATGAATTTAAAATGTAGTGGAATAAAAAAATTGTGGTGACAATATAACCACCACCTATTTATTAAAAGTAGATAAATATAAAAAACTGATGGATGAAAAATAAAAAATAAGTTGCTTTTGTAAATACTAGTTTTTGCCTGTGCGATGCACGGGTTGGGTCATTTTGAAGGTAATGTTAGTATGTTAAATATATTAAATTATCGTGAATTATATCTTGAATGTTAGATATAGACAATTTAAATTATCCCAATAGATTCAATTGTTCAACTGATTGCAGACAACTACAAAATATAGGAAAATAAATCTTAGAAAGATAAACAAAGTTAAAAATACAATATTCAAGATATTTTATTTACTAAAATGCATGGTGAGCATCCTGAAGTCATTAACACTCACTGATTTGCAATTTCAAATACAATCTAAGAAATCAAAAATAAAATTCAAGATGAGCATGTCTTGCATGTGAAATACATAACCCAAGTCTAAATTTTAATTTAATTAATCTAGTAATAAAAGTTTTGGACCCCGGGTGCAGTAGGAACTTGTACATTTGCCTTTTGAGCTAAACAAAGGAACTCTGACAGTCCTTCGCGTCAATTTGAGAAAATGTGTTTAATAATGTAGTGATGAACCATATCAAATTGGCCTTAAAATCTTATGAGCAGCTCTTATCACCCTCGTCAACATCTTGAACACCCTATTTGACAAGACAATCCACCTAAACGCCTTTTATATAGGCTTTACATGCTACCAGAATATTACAAGAACGCTTGCAGAAATGCCCAACGACAAAGTCCTCGAAATGCTACGAGCAATACAACACAAAACTCAAATCAGTATATAATCAAGTCGTCACCCAAAACTAATTTAATAAGTTGAAATTAACCATCAAAATATGCAAGGATCGAAAGGCTTAATAAGAATAGTAGTACATAGAGAGGATCTCAATTTCATCTTACTTTCGGTGGCCGCATCATAGTGTACACCATCGTTTGGAGAGAATGGATAAAAGTATTCTCAATGTATGCCAGAGAACAATTTTTTCAACTTGTTGAACCATTCATATTTGTATGTCCGGGCTCATTAAAATAGGGTTTAGCATTCAAAATTAGGCCTTGTATAGAGACCAAAACTTGTAGTATAATTGACATACCAGGGATCCACTTCTCCTTCTGACTACCACTCCAAGTGTTGAGAAGGCTCAGGCATACTTTGCCACAATTGTACAAGTTTGGATTGATGCGAAGCCCACTAGAGTGGTAATGGACATGCTATAACAAGTGAGTTAGTATCAATGGAAGACAATATATTGACATATTTAGAGGTGTACAAGCGGTTGGGCATAAAAATATCTGAACATACAGGTGGAGCATTGGTACGGAGTTCCATCATGGTACAAAGTTCCTTCTACTTCTACTATTACAACCCTCAACAGATCCATTCTGGATTCATAGACACACATAAATATGGTATCTGATAGAGTGACAACAAAAATATAGAAGGTGAGTAATGAATTCATTTTAACAAGCTAAGTAAAATGATAGTAACACCATTAGTTTTAACAAAATGCATAGAGACTAACTAAATTTGCTTAGATATTGTCATAAATTGATCCTGAAATTTCAGAGAGCTTACCAAGAAAATCAGGTAATATCTTGAAGTAAAAAATTGTAGAGTCCACAAGTATGATTATAAGCTCATAGACAAAATGGAAATGGCTGAAATTAAAACGACTTATGGTTAATGGAAAAATTTATACCATGTATTAATAACGATTAGAACATAAATTAATAATAATTAACATGGGCTATTTCGAAGTTTTTGTAGCTATTGTTACTTCCATAATGTTTGTAACTTTAGTGTACCATCTTGCCATAAATCCAAGTATGAAAAATATACACAAATATTATAAAGCTTGAAATATTTCAAAACTAAATTAGTTATAGGAAAAAGAAATAACAGAAAACAACAATATAATTATAACAATGAGCGACTAAGATATGTGACAAATACTTACAAAGAAGTTTTACTTCTACAAATGAATGAATAAAATAATTTCTCTATAGACAATATTCTTCGTACATGTACTGTGTAAATTGTCAGTGTTTGATGATTTTAGTAAAACCTTTAAAGATTTGCTTGTTTTAACTCTTGACAATGCTACATAAAGCTAGCCATGACAAAAAATTGGTTCAGAAAGATACAAACCAACGCAATCAAGTGTCGGCCTTGTGTTTTATTCATCATCATTGCAAAATATGGTCTAATCGGGAATTAAGTTCTTTTAAAATGAATTGAAATTTGATCATTTTTCAGAGGTACAAAATAAATTCTTGGTATGAAAATATGTTTCCCACAATATTCATCAGTTGTAATTTCAACAAGAATTACATTCTTATCAAATTTTCTACAAGTAAGGCGTGTTCCATTGCATAAGATTGATGTTCCGCAATAACATTACATAACAATTTATCTTAAGTTTCAATTCATGTGGTGGAATACCATTTAGAGTCAAAGTATTCAAGAAATCTTCATGTATACTCTGTTCTGATTTGTCAATTGCTTCATCAAAGTTATAATATGTGAAAATTTCACCAAGAATCTAATCAAGTAAAATTTTGTTAATATGATCAACACATTCATTTCTAAGCGTAAGAATTACTCAATTTCTCATCGTATGTAAATTATCAATATATGCTTCTATATTTGGAAAAACATGATGTATCAAAATTTTTAGAGATGTAATTTCATCCTCAAATGGTACAATTATATTGCTTGGAAACTGAATGCAGTTACAACTGTGTTCTTCCTCTGTTCCATTTTCAACTCTAAGCAAATAATCACAAAATGTGGGATCCAATTTTGCTCACATGTTCTCAACTAATGGTAGTTGTGAATACAAATGCCATAAGTCATAGAAGACTAAGCTAGCTCTCATTATGTTTTCTTTTTTTTCCTCTTGGTATCACTGGTAAAACTTGTCTGAAATCTTCTTCAAGAACGATCACTTTTCCACCGAAAGGCAAATTACAATCACTAATATCTATGAGCATTTTATCAATGGCACAATGATTCACCATAGGTGCTTTATCCAAAAGTATTAATGTAGACATTTTTAATAAAGTCCCTAGAGCCGATTGTTTACTAACATAACATATAACTTCACCAACTATTTCCAGAGGGATTTAAATCTTGAATGAGCTATTTGACCTTCAGGTAAGAGAGATGCAAATACTCCAGAATATGCTGTAGTTAAAGCAATTAAATTTCGATGCTGTAGCTAAAGTAATTAAATTTTGAGACCTTACACCTAATATGAGAGCTTTATATAAAAACGTTTTGCCCGTTCCTCCTGGACCATCGATGAAATAGATCCCACTCGATTTGGAATTTACTTTTTCCATAATTGTATTGTACGCAGATTGCTGTTCATTATTTAAGCTCGATGTACAAGCGTAGTCTCCTTCTATATCTAAATTTGTTGTATCATCTGCAACTATTCTTCTCAACCTTTCATTTTTATCTATATTTATACTGAATGATACAATTTCATAGTCATTTACGTTTTTACCCGATGATTCTAAAATGGAATTGATGTCTTCTAAAGCTCGTAGTTCAGCAGCCCTTGAAGGTATATTTTCATATACATAATCATCGATCATATAAACTTTAGATTTATCCCACGGTGATTTTGGATTATCAGGATTACAAAGCGTGAGAAGTGTAGCAAAAAGACGTTTTAAAGAAGTATGCATTTTATAAACAATAGCTTCAGACAGACATTCTTCACAATGATTGTCTTCGACTAACAAACCATGTAAAAGTGCTTCTTCTCGATATGTAGTAACAGTTACCCCGTTCAAAGTTCGTAAATCATGAAATGATGTTGGACCTCGAATATGATTGAGAAGAATGCGTAGGAAATATCGTTCTTCTTCGGATGGATTCGCTGTGACAATTCATCCTATAACGTGTTTTCTACTGGGAGTCCAAATTTTCTTAATTGAGTTCCAAACAAAATGTGTTGGAAAATCTCAATACAACAATGTACGAACAAATTCATTTGCTTTATTTACCTCAAAAATTCTGTCAACATTGTTCTTTTCGTATTTTCGTTGTCAATAATAGTAGATCAATCATCTTTGTCGTCGTATCTTACTTGTTGATGATTTTCGATAGGAAGCTGTAAAGAATAAATAGTTGGATAAATTTTCATCGGTTTCTGTTCGTGTTTCATTTGTGAAAACTGAAAAATGAATACGATCATGTCCTTTATACACATATTTGTACAAATATTTTACAGTTTTAATAGAAAAACATACTTCAACATTAATGTGGCAGTCAAATTTTGCGCTCAGATAAAGATTATGCGATACAATTCATCGATTGTCTAACATTTGACATCTGAATTTAATAGAAATACCATTATCACGACGTTTATACAAATGATATGAATTATCACCGAATATAATAGTATTACAATAATCTCTAGGATATTTATTTTTGCAACTTTTGTTTGCTTCCATACATACGTTTTTTGGATTAAGGTGTCCACAAAAGTCATGTATGTTGTGTTTTACAATAACAGAATGAAGGTAATGATATTTGTTTTCATTAGGAATTTCACATGAAACTATCTTATCAACATCTAGAGCTGAACATATTTTGTCACCATAGTTGAAAATTAACAGTAGATATGTATGATGAAGTTCATTTTTTTAAATTCAATAACATATATATGCGCAACAACTGTGCCTAAGATATTTTTTTTTGTATAAATCATTTTTCAAATCTTCTAATTTTGCTTTAAATATATGTATAATTAGATCATGTCGATTTTGAATCTCATCATTGTGTTTTAGTTTTGCGTGATCTCTGGCCAATTTGGATTGCATGTTATAGCCAGGAAAATGTCCAGTTTTCCATAACACTGTACAATAGCCATTGCATCCATATATTTCCTTAACATATCTCTAGGCCCACATGTAAAAGATTGAGGTAAAACAATTTTTCTTTCAATTTTGTAGCATCTTGTCTCCTCATTTTGAACGCTGTCTACAATACATTAGTAAAGTTCAGCTCGACTTTGATTCTGGTCGTTACGAAAATAGTCTAACCATGCAGTTTTGATTTTAACTTACATATCTACAACATATTGCTGGAGCAATCTACCACTGTGAAGTAAAATAGGCTTATCGGAAGACCTAATTTGCAATTTATATGAATAATATTTACGATAAGAAACACTTGATCGTTCTTCATTCCATTAAGCACTACAAAAAGAAATTCATCATTCCATTACAACAGTGACAATGCAAAACTTAGGTGAATTTACAATAACAGTGATTTGCAAACTTTGATTTTCTTTTTCAATAAATTCAGCTGTAGAGGTAACTGTATTAGGAAATTGAACAAATTCAGACAAATATTCAGTCCTTCTGCACCTCCCAACGCCTTCATGCCAACCAAATTCTCCGTATGGAAAAAGTAAAGGATATTGCAAATGATCATATCAACCGTAGTAATAATGAACTCTATTTAAATCACCAGAATGACAATATATAGTAATGTCACGAAAGCGAATATTAGCATTTTCATCATTTTCGACCCATACAACAGCTACTTCAGATGAGGTATGAGTATTAAATACTCATTGATCAAGTCCCGGATCGCATTTTATATGTATTTGATGATCTCGTAAGTTAGTCATATTACTTAAAGACCGAAAGAATCTACTATAAGGATTTACCTTCAGAATTTCAATTAAAATACATTCATCAAAGATCTCTGAAATTTTCATACGATTTTGAATTTTATTATTTGTATCATAAAAATATAACTGCATATAAGAAGACTTATTGTTCTGTAGGATAAGTTCGTTCAAATAATGATATAATTGTCCTTGAACTCTAAATGTGTAAACACCTCGATATGCTTTAAAGAGATCTTTGTTGTATTTGACACCAAATGAAGTGAAAGCAAAGTGGTTATTATATTCCAATGCAATTTTTAAATTCAATACATTTAGATTCTTTAGAAGTAAATAAGTTGTACAATTCAGTGGGTGAATCAGGCATAGAGATATGAGTTTTTCCATCAGAACAACATAAACTTTTACTTTCTCTATAAATTCTTCTTGCACCACAATATTTACAGCTATTGCATGTCGGTAATACGTATACAGTCGTTGGTATGTTCAATACATTAAAACCACTTGGTAATATAGAAGGTGTCTTTTAGTTTGAAGTAGAAGCCTCAAAATCATGATGAATTTGTACATCATTCGAATTATTATGTCTAGATAATATAGGATTACCTATCCTCCTATGAAATCATTTCAGCCACTTCGAAGTTGTTTTCGTCGATACCTGTTCCTCTGATTTTCTTCTTGGCGATGGGACATTTTTTTGTGGAAGAAGGGCGGTATCTCCGAGATTTAATTAACATGTCTTCACTTATAGTGGAGGAATACCATGATTACAAATTATATAAATGAAATCAATAAATAAGGAAGTACTACTTCCGTAACAATGAAAGTAAAGAATAAAAGGAAAGAAGTAAAAATGAGTATTACTTCCCTTACAAAAAGAACAAGTTAAAGCGAGAAAAAAATAAAAGCAAAATACAAATACCTAAACTCTAGTGCTGGGCAAACTATACATGTCAATCTGAACAAGTGCTCTGATACGTCTGGTAGATCGGTTGGACCATATTCCTGGTATCTACGATGATGCCAACCCTCGGTCGCAAATGCATCTACAACTTGGTTCTACTCTCTGAAAATGTGGGAGACCATATCTTTGTCAAATGAAATGATATCTACAATCTGTCTGAGTATCCCCTGGATAGGCCACGGTCTGCCACCTTTGGTGATGCAGTGAATGACAACAGTCGAATCTACCTCAACCCAAATATCTGACGAACTAAGATCTCTAGCCAATAGTATCCCATCACGAATAGCCTTGAGTTTCGTCTCTAATATCATATATTGTCCATATGAAGCTGAGAAATCCCTGATACAATTTATTGCGTAGTCCCTGATGATGCCTCCCCCATCCCCCGTTTGCAAACCCATTCTAGACACAACCATCGATGTTGATCTTGACAGATCCAAATGATAGAAAACGCCACCAAACCATGATAAGTGGAGGGGATGAGGGGAGAGTCAAATGAATACCAAAAAGTATAGCAAGTTGCATGTCATTACACTAATGTAACGGTTGGAATAGTCCACAAATATGGAGGAAGGATACCATACGGTAAACTCTCCAGATAATACGTCTCGAGCTTATACGTATGTTCATGTGCTTTGAATTATTCCTCTCAATCTAAAGAAATCAGAAAATCAATAGAGGAATAATGATGTGAATGTGTCTAATCCTTGCAAATTGTCTAGAATACCTCCATTTCAGAAATCTCTGTCTAACACTCTCTCATGTACTTATTGTTTCAAAACCACTCGAAGTATACATATCGAATAGTTGGAGTCCAAAGTAACCAACAAGAACTAAAAGAATTAAAGAAGGTTATTAACATATTTATACTTTCAAGTAAAATAAAATTGTAGAATAGTTGAATCAACTTCTTTATCACCAGATGGTATAAAAATATCCATGACAACACTAACAATTTTTGGAGAATAGTTGAACTCTAACCGCAACTGTAGAAATCAATAATTTTAGAAAGAAATAATCTTACATATGTTAAAACATACATAGAATAAAACTAAAATTTAAAATATCAAAATTTGTGAACAATGAATGAAAATATACTTTAGAAGGAAAAAAAGTAGTATACATAAAGAAAACTTGAGAACCAGTAATTATTACAAATTTACAAATTACTATAAATAAATAACCAAAATACTAAATAAACCTATAAACAAAAACTTGAATAGTTTAGTTGGAGAAACTTACCCAAAATAGAGTGCAATACTGTAGTCGATTACAACCACCGGGAAAAAAATTGGATACTGTGTAGAAGAGAAAATTAAATACAAATTAGAGTCCACAATTTGTTAATAATATTTGAATGATAAATATTGTAATAGAAATTTTTCGGGAAAAAAATACAAATGCTAACTGAAAATTGAATTCTACAAAATTTATAAAAGAATAAAAAACATATCGTACCTGAAGATAACACAATTCAATTGATATGGAAAATTTTAATATATTTTACTTTGAGAATGATATATTGTAACCTAAAAATAAATTGGAAATAAATTCAATATTGACAGAGTCAGGAATAACTAAACATATAACAAATAAATAAAATCATAATAAAAATAAAAAAATCGGAGTATATGAAGTAAATTGAAGTAAGTTACATATTTTTTAACCGAATTGATGAGTGGCGCCCCTCGAGGGACTCGGGGACATTGCCCCGACGGGGATCGACCTTTCTAATTATTTTGAGTTATATTATTAATAAATGAAATCGTATTTATAATTCGTATTTATAATTTGTGTAAAATGTAAATAAGTAGAATTTTTGGCAAAAAACTAAATAAATAAAGGCACGAGTGCAGAGACACGGAAGAAATTTTAAGTTTATGTATGTATGGAATGAATCAAAAAGCTTAAAATGTTGCCCCCGAAATGAATTCTAATTTTTGTGTACGTGTTGAAGAGTTTATATTGTGAAAATAATTTTTTTCTTTAACAAATACCAAAGATGATGAGAAAAAAATAATCTTTTTATTGGCCATGTTTAAAAAAAAAAAAAAAAATTGCTCCGTGGTGTCCGAAGCCTTATTATTATTATTATTTTTCTTTGGCAAGCTTACAATTTTTTTTTTACTTTAATATAAATGAAGGAATAATTTTTATTTAATTACTATTGTTATTTAATTAGTAGAAATTTTAACTTTATAGACAAAACGAAAAGAATAATCAAACAAAACCAGTTCCAGTATATAACATAACATAGCATAAATTGCAATTTCTTAAATATGAGAACTATAAACATCCAAACTAAACCAATAAAAACTTTTAGGAGTACCATTATGTTTTTTGCTATTTCTAGTGATCTTATTAGTTGAAAATTTATCTAAAACAAAAGAAAAAACACATACTCATGTTTAATCCCATCATTCATCTTTAATTTCATATTTTTTATTTATATTTCCAACTTGAATTAACCAAATACACATATTATACACAAAGTTCACCCATATATTTCATCTAGAAAATCACAATGATCTCCAGAAATTTACATTTCAGATTGAATTATCAGTAATCAGTAAGCAAATCCACAACTGATTCAACTAATTTAGGTTCCTTATCTTTATCTTACCTGATGGTCTTCCCCCTTTTATCTTCTTCGATTTTTACCAAGTTTTTCGTTTGTTGCTTGCTCTCGGTGAAGAAGATAAAGGATATTTTTTTTTGTATATAAATGCAAAGAAAAAGAAAAATACAACCACCGCCTTTCAGAAAATACAGTCACCGCCTACATTTTTGACCAAATATTTAAAATTTGATTATCTTTTTTCTCTTCTTCAATTTCATTTTTCCCCCGCCATTTTGTTTCTTATGACCTTTCACCACCTACATTTTTTACCAGAGATTCTCCTTTTTCTCTTCTTCAATTTATTATTTTCCCCCAGTAAAGACATGTATAAAATGGGAATAGGAAATACGTTCCGAATGAACAGTAAACGGAGGGTTCACTCTTTTTATATAAGAGGGATAATAGCATTTATGAATGATTTTTATACTCTTATAGTTAGGGGTGGGCAAAACCCAATCGAATTCGTCAAAACCGTCCAATCCGAACCAACCCGACCGTTTTGAGTCGATTTTTTTGTTGTTTTTACACGGATTGGGTGAGTTGGTTCTGTATGCGGGTTGGGTTGGGTTGGGTTATCTGTTAACCCATGAGAATGGAATAAACCCGCTCAACTTGATCCGCCTACTTTACAAAAAAAAAATGCCTAAAAAGGAAAAAGAATCTAAAAAGTACGAGTGAATAGTTCAAAAAGTAAAAGGAACCTAAAATGCCTACGAATGTCTCGTTTGAATGTTTCTAGACTTTAATAATATATTAAAATTCGAAATTTCATTTCAAAAAAATTTACCTTATTAAGAACTCTTATATGTTGTACATTAATTTCATCTTTTATCCAATGTAAAATATACATTAACTAATGATACTGACGTGGATATATTCACTAAGACGTGCATTATCCATCACCTAAATAATAATATTTTTAAGTCTTTTTGTATACAATTGTGTAAAGTACGCATACATAATTACTTGTTTTTTTAGCTAAATTAAAAGTAATAAAATAGTCTAACTGTAATTACCTTTTGTTCTTTGTAGACTCAGTTAATGAAGATTGAATAAGATAATAGATAATTTTATTTATTTATTTAATTACTTACTATTTAATCTTGTCTACTCGAATTTAATATAATAGAAAATTGAATGACTTGAATCTTTGTTGATAAGGAATCCAAAATCGACGTACTCAACCCAACTCGATCAATACTTGATTGGGTTGGGTTGCATTGAGTTTTAACATTTACACGAATTTGAATGGATTAAATTTTGATCAAACTGATTATATTGGGTTGAGTTTGGGTTGAGGCAAAAATCAACTCAATCCAACTTATGTCAACCCCTACTTACAACCTTAGTCATTATGATTGTTGCATTCCTTGTAGTGACAATTCTTCCTTATAAATATGGAATTTTGATTCTTAATAAAACAAACAAGTTTATGGCTTCTCTTTTGTTCTCTTATTTTCTCACTAATTTATATTGGTTGCTTAGTTATTTTAGCTCCTAATTGGGCTCCATTTTTCCAAATGATAATGAGGGGAATATTAATTCTTTGGAGAATGTGTGGTTAAAAAAAAAGAAAAAAAATTTAGATTTACGCGTTATATTAATTTATTGAAAAATATGTGGTTGATAAAAATAGAAAAAATAAATCTTAATTTAACGGGCCAAACAAGAGCTTATTGAAAATACATTTAAAGTTGTGTCTGGGAGAGATTATACCAACTCCAAAACCAATTTTTGGGTTATATCGGCGGTCCCACTTTCTTTCACCATTGACTTATTGTAGGCAATTTGAAGAGAAAAATACAATTTCATCATCATCACATGTGCACTTTATGAAGATTTTAAAAGGGGTAAAATCGAAAAAGTCGTGTAAATGGAATGTATGAGTATTGCAAAGGTGTCAGATTTTGTCTCCAAAAAAAAATGCCCCACGGTTCACTTTCTGATTACCAACTATCCGAATTAAAATTTGTAGTCCGGACACACCGTGTAAATAATTTCAAGAAAAAAAAAAATGAAATTTAAAGAATTTTTAGGAAAAAAAAAAGGCCTAGTACATTCCCACATTGTTGTTTTTCAGTGTTCTCATTGGAACTCGTCCTTAATTCACTTGGAATTTTGATTGGGTAATGCTAGACGTACAGAAAATTTTGACAGAAAGTTAACAGAAAGACTTAAAATGTCTATTTTGCCCTTAATGAAATAAATTGCAAGATATGTCCTGTATCTTTTAGTTGTTAGGTCTTTCAGGGTTATTTATTTCTATACTTCTATTTGGATCGTACGTTCTTAAAACTAAACCAGGAAATCTTAATTCAGTATTTTCTTGTAGCCAAATCAAATATTGTTGTTGCTCGAATTGGTGATATCTTATAGTTGTTCTTATTTTGTCCCACCTTTCTTGATCTTTTTCTCTTTTAAGTTCTTCAAGAAGTATTCTAACTTCTCTAGATCTAAACTCACTAGTATTATCTTGGATTCTCCTAAATCTTTCTAAATTTTCTCTTTCTTCGTGGTTCATAAGCTTAATCAGGAGTATATAATATTTTCTTAAATTTTTCAATATTTCCTAAAAACTCTCTATATTTTGTTAGTTTTTCAAAGGCTTTTGGCTGATCTTTTTTAGTTATATAGCCAAGGACAATTCCTTCTGAAACTTCTTCTTCTATATTTTTATATTCATTTATGACATCTTCTACCTTTTTTATTTCTCTACTAGTTTCTACAGGATCAAATCCTATATTATGTTTACAAGCATAATCTATATCAATATATATACTTTCAAGTTTTTCTTGGCCAGCGGGAAATACTTTTTCAGATTTCTTAACTAGTCTTAATAAAAACGAGATATCTACACTATTTAAATATAACTTAAGGCCATCATCATTAGATGTGGATGCTTGTGAAGTGTTCATAATAATTAAAGCATAAACATGTAAAGATAAGCATATAAAAACATGTAAATGACTTACAGTAATCAATGGAAATAAACAGGCTTTCCCTCCAGTATGTTCTTATAGCTGCTTTGCATGTACTTAATCAATCTTCTGAATCAGATGAATATTTAAAATGTTTTTAAATCATTTGGGTCCACAACTGCTTCCGCAAAAGGCTTTTCAATTAAGGTTGCATTTCTCATTCTTAGAGAACTAGCCGTGTTGCCACAGACGCTATCTCACAGCATTCAGAGTCTCTGTTTTCACCTCTATTCAAACTCTTTTCAGAAACAAGTTCTTACTTGGAACGAAATTTTAAAAGATAAACTCACACACAAGGTGCTACGATTTTGTTAGAAAACTGCCGTATTCCCAAAATATTCATCAAAGAATGGTACTTTGGCATGGCTAACAACCAGTCAAAACAATGTTTTGAAATCTTTTAAAATCTCTATCTGCACTGCCGAGGAATCATGAGAAACTTAATGAAATCCTTTTATGAAAGCTTTGTTTGAACATAACAAACTTCATCTTAATATTCATGAACTGAAATCGTACATGCTTACATACTATATTTACATACCTTTGGTACTCACCTTATGAAGTTTAGAACTCCATAAGTGATTACCTTATTACAAGCTTTCCTATCTTCAAGCTATCTAAAAATATTTCTGAATACAAGTAGTGTATACAGATTACAAAGTAGTAATTCTTTTCTAAGAATTTTTTGAGCTGAGTGTTTTTCGAGATATCTCCAATCCTGGACTTCTTCTCCTTATATAGAGGTCTTTGAGGCATTCCTTTAGTGATAAGGAATCTTATCTTTACAGCTGTCTTCCCACTTTCTTTTGTTAGGTAGTAAAATAATTTCTCCCACTATCTTGTGTTGGTCACGGGTGTCTCCTACTACCTTGTGTTGTGTCTATCAATATCTTGTGTGGAATATTATCTCTTGAGTTGGATTATGACATTTCTCCAATATCTTCTGTCTTTTAGTGACCACAGTTTTTCTTTAATAAAGTGAATTATTAAGTAGTGATAAAGGGTCACTTTTTTGGCTCAATTATTTTTCCATTCTTGATTCGAAGAACTCAGCAGGGAATTCTTCACTGTTGAGAGATGCTCCTTGGCTCATATCGTCCATAACACAATGTTCACAATGATGATCACTGTAATCCCAAAGTATTTTGCACAGTTCTTTAGACATATCTTCTGATCCATTAACTTGGTTTGAAATAATCAAAGATAGTAAATTATCAAGGTGATACATATCTTCATCATTTGTGGGGATCCTTGCATTGGAATAAATAATATATTCTTCAGAAGGATAAATCCATATTTTCTCTTTCTCAGTAATTAACTGAGTTAGATGTTCAAATATTTCTTTATACCCTTTTGCTCTTCTATAGGGCATCATATTAATGATATCTTGATATCCATTTTTAACAACCTTTTGACTGGCTGGTAAGAAATGTTGGTTTGTGAGTCTCAATTTTATAACATGGAATGCTGGTTGCATACATTCAAGAGCAGGATCCCATTCCATTGGTGCCGAGTGGAATCTAATGTATATATTTGTACTTTTGACAACTTCAGTGTATCTCTTTACTGCTTTCCTGACATCTGCTGGTAGTTGAGCTATTTTTCTGAGGTCTTTGCTAGGATATATACATAGTGTATTTCCTACTTTAAAGCAATTTTTTACCCAGTTGGCTGGTGCTTCTGGATAGAAGTTTATCTTGTTGTATTTTCCATAGTGGAGAGTTTTCATCCACTTCCCTATTTCAAGATACCAATCAGATAAAATGTTAAAAATAACAAGAAAGAATATTACTTCTTCATAATTATTCTTTTTTGGTATCTTCATTCCATGGCATATCTCGACAACTTATTTTGGGTCAATAGTTTCAATAGTTAGTTTAGGCAAATTTTGGCTCGATGAAGAGCTACCATCGCTAATTTTGATATCTTGTAAATCCCTGATAGGAGTTTTCATATCTTCTTTATCAGCAATAGGTTTGAGTATTCCCTGTGAAGGGTTTCCTATCACTTTCTTGTCTTTCCCTTTATCCTCGGGAAGAGTGATAGTATTCATACTAGACTTGGTACAAGTTACTTCTGCCTCAAGGGCTATATTTTTGGCTCGGAGGCTATCTTGGATATTTTGCATTTGTGTTTCCAAGTAGGAAACCTTTATTTCAAGAATCTGGACTTTCGTCCTTAGTTGTTCTAGCTCCGTCCCTGCTAAGATAATCAGGAAGAAAGTTAGTTTTCCCTTTTATATATTCAATCTCAAATTTGAAATAAGAAAACCAAATTTGAATTCTGATAATATATCTATTAGCAATAGATGGATCAACATTGTTTTTCAAAAATGCTTTAACTTGAGTATTATCAGTTCTTATCAAAAACTTTTTTGGCAATAAATAATCTTCATATTTTTGTACTCCCCTTTTGACAGCAATGAGTTCTTTTCGGTTTGTCTCATATCTTGTTTCAACTTCCTTGAACGTTCCTGATGTATATCCTGCAAGTATCTCAGGACAAGAACAATTCTTTTCACATTTATATTCTTTATGATTCTTTTTAACCTTTAATACTGCACCCCAGTAACTATCTGAAGCATCAGTTTCAAGGATAAAGAAATCTTCTTCTTGTGGAATTATAAGTTTAGGCAAAACCCTTAATTCTTCTTTCACTTTTCTTATATTCTCACAGTCTTGTTCTTCCCAAGACCACATCACATTTTTCCTTAATTTTGGAAGAAAATAATTTTTTAGTTTGGCACAATTTTCAATGAATCCTTCAGCATAATTTAATATACCAAGGAAATTTTGTAACTGTTTTTTATCTTTGATTTCTTCGGGAAATTCTTGAAGTTTCTCACCAATATGAGATTGCAGTTGCAATTCTCCTTCTTTTATGTGTAATCCAAGAAATTCTATTTCTGTTTTAGCTATCTCAGCCTTCTTTTGAGAAAGTGTAATACCATGCTTTTTCATAATATATCAAAATTTCTCAAGATGTTCATTTATATCATTTGAATGAATAAGTAAATCATCAACATAAGCAATGCAAAAATGAGTGATTGGTTTGATTACCTCATCCATTCTTCTTTGAAATATTTGTGGTGCATTTTTCAACCCGAATGGCATTACATTCCATTCATATTGTCCTAAAGGATTAGGGGTGCTAAATGCAGTTAGTGGTTTACTTTCTTCTGTAAGTACGATTTGCCAAAACCCTGACTTACAATCAAATTTTGAAAATATCTTCTCATTCTGTACTTGTTTAATAAGAGTGTCCTTATTAGGCAAGTAATATCCATCAAATTTAGTAACTTCATTTAGTTTTTTTATAATTAATCACCATTCTGGCTTTTCCTCTTTTTATTTCGCTATGTTTTCTAACCATAAAGGCTGGGCTGCTATGTGGGCTTTTACTAGGCCTGATTAGTTTGGCTTCTAGCAATTCTTTTATCTGGACCTTAAATTCATTTTGGTCTTCCACACTATATCTCATTGGTTTAACTCTTACTATAGTGTCTGGATTAATTAATTCTATCTTTGCTTTTACCTTATCTGTGTTCCATTTTTCTAATGGGTTTTCAGAATAGGTTTCAGAGATTTCTTTTTTCAATTTTTCTAACTTATTTTCTGTTGTCATTTTCAAAACTGTAATTGGTTTGAATTTTTCTGTACTCCAACATCCACCACGCTGGGTTGAGGAGCTCTGATGTTTAATTTCTTTATATGCTATGCTAATAGCCTTAGTGATTTTTGGTGTAAATATCCTATGTGCACAAGGGGTTGTGAACATATATTTATCAATATATTGTGTAAATGGTGCATATTTTAGTAGGAAATTTTGTCCTAATAAAATATCACATCCAATTGTGGTTGACATATATATTGTATCAACAAATACTTCTCTAAAGGATATAAGAAAAGGTACTTGTGTAGCATATTTGCTGTATATTATCTTGTTTCCACCTGCTGTTGTAGCGGTGACAACCTTTTTTGAATCATATTTCCAATATTCAGATGGTAGTACATTTGGTAAGCACAAGCTTATTGTACTTCATGTATCTAAGTATGCATGAAATTTAACTCTGCAATAACTTCTTATATTGAGTGTTATTTCAATATATGGACTCATGGGATTAGTACTTATTACTCTTTCCATGACAACAATGATTTCATATTTTCATCTATTCTTGATATGATAATTGGATTATCATCAACTGTTATTTTTAAGTATCCTTGGCAAATTTTGTAAGGACTGAATTTTCCAAGGAAGTTCATTCCTAGTATTATAAGTGAACGATTGACTCCATATAATTCATCTTTATATAGAATTATTTCTCTAGTAAATTCTTTTTGATCTTCTCCCACAAATATAAGAGCGAATTTTACATATTTTCTTATTTCAAGATTATTTCCCAAATAATCCTTAAACATATATGGTTCGGGTAATTCAAAGTCTACTAAATGGCTAACAAATTTAGCATTTACATGACTTTTATCTGCTCCAGTATCTATAAGAACAAGAAGATTTTTCTTGTATCCTTCTTGATTAATATATCTAGTTTTGATATAGTATTGTAAACTTGTTGGTTCAGAAATACTTAATGTTCTAAGTTGACTTATTTTAGAGTTTTGTCTGGAGGGGAATCTTGCAATAAGATTATCTCCTTCTAGACTAATACTATTTCTTCTTATCAATTTTCCTTCAGAATTGATTTCTCTTGCTTGTTTATGAAAATCAAGCATTATCTGTTCTGGTATAGTTACTTCATGTTCTTGGTATTTCCTAGGAGGTATGTATTCAGCTAATTCTTTAAAGTCTTTATGTATGATAATATTATCAGTTATTTTCCTTAAATTATTATGATGGCTAGTACTAAAAGCAAAAATTGATTTTATGCTTATACTAATAGCTTTACTTTTTTGTGGCATTTTTAAATTTCCAATTCTATAGTATAGATTGAAACTTTGATCTATATTTTCATCAATTAATGACACTGCATAATTTGGTCTTACTGTGAACATTATCTTTTGGTAAACTAAATTTCCTACAATAGTTCCTAATAGAGCATCTACAGGATCTTGTAAGATTCTATTGTCCATACAATATATTTCTATTGGTATATTCATACCTTCTCTAAAGTATCCTTTTACCATAACTTGTATTCCTCCTATTTCAATACATTTCAATTTGCTTCTTACATTCTCTGGTATTTTGGATAACTTTTGTTTAACCCATTCTTTTGTGATTATAGGAATTCTTGTTTTTCCCATTATATCTTCTATATAAATAGGTATTTCTCTATAATTCATACTTACAATTGTTTTATTTACCCTTGGTAATATTCCAAAGAATCCTTGATGGAATACATCTTTTTCTTGTAAATCTAGTATTTGTTTAGTTATTTCTTTGTATTTTCTAATATCAAAGGTAATTTTTTGCTTTATACCTTCTACTGAATCTTCAACTTCCTCAGTTGTTTCCATTTCTATTTCTTGGTCTATTTCTTGTATTTCTTGATTCATATACACTATCTCTTCAGAATCTTCTTCTGATGAGGATGTATTTAATTCATAGATACTACTACATTCACTACTCAAATATTCAATTGGTTCTATATCACTATCATCTTTGAACTCTTCATAAATTCTAAGAGTTTTTACATTCTGTTTATCTTTCTTTTTAGGACATTGAGGGGCAATATGTCCTTCTTCATTACATATGAAACATCTACATTTTTTTATATATTTTGGCTTGGGCTTTACAGTCCAATTTCTTTTCTTAAAATATTTTTTATTTGGTTTAAAACTCCTTTTCTTAAACCTTTTATAATTTTTGAATTTTCTTTTATATTTCTTATAAGGTTTATATTTCTTTTTGTAACATCCAAATTGTTCTATTTGGCCTAAATCTTTGTAACAACCTAAAGCATTTTTTCTTATCTTATATGCTTTCTTATTTTCTAATACTTCTCTACACCAAGTACTAATCATTCACTTTGTAAATTCTATTCTAGTTCCAAGACTATCTATTTTTATACCTTCTTCTTCTCCAGTTGGTAATATTTTTTCATATTCTTTTAATAACTTAATTCCCCATGGGAATGGTAACTTTGTAAAATAGGCTCTTAACATTGGTTTATTTTCTTGGTAATCTCCTTGGTTTAATAAGTAATATATTTCTTCAAACTTACATGTATACCTATCTAATTCACACATATCACATATTTTTAAATTTTCCATTGCTATTGTTCCTGCATTATATTCTTCTTGTTTTCTAGATTCTTCATCAGAACTGAATCTATGTCCTAAGAATTCTGTTCTTAAGGCTCTTTCAAGTCTTTTCAATATTTCTTGTATATTTTGATCATTTAAAGCATTTCTATTATCTAATGCTTCAGTTGTATCTTCTCCATATTTTATTCTTCTTTTAATATTCTCTGGTAATTTTCTCCACCATTCGATGCAATTCCTCTGAATGTATGTTCTATAAATCCAAATGCTGTATATGTTTCCCATTTATTAAATTGTATCGCTAAATCTGTACTCTTTACCCATATATCTATAGCTTTATCTTTATCTACACAATCAAGATCTAACCATATTCCTGTTGTGTGAATTGGTTCATTATAGGATTTCATAGGATTTATTTCTTTTACAGATTGTTTTCCTATATTTCCAGTATACCTTTTTTGTGTTTTCCTATATTGGTTAAGGCCATCCTTATTAGGTATTGGATGATGAGGTTGCCATTTTTCATATTCTTCATCACTACTAAAGTCTTCTTTTTTAAAGCTGGATGATGGATTAGTGTTCATTTTTGTATTTTCCATTCTATCAGTTAATTCTTCTAATTGTTTTTTATATTCATTATATTCTTCCCCAGTAGATTCTAAAAATTTTTGTTCCAATTCTTCTACTTCGGTTATCATATATTGTTTTATTTCATTAATTTTTTCTTTCTTTTTATCCTTATGTTTTATCCTAAAATCTTGAGGTGGGTCAATTATAATCCTATCTTTTCCTTTAAGATTTTTATCTAAAAGAGCATTTCCTATTTGTAAATTATATTCTAAATTTTCTAATCTTTTATGTACATCTTCAAAACTTTCATTTATACTATTTTTAGGTAAATAAGGATAACTTGATTTTTTATGTTTTTCAACTTTCTTCAAAAATTCTTCAATTATATTTTCTTCATCTACTATATTCATCATTATTTCAGGTTCGTAACATGGCTCTGATACAAGTTCAAGTTCAGGGTGCGCAGAGGCGGCGGAATTTCAAAGTTTTGTATATTCTATGTAATTTTTTAACTCAGAAAATTTTAATCTATTGTTAATTATGGATATATATAAAATCTTAAAGTTAATCTATATCTTAATTTTTTACAAATTTTGCTAATTTTGTTACTCTTGGGTCTTCTCATAAAAGATAATATTTTTTAGGAGTAAATTTTTTTGTTTATAAATTTTTAGGGACTAAATTGAAGTTTTTATATTCTTGTGATGGATCTTTATTGCAAATTATGCTTAGAAGGGTATTTTTGGAAATTAATTTTGGTGTAAGGCTTCTGTAACGCTACAGTTCTGTAAGAGCGGCTTTCTTCATTTTGATTACTGGCTGTGACTCACAGTTCTCCAAACATAACGGCCGGAAAATTGGGATTCCTTCTCCGGCGGATCGTTACCACTGACAAGGTATCTCTGTATCATATATCCAATCTGTTTAGTTGCTCCTTAACCCACATTTATGAACGTAGCGCTGGAGGAATTGTAAGCGTGATCACCGGAAGACTCTTGATTACATCCTTTAAGTTGATCTGAGAGATAATTTTACTAAAATTTTCTTATCAAAAGGAGTCAATGTACCGGATGAATTCAATGTATTTTCCTTTTTGATTGAATTTGGAGGTTTCTTCTGGACAATTTGCGGATTTATAGTCTTTAGAAACCCACAATCAGTCTTCTTGGCGCTGTGAAGATTCCGCAACTCTGCTGATTTCAACCTGGATTTCATATTGAGTGCGCTAACTCTTGATAATGAATACTTTCCATTATTAAGCTAGCAGACAGTAAATTCTTTTTGTTTTTGCATCTCGAATCTGGCTGGAAATGCTTGAAGGTAGCTTGAATTCGCTTCTCTATTTGAAAGATACCATTTACATTAGTTGAAAGCCTCTTCAGATTTAAGTATATGTATTTCTTTTAGTGGTTCTTCTTTGCTAGTTTATATATATAATTTAATAATGTCAGAATTGTTTTTATGTAAATACTAATAGGAGCTTTCTGAATATTTTGTTCTCATCTGGCAGGGGTTATCTTCTTTTGTTTGCAAACTACTGGTGAGGGCAGATATTGTCTTCAGACAATGTCATAATTCGCGTGCTTTGGAGATAAATTTCTATTCGATTCGTGCAGAGTTCTTAGTAAGAGTTCAATGGATTTTCTTGTGCTGGGACTCTCATTTACCTCCTCATTACTTGCTTCTCCAACGAGTGCCAAGCACCACGGAAGGAGTAGCAATTACATGATGAATTGGTTTATTCTCATACACAGTCCGAAGAAGGTAATTGTTCCCTTTCCTTTGTTTTAGTGAAGCTCATTTTGTATTGGTTGTAATTAGAATAATATCTCTAGTTCTGCAAATGCAAGTAGTTCTAAGTAACTGCATGTTTCTTGACATGGTAGAGCTAAATACTATTACAAATAAACACACATGTAATGAGTGCATTATTTATGTCATGGTAGTCTGGAATATAGTTTCGTGCATGAATATTTTGTGAAACTCGTGTTACATTTATTCCAGTTAGTAGTTTTTATTAACCATATTATGTTTGCATAATCGTTTTTACTATTTATATAGATTCTAAATAGTATGTTCTGTGCGAACAAGTTAATCCAACGTGCTTTCTTTTGCCAAAATCAGCGTCTCCAATAACGTAGAAAACGTAATTTGGAGTTGATGTCAGGTATCTTCTTGGATAACTTGGTGTTTATTTTGACACAATGTTGGGTTACATGCTCATTTCTCTTTCGGATAAACCTGAAAGTCAATTGTGCAACATTTTTCGTCTCAATTACTTTTCTTCACCTTATGTTTTGAAAGAAAGTATGATTAGAAATTGGCATTACAAATGAGAGAAGTATGCGTGCAAGGGTCACAAAAAGATGTCCAATTAAGCGGAAATTGTGTGAAAAACAGTCCTTGATTTCATTGACTACCCCTTGCTCTTGGTTTCATCTATCCCTCATTACTATGTAAGAGTCCTTAGAAACTACAGTTTCTTTGATAATTTAATTGACTTATTTTGGTTGTAAATGTCTATTTCATTTGTGTTCTCTTGATCTCTCATAATATTATTTCTGCTAGTAGACAGAGGACATTCGATTTCAATCAAGAACTTTTATTATTTACCAGTTACATGTTCTAAAATATTTGTGCTTTCAAGTCCTTTTAGTTTTGCAAACTTCTAAAAGGATGTTAAAGAGTTCCTGTTCTTTATATGTGAAAATCGGAGTTATACCAGTGGATCAATATTTCTTGCAATAATTTTAGCAATCGATGTTGTCTAATGTTCATTGATCCTCGAAGTTTGATTAATAGCAGAGTCAAATATATTGTTCTAAGTACCAGTAACCTTATCAGCAATAATATTATTTTTATTGGAATAGAGAGCCCAAGCAGTGGATGGGATTTGTGATGAAGTGCTAAAATTATATTTAAGGTGTACAAGAAATTAAGTTTAATTAGGTTTTTATATGTTTTATTGTAATTTAAAACCATTTCATTTTGTTTCCTTTTCGAGGTAAACCATATTTCGCTTCCATATCTAGGGCATATTAAAACCTATATAAAGTGGGTAATTCTTGCATTACAACACAATATTATTATCATAGATACAGTCAAATAACTCACCTTCAGCTTTTTTTTTCTCTCATATCTCTTTCTCCTCTCGTTCTCTTTCTCTTCTCTCTATTATACAACTCAATTTGATATCAAAACTTAACATTTTCTCTTACAAATTACTTGATGTGCTTGTTGAGGTTCATGGATAGGTAGTTTGCAACATCCGTCTCCATCCCCAAATAAAGTCTCTTCCATGCTCGTCGCCACCAATTCAGCCACTAGAACCAATCACAAAAACCTGAACCACGTAATTGACACTAACCTAATCCCATCGTACCAGCCTTTGAATAACATAGACAAGCAAAACACACAAAGTAATGACATCTAGTTAATTTTGGAATATAGAATTTGGTCTTTGTACCAGCTAAATCTGAACTATGGAATTTGATATTTATATCTAGTTGATCTGGAATTCTATATTTGCATCAAGTTAATCTGGATTTGGAAGTTAATCGTGATTTTTTGGTATTTGGAATTTCCATTTGTTTGGTTTAGTAATTGAATATGTTCAGATTGATGTTTTGGATTCCACAATGAAGTTGCAGAAAACGAAGAATGTCATATTGTTAGTCGAGCTCATAATGCTACGTTAGGCCGATGGACCATATGACACGTTTCAGCTTGCATGGAAGAGAAGTGTCAACGCTTACATATAAGGAGATGTATTTTTCGTAAGGAAATCTTACATTATTTGGTATGTTTTAATAGATCACGTGAAGTTATACGCAGAAGTCATCTAGGTTTTCATTTTGGCAAACTCAATATGCTTTCCATTGTGAATTTGACGAAGGGTATTTGATATTATTGTAATTTATCTTTCTTTGTTAAAGGTATTCTAGGCTTTTCCTTTATTAAAGTTATAGTCCATGATTTTCCTCTTTATTTATAGTCCCTAATGTACCCTTTTATTTATTGAGTAATACTTTATTTAACATGGACAACCATTAAGTTTTCTTCTGATCTACAGTCAAATTAAAGTGATTATTAATAGTTTATGTAGGGTCCATTTGGCACAGTTATTGTGAGTAGAGCTTTTTGGTTGTGAATTAATAAAGTGCTTTTGTATAAACCTAATATTTATTTAATTAGGTTAGATTCAGATTTTTTTTGGATATATTAATGTGTATTTTGTTGATTTTAAGGATTCATTAAATGCATATTACAATTTATCGTAAAAGCTCAATTAGAGCTTTTTGAAGAAGCTCAAAATTTGAGCTTTTCTAAAACTACTTTTTTAATTGTTTTTTAATTATCAAAAAGAACTTTTGAATTCACTTCCAATATTTGAAACAAATGAAGTTTTGGCCTCTAGAGAAGAGATTTTAGGCTTTGGAAAAGCCTTCCAAACATACCTTCGTTGCTTAGTCGTGATAAATTAGGAATTTCGGACCTTATGTTACTTATTGCTACCTTTGCATGTAATAATTCTATCGATAGATCCACTAGTTGTACTCTGTCTCAAGTAGTCCAGGGTCTCCCTTGCTAACCCCTTGACCTTGTCCTTTGCTTACTAATTTCCATTTCACCGGTTCTTCTTGAACTTACTTTTGTTGATCATATTCGTGAATCGCATGATGATATAAGACTTAAAATTGCTTTAAGTAACGACAACTATAAACTTGTAGCTAATTTACACTCTAGGATAAGGAATTTAATGTTGGTGATTATGTCATGATTCAACTTGACCCTAAACATTTTCCTAAGAAGGTAGCAAAAAATCCCTATGTTCGTTGACTTGGCCCATTCCTCATTGCTAAAAGACTTGGAACTAATGTATCTACTTGATTTGCCTACGTACTTAAATGTTAGTCTAATTTACAATATAGTAGACTTGTATCCTTTTTGAGATAAATTTGAGCTTCCAGTTATGCCATCTTCCATTTTCGTGCCCATCCTTTCGGGCTCTTGTACTTCATTTCCCTTAATAGTATCATTGATACGATGTTCAATGATGAGCTTGTTGCTTTCAAAGATGGTGGTTTTCTCAGGTTTTTGGTGAGCTTGAAAAGTCATCCGCAAGTCTATTTGAGGTCTAAAACAAATTAAGGGTCCGTTTGTCAGGACTTTTGAAAAGTCAAAAGAAACTTTTGGGGTTCAGAAGCTGCTTTTGGATCCATTTAGCTAATTTTATTAAAGTAATTCTTCTAGCTAGAAGAGCTTTTAGAGAAAGTTAGTTCAACGTGACTTCCTCGAAAAGTACTTTCAAATTACGAAACTCTTTTAAAAATTAATTTCCAAACAAAAATTAAGATAACTTTTTTAAAAGCTCTTCTACAAGAAACAAAACCAAAAGTAAAAATCATGTCAAACATGTCCTAAATTTAATTTGGGCATAGTAAACCCTAGTTTTGACCTATATAAAGATGGTATAAAGAGGGTGTCTCATCTCTTTCTCCCTGTCGGCTATCTCTTTCTCCCAATCTGCTCCTCATCTCTCTTTCTCTTCTCTTATTATTCTCTTTGCAATAGAACTTAAGTAATCACTCCATTTGATTGTTCGGCATCCATCTTCGCTTTGGCCAGGGAAACCGAATCTTCGAAGTAAATCTATTTACGTATTTCCGATTTTGCACTTGAATTTAGTATTTGCTCGGCATCCATAATTATTGAATTTTATATTTGAGTGGCATGTGTGAGTTTATGGTTGTTAGCATCTATTTATATCTAAGTTTTTTAATGATTGATATCAGTTTTTCCTTCCTCTTTGTGAATAAATATAGTTCTTGTTAAATTTTGTGCTTGGTGTTATTCATCAACTTTGGATTCATTTGACTGGTTTTAATTGTTTGTTTTAGCTTGTATATGTTGTTAAGGGATGAATCTAGAAATTTAGGGTTTAAGGCTGAAATTAAGAAAGTCAATTTAATAAATTCATATGTGACATTAAAAGTCATTTTCATCGAATTTAAAGTTGTTTCTGATAAGGTTTTGAAACGTAAAATTCATAAAGAATCTACATCTATTTTCTGAGCAAGTTCTCGTTCAATGAAGAGCATCATATAATCTACAAGATAGTTACCCTCCATTTTGTTAATAAAGATTCGTCTTTACTTGTTTCATTGTTGAAAATGATTGATTAGTATTCGTTGTAGAAACATGTAAAATCAATGCAAGACGAATCAACTTGATACCATAATATATGTCCCCGACTTTCTACTCTTAGTCAATTGCCCACATAAATCAATAAGTGTAGAAACATGAAGCTAAAAGTTGACTCTTCATGTCTAGCTCATAATGTCGCAACTAGTAGTCCTAAGTATGAATGTCTTGTTTTGAAAATCTTCATACTAGAATTTCTTTGCAAGTGTACAATTACCATGACAGTTAAATTTTGTGTCCATATAAGGAAATTGCCACAATGACATTAAATTTTGTGATGCACATATTACTAGTGGTCGTGCTAAAACAGAATTAAGCCTTCGATCATGAGTTTGGAACATCAAAAATTGAGTAGCTAAAATGAAATTCCGCTCAAAGTTTAGTGAGCCTCACTGATTTATAACAAACAACCCCCACCCCTCGTCCCATTTTTACATAAAACCAAAAAAATGAGCTCTTTGTGGCTATAAGCAAACCCAGGAAATTTTACTTTCCTATATCTAACAAGAAAAATTTGCACACCTTTCCAGCTATATATAATCTATTCCCCTTCACCCTTTCTCCAAAATCTCGTTCTTCTCCTCTATCTCTAGCAAATCCAGTCTCTCTTCCTAAAGGTACGACCCTCCTTGTGCTTTTGCATGATTTTTATTCCACCACTCATTTCTTGTATTTAATTATTCTTCTCTCTGTTAAACTGTGTTCTTTAATGGGTGGTCTTGTATATTATATAGAATATTATATGAGTAAACTTTAACGGACAGGCTCAGGGGGTGGAATCTAATAGATCTGGATTTTGTACTTTGCTCTGAATTGATTATTTGCAAATTATTCTGCATTCTTTCACAGTTTCATGTTTTAAGCATGAACTGTTATTCTGCTTTTGGATCTTGAATATTTCGAATTTGGTGGAATCTGACATGGACTGTAGCCCGGTCCAGCCCTGCCTTGGATCCTCTAGTTGTTGTTATTGATTATATGTTTTGTGGAATGTGGGTTCTTTTCCGTGTCTCAATTTATAAATACTTGAATTTGGTTTTTGGCTCAATTTTGTTTTGCACAAACTAAGCTGAAGTGAGCTATAGTTGAAGTATTATTATACCCTTAATTGATGGAGTTTCATGTAATGAGAGTTCTATTGGGGATGGGGGTGGAGGTGGGGTTTTAATTGAAGAATAGAAAAAATAAATTATTATTTTTAAATTTTTTCTTGTTTTTCAAATGGAAGGGGAAAGTAAAATGATGTAAACAAATGCCCTTTATGTGCTCTGGTCTTTCACTTTGTCCTCGATATGCAATAGACCACCTCTGTATACCCACTCATTGCAACAGAAAATATGGATAATATTGTGTGAGGACGTCCTGGTTAGGCTAAAGAAACTGAGTACAAAAGGCACTCATCTATAATCTGAGCTCAACCTCAGTTAAACTTGTCAAGAAAAGTTTGGTTGAGCATGAAAACCTTACTATTTTAGCTCAAAAGGCTTTAGTGTCTGTTTGGTATATGTGAGTTTTATATGTAGTTGTGGTATTATTTTTTTCTCAAAGCAAGTGGTAGACATTACTTTTGTGGAGAGATTCCTGATTGCTGTTTAATAGAATTTTTTTGTATTCCTCGAAAATTAACTGATGATTTTTTTAGTGCAGATGAATCAATTGACGTGAACGCTCTGCTCTCCTGATACCAGAAGTTACATACCGCTATAATATGTCTGAGACGGGAAATGATTGTGGCCACTTGATATGCAATAATGTGTCTGAAATTGGACACATTGAGGAAATCTTGGCCAACATTCTCCCAAGACTTCCTGCTAAAGCTGCAGTAGTGTGCAAATCTGTTTCAAAACTGTGGTTGGGGTTGATTTCTGAACCACACTTTCCTGAATTGCAACTAAGCTTCTCTAGGAAGAACCCTAAATATATTATTTGTCCCTACTCTGATTCTTCAGATATAGTTACTCATCTGTATTTGATGGAGGGGGATGGAACAATAGATCGTGAGATTCCCACCCCTGGTTTTGGTAATATATTTTCTCCTGACATAATCTGTTTCTTGAATGGTCTAATATGTTGTGTCAACCAAGATGAACGGGAAGATATGGACATCCATATTTTTAATCCTACAACTCAAGAAATCATATTGCTTCCTAAAGGGAGTCCATCAATAGATACTCCATCAGTTGGGCTTGTCTTTGACCCTGAAAATAACAAATACAAACTATTTCGGTTTTTCCGCGATTCATATGAACTAGAATATGGGAAGTACAAATGTGAAGTATATTCCTCTGATACTGCAACATGGACAGCTATTTCTGAGCTCAAAAAAGGTCCTAAGCCTAATCCCAATTGCCCATACTACCCTTCCTATGTATGTGTGGGTGGTAGAATGTATTGGATGGTGAGTTCAGAAGTGGAATTTGGAATTCCTGATCACATCCTCTCTGTTGACATGAATGAGAATTTTTTGAGAATTGAGTTTCCCTCTGCAATGCATGAATGGACATTTCTGTTCGAACTAAAAGGTTGTTTATCACTGCTGCGAGTGGATTATCCAGTTTATAATCCAGAGGCAATCGATGATATCGGACCTTCTATGGAGATATGGGATTTAATAAATCCTGAACAGTCTGTTTGGAACTTAAGAGGCACTCTTGAAATTGAACTGGAATTGGAAATTCACTATTTTAACTCTGTAGCTGCAATAAAGGAGGAGATACTTTTTATAATTAGGTTCGTGGATGGATCCCATTGCTACTGCATCTTAAATTTACAAGACTATACTTGGGTTGTACACTATCTAGATGATGAATTTGACGATTGTTCCCCTGTCGCATTTCCATTTGTTGAAAGCCTCCTCCCATGTAAGTTTTAAGATTTTTTCTTAATTATATAGTTCCATATTTTATATGCCAAATGATGCTTAGTACTTCAGTATGGATCTGAGAGAGACACTTGAGTTTCATATGTCACATAAGATAACTGCCTGCGAAGTCTTAAAAATGGATGTTCAAGAAAACAAAGATTCTTAAAATTTAGAAGCTAACTTTTGGCTGATTTAGAAAACTGGATATAATTGCAGAGATTATTATTTAATTTGACTCCTCCTTAATTTCATATTCCTCAATAGGTCATGGATGAGGATTATAAAGAGAGAATTTCTGGAGTCACTCAAGATTTCCTCTTTCCAATGGTTTTTCAGCTCTCTCCACCTTTATGGCCATATTTTACTTCTTTAAAACTTTTTTCTCCCCTCCCCGTGTCTAAATTTTTCTTTGTTTGATAATGTGAATGTACGTAATGCATAAATTCCAGGTTGTGCTGGGAGTAACAATGATCAGAATCAGCTCTTTGTGATGTATTATGGAAGAAGAATGCTTGGATTTTGCAGATACATGGTGTGGTCATCGTGTCCCTTGGTTTTTTTTTTTTTTTTTTGTATGCTTTAAGGTAAAATAATGAAGTCCTGGTTAATGGAATGACTTCCCCAAACCAGTGAAACTTGTTGAATCTTTTCTTTTTGTTATACATGGAAGACAAAGAACTTAAGTTTGTTTCATCAGTTATCTATGTCAACAGAATTGATAATATATATCTGTGGGCGTCTGTTTGGATTGGAATTTGGTGTGTTTCAATTCGGTTTCAGCTGGCATATGGTTACCATTGATCTGGTTTTTCTGTTTTTTCTTCTTTAAAAATGATGTTTGATACAATTTTGGAATCAGATTGTATATATCTCATATCACTTGGGGTCTCCTAGGTGATATTTTCGGGTCATTAGATATCTTTCTGTCTCCTATGTGATTTTTTTGGGCCATTATATATCTTTTTAAGTTTGACACATTTTTTCTTTCATAAATTCTTTCTGCAGAGCTTTGTGAAAGAACAGAATGAAAATATGTGATGTTTTGCCTTTCATGTCTCTGTAATATTCTCTATTTTTCCGAAAATGTTTTTGAAATTGCATTGTATCACAAAAAATATTCTGGGAGGATGGAATTCTTCTACCCAAATGAGTTCAGAAACTTGAAAAACATATGTATTATGTCATTGATCTATGGTTTGCTATATTAGACACTAATGGTCTTGAATTGATAAAATTTTGCAGCTTTGTCGAGTACCATATGCGTACTAAATATGCTTTTATGGTTGTTTGCAATATTAGAATCCACTTAACAAACAAGTTATAGATGTATTGCCAATTGCCTTATCAAACAAGGGCTCCTAATTTGTTCTACAAGTCTTCTTTGGATGCGATCTTGTTTTTTACTCTCTCAGGCTGGTTTAACTCGATGGTATCGAGTTCGAATGAAGTGATTGAGAAAAAATATTTTTATTGACGGTAGAATGATTTATATAGTTGACTCAGGATGAGTATAAAATAAAATTTTGCTAATTTTCCAAGCTGTATAGGCTACATATAGTGTACAAGAATATTGTCTACAAAAATTCTAATTGTATACAAAGATTCGGTTTACGAAAGGCCTACAAGCACAAAGGGAAAGCTAAAGGAGGACCAAAATTGATTTGTTTTACATTTTGATCGGTGTTTTTGGTGACATTAATCTTGTTTCATTATCAAGTTAACATCACTATGAGAAATTGTAAATAAAGAACGGCTCATTTTAATTTACATATACTTCTATCAAATCCTTGAACACCAAATCAACGATGATGGTTTGGTGCATAAAACAAGTGGGATTATTACATTTGGCTGGAATGAGTCCATTACTTCTTGAAATGGCGACTCGCACGTTTTACAAAGAAAGAAAATGCCCAAAATTTATGGAGTCCCACCTTATGACATTGAAACAATGGATAGGGAAAGACGATCCCTTTTTGACATTTGAAAGTGAATCAGTAAAACCCTAATTGTCATTTTATATTTGAAATTTTGTTTGTTTGTTTGTATTTTTTTTTTTTCAAGCTTCGTCAAACATGCTCATAATTAAATAAAGGATGGTATACTTGTGAAGAAATGAACTTGGTGAACTTACAATGCAAATGTTGCACCAGTGTTGTGTGAGTAACTATAACCTGAAAAAATGTGTTTTGTGATTAATCTAAATCATTTTTTAATAATGCTATGTGTACAAGGGAGTTTTACAGGGGAATATACAAAATTGCATTAACAGATTTTTATTGGTTGTTGGATAAAAAAAAAAAATCAAATCAACAACCATACAAGTGTTGTCATCTCAACACCTGTAAAATCTCCTCTGCGTTTTCCGTGCACAAATGGTAAAACCCGCCATTTTTCTCCACTTCATTCGATTTAATGTTACACACACACACACACTAAACAATTTGAATAACACATGTTAGTTTTAGATTATGTACTCTCTGTTTTCTAACACATTCTATTCAGATCGTACTACTCCTTCTTTATAATATTATCGATAGGTGTCACCTTCACTCTATATGTTTGCAATCAAGAAAAATTACTTTTTCACTTTTGGAATTGATTTCGTAAAAGCATAACACGGTCAATTAGTTCGCCAAGCAACTCTTTTGCGCACCAGAATCACGATATGTGGGACTTGGGATGAATCTCCGAATGTGCATTATAGAGCTTTCACAACACAGAAAACACTTGTTTTCAAGGAAATTAATAAAATGGAGAGACAAACGCAAAGAGCAGTTGTAGTCATCATATAAAGCAAAAATAACTAGTGATAACAAACAGCCGGCTAAATATAGGAAAACATTGGATCCTTTTCACAACTATAAAAAGAACTACCTGACTAATAATGGCCTGCAAACTAAGCCAGGGGAATCGATAATTTCTACATAAAAAGTAACATAAACTAAGATATTTGTACTTGAAAGTAGTTGAAGAAATTCACTCTTTGAAAGTTAGTCGATCCCTCCCTCTCAGGGGACATAGGAAATGGGGAAGAAAAAGTGGATTTTTCGTTATGCAGATAGAGTCGACAAGTTTTTGACGTTCTTTGGGTCTTTAGGCAGCATTGGAGATGGATTGCAAATCCCTCTTATGATGTTTGTACTCAGTGCTGTCATCAATGAGTACGGAAACCTTAACAGTTCAGTCTCATTTCATACGAATGAACTATTGGCGTTAGGCCGTGATTTTGAAAAGCTTGGACCTGATGGGATAATTTTCTGAAAGTTCTATCTGATTAGATGAGTTTTTAGAAGAAGCTGACTGAAAGTGACTTCTTTAGTAAGCTCTTCCACAAAAAGTAGAAGCAAAAGCTTGTCCAAACAAGCCATATATATATGTATGTATGTTGTACATATGCTGGAATGCATAATTTCACCAATATGAGGAATTTGTTGTTTACATTCGACTAACATGCTACTAACTTTTCTGGCAGTACACACGAAGGCTACTCGACGTGGCCATCGGGGTTGGACTATTTTATCTAGAGCATCAAATCTTACGAAAAATTGACAGATGATGTATATTTTAACATGATTCTTTGATGCATTTTTAATATCTCCTCGCGAGTATTTTTACAAAAGGATTATATTGGGCAAGAACAGCAGAGAGGCAGACTTCTAGGATGAGATTAGAGTACCTGAAATCTGTCCTGACAAGAAGTCGGTTTCTTCAACACACAGGCAGCTGATTCTTCAAAAACTTATCAAGTTGTTACGACAATATCTGCCGATTCCAATACGATCCAAATCACCATAGGAGAGAAGGTATTTACTCCAACAGCACCAAATTTTCTCTTATCAAAAACTCAAAATCAGTGCTTAAATGGGAAATGGACCATATAATGCAAGAAAGAGAAAAATAATCACATGACTGATCACTTATATTTCAGAAAATTAAAGGATCTTCTTGCACAAAACTAAAATAGCACGCTCTGTATAGATAAATAATTCAAAATCTTGCTTATGAAACCGTATCTAGTATTGCGGTACAAAACTAAAATACCACGCTCTGTATTGAGGAATAATTCAAAATCTTGCTTACGATACCATATCTAGTATTGTGTACCGAACATGTACTAAGAATGGTGAAAATGATTCTAATTCCTATACTTGGACATTTTAGTCGACTCAAAACTTGAAATATTATTATTTTTGAACAGATACCTGACTGCCTAGCCTATATGTCATCCTTCATCTTCTGCCTCGTATTGGCCTTTTTGCTATCGTGGAGGCTCACTTTGGCTGTTATACCATTCACCATAATGTTCATTGTCCCCAGACTTGGATTTGGAAAGATGATGATGGATGTGGCAATGAAGATGATGGAGTCTTATGCAGTCGCTGGACGCCAGTGGAATTGCAGAACAAGCAATTTCCTCATTCCGAACTGTATATTCCCATGTTGCCGAGAATGAAACCATCGAGAAGTTCAGCCATGCACAGCAAAAACCCTACTGAATTGGGAATAAAGCAAGGTTTTGCAAGAGCCTTCATGATGGGGAGCATGGGATTTCAAACTTGGGTGGGATCTCTTCTGGTTAGCAGAAAAGGAGAAAAGGGTGGAGACATATCAGTAGCCAGATTCAACGTTCTCATGGGAAGATTGTGAGTTTATTCATCAATAGATTTTTAATGATCAGCTGGCTTGATCCTTCACATCAAACTCGAAAACTTACTGTTTTTTGTGTTTTGCACAAATATTTTGATTGCCCTTCCAATCTCACTGCCATTGTGGATTCACAGGCTACTGCTACTCATATTACAGAGATGATTGATCGTGAACCAGCCATATTCTGATGATAAGAAGGGAAAAGCTCTGTCGTGTGATAGAAGAAATTGAATTCAAGGGGTTCTGTTTTATGTACCCAGCAAGACCAGATACGCCCATATTGCAAGGCTTGGATCTTAAATTCCAGCCGGGAAAACTGTCGGTCTTGTTGGGGTTAGCGGCTCTGGAAAGTCCACCATCATTTCCCTGCTGCAAAGAATTTATGACCCCATAGGAGGAGAAATTTTCTTGGATGGATACAAAATAAAGAGGCTTCATCTCAAGAACCAATCCTCTTTGCAACATCTATAAAAGAAAATATTATTCGGGAAGGAGGAAGCATCGACAGAGGATGTAGAGAAAGCAGCCAAGGCTGCAAATGCACATGATTTCATTATGAAGTTACCAGATGCATATGAAACTCAAGTAAGACTAATAATAATGTCTTTCTTTTTATGAATTCTTTTCCCCCATTATTTGGTTCGAGACAGTTCGTGCTGTCTTATAATTTTAAGCATCTCCAATAATTTTTACGGGATATGGTAGTCTCCAGGTTGGGAAACTTGGAGTTCAGTTATCAGGAGGACAAAAACATCGAATAGCCATAGCAAGGGCTTTGATATGAGATCCAAAAATCTTGCTTCTCGACGAAGCTACAAGTGCATAGGATGCAGAATCTGAAAGAATTGTACAGAAAGCTCTAGATCAGGCATCTAAAGGAAGTACAGCTACTGTTGTAGCACACTGTCTCTCTATAACCAAGATGAGTAACTTGATTGTGGTTCTCCAGTCGGGATGAGTTGTTGAATCAGGTTCACACAACGAGCTTATGCAACTGAATGATGGAGAGTACTTCAAAATGGTTCAGTTGCAACAATCTGCAACTGAAAATGATACTACAAGTAATTCTAACCATCAGATTGAAGGAAAAAATCACCACAACATGAGTATCCCTCCAACCCCATTAAGTGTGAGGTCAAGTGCACAAAACACTCCACCTTTACACCCATTTAGCCCAGCATTTTCAAGGAGTACACCCTACTCCTACTCAGCTCCGGACTCAATTCAATACGAGGGCACATACGATAGTGATGATGAAGATTTTAATGGTCCATCTCATCCTGCTCCATCACAGTGGCGTTTACTGAGCATGAACACACCTGAATGGGGAAAGAGCTTTGTTAGTGTGCTTAGGAGCAATAGGCACGGGAGCTGCCATTTTTGATTATTTTCAAAGGAAAAGATTATTCTCTTTACCAAACATATGCAGATCTTCAACCAACTAACGCGTATTGTGTGGGAACACTTATAGCGGTTTACTTCAGGATAGATAAATTGTCCATCGCATCTCACGCAAGAGAATATTCTATCGTATTTGTAGGCCCTGGGAGTTTTCAACTTCTTCACAACCTTCTGCAGCACTACAATTTTGCCATCATGGAAGAAAAGTTAACTAAAAGAGTACGGGAGATGCTGCTGGGAAAGCATGATTTTTGAGATTGGTTGGTTTGATGAAAGTGAAAACACAAGTGCAGCAATATGTGCACGAATATCAACAGAAGCCAACATGGTTCGCTCACTCGTTGGAGATCGCTTGTCACTGTTAACTCAAGCAATTTTTGGAGCTGTCTTTGCCTCCACACTAGGACTCGTGTTAACATGGAGGCTAGTCCGTGTGATGATGGCAGCTCAGCCCTTACTCATTGGAAACTTCTATTCAAGGAGTACTCTGATGAAGAGCATGTCAGCAAAATCTGAAATTGCACAAAACTAAGGAAGCCAACTACCATCGAACTATAAATGCATTTTCATCTCAGAAAAGGATAGTGGTGCTCTTAGAGCCACACTAGAAAGCCCAGGGAAGGAGAGTATTAGACAATCCTGGTTTGCAAGCTCTGTAGCACATACACTTCAATTACTGACACTTCTCGATATATTAGAAATATTATATATTGTTAATATAATATATTAGAAATATTATATATTGTTAATTTAAAGTTATTAGTAAGTAACAAATAGTACTTATGTTTAAAAGATTTCAACAGGAAAAATTAATAACAAGTATAAAACTAAATTTAAACTATATAAATGAAGAATTTTTAAGAATTTAATCAACGTGTCAATGACGTGTCATGTCTGTACTTTTTTTAAAAATCGTGTGTCGACGTATCCGACACGTATCGTGTCGGACACACGTGTCTATGTCGGTGCACCATAGTTTGCAGGTGTTGGCCTATTTAGCTCGCAGTTCTTGCAGCAGCTTCTACAGTATTAGCTTACTGGTATGGAGGGAAGTTATTAGCACAAGGTTTAATATCTCCGAAGCAACTTTTCTAAGCCTTTCTAGCCCTTTTATTCACTGCATATACCATTGCAGAAGTCGGAAGCATGACAAAAGATTTGTCAAGAGGAAGTAATGCCGTTCGTTCAGTTTTTGCAATCCTTGACAGAGAGTGAGATTGATCCAGAGAACTCATGGCAAATGGATGCAATGAAGAATGATATTAGGGGCCGTGTGGAGCTAAGAAATGTGTTCATTGCTTTTCCATCAAGACCTGACCAGTTGATACTAAAGGGCCTCAACCTTAAAATGGGATCAGGAACCACTGTTGCATTAGTTGACCAGAGTGGTTCGGGGAAATCGGCTATTATTGGACTCATTGAAAGATTTTACGATCCAATTAAGGGATCAGTGTTTATTGATGATAAGGACATAAAGGAGTATAATTTGAGAACCTTGAGTTCACACATTGCGTTAGTCGGTCAGGAGCCAACGCTCTTTGCAGGAACCATAAACGAGAACATTGCCTATGGGAAACAGAATGCCACAGAATCCGAAATACAAAAGGCTGCAATGCTCGTTAATACACATGAATTTATAAGGTATGGAATCTTTAAAACTTTTTTCCCAAAAGAAATATTTTATGTGAAGAGAATCTAAATCAAACACTTGTAAACTTTTAATTCATTTACTTGATGACAGTGGAATGAAAGATGGATAAGAGACCTACTGTGGAGAAAGAGGAGTTCAGCTATCTGGAAGCCAGAAACAAATATTAGCTTTGGCTCTTGCAATATTGAAGGACCCTACAATCCTGCTGCTGGATGAAGCAACCAGTGCTCTTGATAGTGTATCAGAAAGCATGGTTCAAGAAGCACTAGAGAAGATGATGGGTGGTCGAATATGCATCGTTGTGGCCCATTGATTATATACAATACAGAAATCTAATACCATTGCCTTGATCAAAGAAGTCTACTCTCAGTGGGAAATATTGGTGCCTATTATTCGCTTGTTAAACTATACGGTGGCAACTCTCCTTACCAGTAAAATGAAGCAGCTAGATCTAAACTAGTTGATTTCTCAGATACATGTTTCTTGTACTTAATGTCACCTGAATTTTTGAAATATAGAGGAAATCATTACTCTTTACACTAGCAGTTCTGGTGTGGAGATTTTCTTAAGCTGGCTTACCATATATATTGCGAGCCTTCAAGCATGTAAGATGTCATCTATTCTACTGTAGAACAATCTATTGTCGGATTTTCAAACTTGAAGTCAAATTTGGATACTAAAATTCCATCCATATGAAGATATCCTTATGAAATCCATTATATAAAGAGTATTAAGCAAAGCAAAATCTTCTCCAATTATAATCATAAGAATGCGCTTATTATTCCATTTTCCCATGCTTCTACAATTCACATTGATAGCTCATTCCTTTTCTTGGATATAGGTAGAAAGGTAACCTCCACACAAAATCATTACTATATGTGGGCATTCATTTCGAAAGCGTACACTGCTAGAAAACAAAGAATCATTATACTAAATGTCAACCCAACCGTAAAGCTAAAAGTATACGCCCTTCCATTACTAAATTAAAATAGTAAAATTCATGAAACTGAATAGCAGTATCAATACCAAACCAGAATTTGTACTCAAAATAAAGCAACTAGGACACCATAAAATAAGCAGCAGATTAGTCACATATGGTCAGAGCTAGTGCGCCTATAATTTAGTGTGGTGACTTCTTTCTTGAATTTCTCACCAAAGTCGTTAACACAAATTCAGACAAATTGGAGTGGAATTTGGCATCGTTTAGGCAAGGAAGCATGTAGATTATTAACTAAAAGACCAGAGCTGCAAAGCCTAAACTGATAATGTATCAGCAGCAGTTAATATAATCACCACCATTCGCAGCCATCAGGCATGTCGAAAAGGCTGTTTCCCTGTGGAAGATAGTGACAAATCGAAATGGGAAAGGAAGGAGTATGGCTTGAATTGGAAGGAATTCATCAGAATTATGTGAACTTCTTTTACAATACTACAACCAATTCATAATTGTCTATGCTTCTATGAAAGCTAGAGTAAGAAATACAGGGTACCACGTGTTTACGTCTGCCTCAAACTATCTCACGATATCCTCTACAATTATGGCCCGCAGTAGTCCCTCAGACCAACTTTAGATACAATAGAAGAACAACCAAGGCGAGTGAGTCGAAACTGATTAGTCCAATCTAGCAACAAGAATAAAAGCAGCAGAAATCAGTCTTTATATAATAAGTTCACGTATCAAATGGAACCCCGAAATTGTTAAATATGGGGTTGTGGATTTCTGAAAATTCACTGGTTGGATTCGCATATGGAAATGTAATTATACCTAACAAACACACAACTATTTGAAAGAACCTCAAATTATAGAAGATTCTAGCCACGAATTAACCAATTTACAGCAAAAATATTATCAAGAAAGTGAAAATAACCACCACAAACTTCAGTCGCAGCCTATGGCTCCTCTGAAGGGGTGCGTTGGACTTGAGTTTAATACCCTTCTTATTCTTTTTCTTACCGGAGTCGTCCACTGGTATATCCGCCTTCACAATCAGATTGTGTCTCTTTGTATAAAATAACAAGATCTTGAACTTCACTCTAGTAGCCAATCTCACTGTAAAAGCCACCGTGGAACCATTTGAAACAGCCTCAAAAGCCGCCACCCACGGCACTCCGTTGGCCTCCAGCAGCGCTCTCCGGTCAGTGTGCTTACCGTGACCCTGGTAGAACCCTGGCACTGTGTAGGTGGCTATAGGAAAACTATAATTTTGACCATAGAAAAAGGTGAAATTTATGGGATCATAGTGGACGCCTTTGTCTTTCATCCCATTATCAAGCTTGATGATAAAGAAAATGGTGTGGTTATTCCTGGTGGTAGTGGAATTGTCGCTTTTGTTAAGTGAAGGAACCAAAAACTGCTGTACAGAGCAAGTGGGCTTTGAGGTACGTAAACTTAGCCACATGAAGAAAGCTGTTAAGCCTGAGGTGAATATGAAGCTGCAGCAACACTTGCCACATCCTCCACCGTCGCCGCTCTCCGCCATACCGGGAAATCTACTCGCGGTGGAGCGATATATGTAGTGGAAGTAAACAGGAACTAGCGCAGAAGAACGGAATCTCTTTGGGTGATGGCTTTGCAGACTTGCAGTGTATCCAATGTGGCAGGTGAAAGTCAGGCAATGACATGATTTCGTCAAGCAACGACATGACTTCGGATACAGAATCCCCACCGATACATCACAGTAGGGGTAGGTAAAACCTGTGTACAATTATTTTCTCAATCTTGCTACACGTACATTTTGGTTTACACCATAGCTTATCGAATTTACACTTGGCACAATCTCAAATCACCTTTCACATCTCACACATTTAATCTAATCATCACAATTTTGCTATATCACTCATCTGTCAACAAGGATGTCAAACTTAATGTACAAATAGCTTAATTGTTATTTTCTGTACACTCAGCTTTATTGTTTAGCGAAAGTCTTTTTCTGTATTTCAATTCAATTCTTCAATTAGACAAAAGAATTCCGTGAATGGATAAATCTCCATGTACATAATGGATTACATAAGTTCATGTAGAAGAAATTCGACCGTGGATGTGAAGTGTGAAAAAGTCAAAAATTGTAGACTACCGATGGATGAGCGCCACATGTCAATTATGTAATGTATTATATAAATGGTTATATACTTGTAGCATGGTCCTTCCGTGAATTACGTGGATGTATTATGTGTAAGATTTATAAAGGTATAAAGCTCGACAAGGTAAACAATTTGGATACCGATACTTGTACAAGGTTAGGGCATAATGTAGCACCGATGAAAAAAATTTCAAGCCTCACAAGATTAGCATGTATAATGAAATAATATTATTTTAAGTATTATAGATAATTTAAGAAAAAAAAAAATTACACACGCCTTCAAAATTTATAGAAACTTTACATAAATAGGTTTGGATGAATATTTATTGAATTTATTTCTTTTAGGTTTTAATAATTGTTGAACATTTTGTTAAACTAAACTTCAAATAAGAAAATATTACTTTCCATAAAAAGCGCAAGAAATTTTTTTATTTTTTTAATTTTTGTATCAAAATTAAGTCGACTATCCATTTTCATGCTAGGCACGAGAACGTTGAGAAGGGACATTTTCTCCGAGCCCTTGAACCTAAGCGGAGGCCTTATAGAACATGATTATGAATATTTCGACTAGGGTTTAAAGGAAGTAAAAAATATTTTCTAGCCATTCGTTTGTTTAACATATTATTAAAAGTCACGACACTAATAAAAATTATTTCATTAAAAAGGTAACATTAATTTACTAATTAAAAAAGTAGCATTTAAACTTTAAACAGATCATACTCTGTTTTGTTGTGGGCGGTAGCAAACGTCAATTGGCGTCTACACGTTTATGTTTTCGCACGCGCTCCTTTACAAAACAATACTTATTTTTTTTCAAAATCATTTATTATAGAAAATAAGGGTAGCCAAACGTGCACTACACTTGATAATTTAGCTGGCATGATTGAAATCATTTTTTTTTATAACTGTGAATATCCGAATCAGCTTGCGCACATCTCGACTAATCCCATTAAGCCTTGAAGTTTACGATCGAGTACTCACCTCAATGACCATAAGGAGAGCGTAATTGACCATCTATAATACAATCATGCTTGATGTACACTTCGATATACACCAAATTTGACAGTTTGCCACATGTCAAATTGTCATGAAAAAAAAAACAATAAAAAAGTTTACCCTCCAACAATTTTTTAAGGAAAATGAGTGGTGAACATAAGGGTGTCCATCGAAGGCAATGATGTATCCTTCGAAGTTCGAAGTGCACAAATGGCATTACCCCCCAATCATATTATTGGATTAGTCCAAGACCTATTACAGTCTTTTACCGAGTGGAATACGAACAGCAATTCAAAATCCAAATTCAATGATCTCGTCATTGCTCAATACAGTCATTTTACTCATAATTTCTAGATAAAATCACATCACTTCAACCCAGATAATCTATTTGGATAACATTATGATTTCCTTAAAATTTAAGGATGAGAGTCAAACATTAACTTTTGAAGTGCAAGTGATGCAACTATAATATTATCGAAACAATGACACCACCAAATGTCTACATTCGAAATTTGCATTTTTGAGTACCTTTATCGAAAATTGTTGGCAAAGGGCATTGCATTGAAAGGTGTTTAGGTCTAGAAAGAAGGGTAAAATTACACAAATCATAGATTGTATCTCTAGAGGAAAAGGAAGCACATTACTCATCGTCTTTGTATGGATACTCCTCGGGAACTTGCTTCAGAAGTTTCACCTGCAACTCAAATGCATCATCCCCTCTAAGCATATCTCGCAGCCATGTGACTTCAGTTTTCATTGACACCTGAACATTGTAAGTAAATTGCATGTCACCTCGGTTTGTGCTCGATATGTACACGAGGTTATTCTAACATGCTGGAGCTATTCATCGCGATCAATTAACAACAGTAAAAAATTATATCATGAGAAAATGCCAGGCAGAAAAAGATTAACCTCAAGCATCTTTGAGCAGACAGATTATGCTGTCTTCTATTGGCCAAAACAACAGCGACATTTCTGTCACCCCCCACAACAGATACCCCCCCCCCCCCCCCCCTTTCTCTCCCAGCTCTCTCTCCATAATAAAATTTTTTATATCATAATAAATAATTTTAATTGGGAGAAGTTCAACAATAAACATATTAAATGGCACATTTCACAATAACAAAAGAAGTTCTCAATCATGTAATGAAATAAACAAATTTATGAAAATGCATAGCAGATTCCCACTCCAAAAACATCATTTTTTGGTCGAAGTTGCTTTTCTTTTTGTCTCTCTCACTTTCTTTTTTCTGTAAGATTTTGGGGAATATCCCCATTCATAGGTCCAACATCTACATCCATTAATTGAAAGGTCCGAATAATCAATTCTGCAATTAGTTGTTAGAATTAAAACAAATTCTCAATCATATAATGAAATTTAAAAATAAAAAAATAAAAATTATGAATATGCATGTAGCAGATGCCTACTCCAAAAACAACATCATACATAGTAAGGATAAGGCGTTCATAGAGGAGGGATAGCTCACCATCTCGAGAGCTCCTCTGATAACTCCACTTAAAACGTTGCAATAATATAAACCTTGACAGGTATCAGGAAGCTCAACAAAATCTACAAGAGGATTATCTTCTAATATTATACTGCAGGTTGTTCCTTCAGCATCCCAATTGGAGACTGATGCAGTAACTCCCAGGAACATTTTGAATCCTACCTGTTCATATGACATCTTAATAATGTCCTTAATGAACCAAACATTCCAAAATAGATGCTCAAAAGGACAATTAATACAGAAGAACCATTTCAAATAATTTCAAGCATGTTTGAACCCCAATTTTTTTTTTTTTTTTTTTTAAATGCATTTTGGAATAGTGATTCGATGGGGAATGTGTGATTAAAAAATAAGGAAACGTTTTGGGTTTCCGTGTAATATCGTGGGATAGGATGTCAAATGGAGAGAGACGGTGAATGCATAATCAACTTGAAATTAACAGTATGCTTGCAACAACTCATATTTCTAAATGTAAGAACTTTTTCGCCCCATCCATTTCATTATTCAAATACCACTGGAAGGAATATTCAACATTTTTCCAACCTAGTATGCACATTGTCCAAAACAGGCATTCAATTACATGAAGTTACTAGACCCTGGCCATATGAAGTGAGTTCTAGTACTGTATATGGGTAAAATAACCAAAATGATATTTGTCACGGTTCAACTTCCGAATTACAAAACTAACAAAATGATCTACTAAGGAGATAATTGCTACATTGACATAGTCAATTGATGAGGATACATAAAACATTTTGGCATTCAATAAAAAATGTGCTTATAAACTCTAGGCGTGGAAACACATTTTTCGAGACTATCAGCTCTCAGGGCTTATTTGAGAACATATGCAGTTATTTGTTCAGACAAAGTTGCTATATTGTCCAGGGCGGAAAGTTCTAATGTTATCCTCTATTTCCAGCAACATCAAGTGGCTTTATTAACATACAATAAGATGTTCATAGTTCCTGCGTGTATCTTTTATACAAAATCTATGTGAGCTGATTCAACATCCTGCAATTTGGAGCAATATTACAGACTCGTCTAAATTCAATAAGCTGTTCTCAAGGGACCAGCTATCCAATATTACAGGCTCACAAAGCTGCCCAGGCATGACACGGGAGAATTTAAACACTTCAAATAGAAAATGCCTGAATTCAGAAGTCACCTTACAGTGTAATAGCAGATGATTATGACACCAATTGATTTAGATCCTCTTTATCTCCTAAAATCACTTTCTTTGGAAAAGATGTAAACTCCCCTTTTAGTAACCAAAAATAGAAGTACCTGACTGGGATAAGAGCACTCCTATTGCATTCCAAGTCATTAATTTATTAGTAACAGATCGACCTCATATAAAACGCAATGTCTCTTATCTTTTTTTCCCCTCTAAAATACATGATAAGATCATACTGCAATTTATCTTACTTTTATCTCCTTTTCCAGGTTACTGATACTGAGGCCCAAATTCTGTAGCGTTCTAAAACTACAACCCAAAATTCAGAACAGCTGAAAATCCTAAACTTAATTCAATATAAAAGTGAACGGATAACAAATCTGAACAAATAGTACGAGTACACCACCTTGGCAATGACTTCAGCTGTTTCCTTAAAATCAACACATCTCGACACATTAGATTTCGCAAGGAATTCATCCACTAGCCGGACCCCAATATTATAGCCCCTGCAATAAACAAAAGTGCTCGAAATTCAAGGCAGAAATACCACTTCAGGTAATCATATAATAATGAAAAACAAGTTTATTTACTACAAAATTCTCAAGATCGTAGCTTTCAATAAGAATTTAAATCAATTAAAAAATCAATCACATTTGATCGAGCTGTTTGTTGACCTCCTCCACCTCTTCCAGATCGGTGAGCAGCTGACGCACTATAGCACCATAAGTCAGAGTGAAGAGCTCCGCATTCTACGAATATTTCACAACACTAATTAACCAAGCACGGTACAGCGATTAGGATCAAACAGTATAAATTAGGGTTGATTGTTTTGAGAAATTACACTTACCACGCGTTCAACGCTAGCGAAGATAGCATCGCCGGACCTTGGAGCAACGGGAGCCATGGAGGGAATTCAGATTTTTTTTGCTTTAGTACCTGTGAAATTGAAGATCCGAGTGATAACAGAGTATCGATGAAAGTGATGAGCCTTTTCAAAAAGCGCGTGGCAGTGAACTGAAAGCGTGATCCAGGGCATAAATCGCTATTTATATTTGGTGCATCATTCCGTTAATTATTATTGATTTATTTATTATTCATCAAATCTCTTTTTATTTAAACATTTTTAATTATTTTAAGTTTGCTAAAACATGATAAAAGTCGGTGAGTTCCATAAGCGGATAAAAATTGTGGATTTATTGAAACGTTTAATAAAAAATGAAATTTCATCAAATTTTTAACAAACAAAAGATTTACCATATACAAGTAGGGATGGCAACGGGGCGGAACGAGGATTGCCCCGACCCGCCTCGTTACTCGTTTAAGGCGGGGTGAGGCTCTTGTCCTGTTTGCTAAATTACTATCTCGTTTAATTTTATTTTTTTAAGTTTTTGATAATTTATTTTATTGTCCACCACAAATAATTTTAGTTGCCATTTTCTATTACAACTAATGAAATTTCATGAATTTTTTTACTTAAAGTATTGAATTCTAAAAGAAAAAATTAAACAGGGTGGGGCACCCATTACCTATCCCGGCGTCGAACTCGTGCCCGGGGGCAAGATTCTCTGCCCCATCCCCAACCCGAATACCCAATTAAGCGGGTGATCCCCGCCTCGTTCGGGACGGGACCCTGCAGATATCAAGTTTGTCGAATTTTTTTGTCATCCCTACGTACAAACGCTTGGTACATTTCATAATATTTGCATTCATCTGAAGTCAACTATTAATTGTAATAACATATTTTCTAAGATCCACAACTTTTTAATCACACATTTCATTAACTTATATCAAAATCTAATTTTATTTCCACTAAACAAGGGCTAAATTTGGATGACCCAATTGAAATTCAATAAAATTTGAGTTACCAAAAAAAAATAACTTAGATTGTACCCAAATCGAAATTTCATGACTTAATTGTTCGCTAATAGAATTTTGTCGCGTAGATGGTAAAAGTTCTACAACAAATAAAAACACAATTTATTTAACGAGCTATCATCGTCTTATTTGTTTACATTTTGCAAATTGCTTATGCAAAAACTAGTCGAAATGAAGAAATTTGGAACAAGGTCATTATTATTTTCATGCACAATCCTTATTTCTATCTAACAAAAGAAAAAAAAAAAAAAACATAAAATGTTACTCGAAACCGGTTCTTCATTCATCATCCGTCTTGTGGACGTTCCCTTTGCCCGGAGGTTCCTTGTACTTCTCCTTGACGGATTCGACTTTGGAATCGCCCACGGTGGCCTCCTCGATGCCATCTTGCGCCTTCTCTACCGTCTGACTAGCAACCCCTTGTCGGTTCTTCTCTTCGGCTACTCTTTTGAACTCCTCAGCTATCGACGGAGCTCTCTCATCGGTGCCATGCCAGTGGCTGAATCTCTAGCACTTCCAATAATCCAGTCAGCAATTTATATACTTGTCAAAAGGAGCTTAAGGGCGTGTTCGGTATAATTCAAAATTCAATTAAAATTAAAAATATAATCATTATTGAACTTTATTCGTCTAATAAAAATCAACAATGACGCTTAATTTTTTAATTTTAATCTCTACCAAATATTCTCTAAATAAACATTTTTCACTTATGCATAGGAAAAATAGAATCTTGCTACTGAGGGAGACTCAATGACATATTCAAAAAATAGGGTGACACATGTCAACACATAATTTAAAAAAAAAAGGCCCAATCAGGTGCCGCCACCCCACCGGCCATGCATTATTCTAGGATATATTCAATATGTCCAAATCTAGACCCAAATAAATAAGGGTTATACCACTTGTACATCAAGTGGTATACATCAAGGGTTATACCCTCCTCACAAGAAGGGTGGGACCCATTGAAATAATATTTTTTATTCGAGTGGACCCCACCCCCATGTGAGGGGGGTGTAACCGTCGATGTAAATCTTGATGTACCACTAGCATAGTCCAATAAATAATATTTGGCACTTGTTTATAATTTAATTATTGTCAAACTACTTTGTATTCACCATAAATTTTCGTGGGGTCCATAACTAATTTTTATTTATTTTATAATTTATTCCGAATATGAATAACTTCCAATCACGCTTGCATTTACATAATCCAAGAGGGCTAATCACAACGAAAACTCGAACTCGAACCCGAACCCGAACATGACAAATATCTTTTATGGTTAATTAATCAAGTTTTCCTCAAGTTGGCTTACGATACATCAAAAACATCATAATAAGAATCAAAAATAATCTGGTACAACTAATAAACGGAATAATAAGAAGCATAAAATTGGATTATAATTCAAATAAAAAGTACTTTTAATCTAAAGATAATTACAAGTAATTAATTACCCTTACGGACATGGGCACATATGCAGCGAGACGTTTCATCGTTGATGCCTGTGAGGAGGTGTAGAGGGACAAAACATGGCTTCCCATGATTTTATTTTCAGTGCGAAAAGAGGAAAGAAAAATTTATGTTAAAAGAGTCAGAGGAAGACGAAGGATGAGACTTAAAATGGATAAAAATTGGATATATACGTCCATGTGGGGATGTCTAGACACGTGGCAGCCCCACAGAATTGTTGCCTTATCACATCCATGCAAATATGTATTTTTTTTATTCATCGATTATGAATTTGTGGAGCCATCTTTGATGAAATATCTCTTTCCATCATCAATGTGACTCAAGTGACCCTCCCGATGAAGATCAAATATGATTTGGGCGTTGATAATTTATATTTATAAACTAGGATTTAATAATTATTTTATTAGAGATGAGGGGACATAGAGGTGACAATTGAGCGGGGTCGCTCGTCGGCTCGTAAAATAGCGCCTCGTGAGTCGTTCGAGCTGTGTGTTGTTTGTAAAACCCATATGGCGAAATTCATACATCGCTAGGAGTTAGCATAACTGCATATACAAGTGATGGTGTTGAAACAAAGGGTTAAAAATGGGAAAAAAAAATACGTCAAGAAACAGATGTGTTGAGGCAAATGATCAACGATTTTCAATTATGATGGGTTGAAGACTGTGAAGACATAGCAGATGATGAGTCTAAGGATTAGGGCTCAACAATTAAGCCCCTGTTTGAAACTCATTTTTGGGAGAATAGAAATTTTGGAATAGTGATTGATGTGAGAATATGTGGTGGAAAAGTGATAAAAAGTTTTTGATTTGTGTGTAATATTATTTTATTTGGAGAATGTGTGGTTGAAATGAAGAATAAGAATGAAAATGAGAAATAAAAAGAGAAATTAATAAGTGTCAAACGGAGGCTAAGTCATCTTCATTCCAAAATTATAATAGTTGATGTGAGACAAGTTTCGGAGTTTGTAATTTAGTCCTCAAACTTTTTAAATGTCAAATTTAACTTCTAAAACGTTGGAATTTTTACCGAATTTTTCATTAATACTTCCACTTGATCTCTTGCAATCCGGTTAATCTTCAATTGCTTCAAATCAATTTCAATTAAGCTCCAAATAGCCTCTTTCACATACAACGTACCCAAGTTGGGATTTTTCCTACAATTAACATAATTTATACAAATTAAGTAGATAATCGCTCAATTTATTTATAATTAAATAAGAATAGAAACCCCGAATAAACACATAAAATGCACTTATCAATAATGCATGATTTTATTGCCAAATTCCTTCGTTCTTTTCCTTATCACCTCTTGCACCGCGTGTTCTCTCACCGGGCATAGGCCCTTCTGAATGTATTTTCTGTCCGCTAGGACAGTATTACAAGGATTTCGATTTCTCTCAAGTAATGATCTGTCAGAAGAAACCGGTTCTCTCTGATCTTCCTCCCAAGAAAGAGAACGATGAGAAGGTTGGAAAATTGCCATATTGCTGCAGACTCTTTTGCCGAAAACTATGAATGAAACCAAGGCAAGAGCCATCTTCCAGTTAGAAGTATTCAAACTTCCACCTGATAAGAACAGAACAGCACTTAATCCACCTCAGAATTGGAAATTGAAGGCGTGCTAAATCCAGCCTACAAATGCAACCCTCTTTTCAGAGTTGATCCCTCAGAATTTCCCAATCCTAGTGGAATTGCTTCGACCACATCGGCTGTTGCCTGCTGGCAAGTAACGTGTAACATTTCTCGTCCCAAGCCTAAGCATGCCAAATTCTGTGTTTCCTTCTCGGCTTATTATTCTGATTCGGCTATTCCTTGCAATACTTGTACGCGTGGTTGTGATGAGGATGCACGTTGCGATAAAATGGAGCTCCATTGATGCTTCCTCCTGAAGCCCTTCTTGTCCCTTTTGACAATGGAACGGAGAAAGCAAAAGCTTGGCACACACTTAAGAGCAAGGGTCATCTACCAGCAAAATTGCCCTGTCCGGACAATTGTGGGTTGAGCATCAACTGGCACGTTAACTCGGACTATAAAACCGGATGGACAGCACGGATCACACTCTTCAATTGGGATGAGTTTTCATTTTATGATTGGTTCGCTGCTATTCAGTTCCAGTGATGTGAAAACGTCAACTCTTTCAATGGCACAAAACTGCCTCAACCCAAGAACACCATTTTGATGCGAGGATTGCCAGGTCTAAATTATTTGGTATGTCCTTGAATCTTTGTTGACAAGGTTCAAGGTTAGATTCTCAACTCTACCACATATAAAATACTCCAATATATGTTGATAAGGGAGAATTATCAAAGTTTTCTCATCTTTTGCACATATTTTACAACCTATCGAAAAATTTGGACCGACTCAAAAGAAAAAATTGCGAGAGTGGCTCTGATACTATGTGGAAAGACTCGAGTCAAACTTTTAACATTACTAACATAGTTTGATAAATGTTTAAAACCATTTTGACAAATCGTAATGATTAAAAATCCTTATTAACTATTTATCGTATCTAGCCACAATTATCTCGAGACAAGACATTATAAACTTATTATCTTAGCACATAATGTCTTTGTGACATGGAAGCCATAGAGAAGACACGTTGGTATCTAGTAATATGAAATTTACATTGGATTCTCACATGGCGTAATAGGAATGTAGTATTGACATGGTTGGATGGTAGTAAGGAAGTATCCTGGTATTCATCATTGAAAATCAATTTTGGGTACAAAAAAATAAGACAAAAGAAACGTGATATACAAAACTAAAGGAGTCATTTCCATCTTGATGCTAATCAATACTAAGAATTAAGCTTGTCCAAAACAAAATGAGACCATACTTTCTATGTGGTCCTTAAAACTAGAGTGGAAGTCTTTGTTCTCCTCTTCTCAATTCCAATATCATACACATCTATCCTTATCTAGAGTGCAAAGCACGTTTGTACAAGAAATGAAGGTATTGATGAGGAAGGGTTTATGTTCGAGAATTTTGAGGGTTTATAGATTTTCTTTTCCTAATTATCTTGAAAATCGATTACGATAAATTGGATCAGACTTTAAAATTCGAACCCTCAGTAAACAAAAGCCTACATAGCAGTTCCAATGCTACGCCTTTAATCACTCGGCCATCTCTCCTATGTAATGATTATGAACCAAAAACCAATCCATTTGATATCCAAAAACTGCTCAGCAAACAATCGGACAAGTGGGGAATGTTTGTCGAACCAGAAAAGTTTGGATAGAGCCAGATCTAAGCATTGGCTAGGTAAACGTCCTGTAGTAAAAGGAGTAGTTATGAACCTTGTAGATCAACTCCATGGGGGTGGCGAAGGGAGAGCCCTGCATATTGAGCAACGTGTGAAAGTAGGTTTAAGCATTGAGGAATGGCTGCTTCATATTTCCACCTACAACTTCCCAAAAATGTTTTGGAACAAGTTGAAGTACTTTTGAGAGGATTAAAAAAATAAGAAGAATTCTGTATCAACAAATTGCAACAAGTTGAGAATGTCACCTGTCTTCGTTTCTTCACATTCATTACATATCTTGCAGTTTTGCATATTAGAGGTTCATCTTTAGGATGGCTGAATGATCGATGAATGCATTTCATTTCTTTATATATTTGATATCAGTAATTAACGGTAGAAGTTCAAAGAGAATAGTTAAAAATATGTCCATGATAAAAAGGGAACAAGATCAAATCCTCACACTGTTGCTTTTATTACTGACAACAAATCAAATATTGTACACACATTTTCAACTAAAAAATATTCGGCGGTTACAGGATGTGCGATACAAAATTATAAAGCTCTGTTATGAATTTACAGATAGATAGTATGCAAAGAATGAATGGTATTTTCACATACAACAATGGCATCCCAGGGCATACTATGCTCCCAAGAACAGTCAGACGTTTATTCAGATCATATCAGCATCCGAAATATACAACTGGCTTGTTAGTCAGGTTGCAAAATAAAATATAGGCTGTTCCCTGATAATGCCATAAATTTAAGTACATCTTGGGAACATTTCCTCCGTCGCTATGCATTTTTTGCCTGCACGGACGTTCAAACGGAACTGGGTGAGGGATGTAAAGAGCTAAAACTCCTCAATGTTGTTGCTGAAAAGAACATGCTCACATTTCCGATGCATTTTACCAAAGAACTTAAAGCCTGAAACATTTTTATCAACCTAAAACATGGCTTCCAAATTGACAGCACTATTGCCCAGAAATAGAGGAAGTGTGTGAGAAGCTGTGTCAGAAAGGTAAGAGCCACAACAAAAAAACAGCTAAGAAGCAACCGAGAAATTTGCAGAAAGAAGTCTCTCTTTTAACACCGGAAGAGCGAAACTAAGCAATGGCAATAGAATGTTGAAGGCAGCATTTATTCTACTTTACAGCATAAATAGGAAAGATTTACATGAATTCTCAAAGGAAGTATTATAATGAGTATTAAATTTAATATATATCAAATTTATATATTTATATTATCCACATTATGCATAATTTCTGTAATATATTGATGGTCTGCCTCGCCAAGGGGAGAGATTTTTTGGTGTGAAAAAGCATTTTATGGGGCCGTGAACTTCTTCAGCTAGACTTGAGGTGGTGGGGGTGATGGAAGATTACTCTGTGTTTTTTCCGAGTTCTTTCAGGCCATATTCAGTAGTAAATTAGGAATTTTCTATGGTAAGTGCTGAAATCCCGAGATTGATCCCGAGATTGATTGGGACTTAATTGGAGATTTATTTTCCATATTTGTAATATTGTAATCTTTTAGGATGTGGATTTATTTCTTTCCTTTTATCATTCCCTTCATTGTATTTAAATTAATGTTTTAAGTTGTAAATCAATAAGAAGAAATATTCTATTTTTCTCTTCATGGTATCAGAGCCGTGAGTTCCTAACCTAGCAACACCATGTCAGAAACCACCACCAACAATAGAGGATCCACGACCTCTGACTCCCTTAATGGCCAGTCTGAAATAGCCTCAGCCATAAGTGCAGGGGAAAATTCCTCGTTTCAATTAACAATCGAAAGATTGAACGGAAAAAAATTTCGTGAATGGGCTCAGACAATCAAACTGATAATTGATGGGAAAGGAAAATTAGGTTACCTCACGGGTGAAACAACGAAGCCAGCCTCAACTAACGCATCCTCTCTTCAAAAATGGAAGTCAGAGAATTCGTTGGTGACTGCTTGGCTCGTAAACTCGATGAAACCATCAATTGGTAAGACATACCTGTTTCTACTGACGGCGAAGGACGTGTGGGATGCAGTGAAGGAGACATACTCAAACTCTGAAAATGCGTCCCAGATTTTTGAAATCAAAACTAGGCTTTGGCAAACTCGACAGGGTGAACGAGATGTCATGGAATATTACTTGGAGATGACAGCTATGTGGCAAGAACTTGACTTGTGCTCCGAAGAAGAGTGGGAGTGCGCGGGAGACATCGCGCGATTCAAGAAGAAGCTCGAAAACGAGCGGGTCTTTGAATTTTTGGCTGGGCTGCATCGAGATCTTGATGATGTAAGGGGCAGGATACTGGGCAGAAAACCCTTACCATCGACGAGGAAGGTTTTTTGGGAGGTTAGACGTGAAGAGAACCGACGGAAAATCACGCTAGACGCTGGCAGTGGGGCGTCGACTGGGACCGAACGATCTGCCCTAATGATGAAGTGGCGTGGGTCTCCTGAAATTGGGCTAAAATGGCATGGGTCCTCTGAACCTGGGTCTTTAAATGTTGGGCCTGGGCTTAAAAAGAATGGCTTACAAACTTCTAATGAATTAGGGAAAAACAGGGTAATTGGGCCTGACATTATGGGCCTATATTCAAGGGGAGCTGCAAATAGGCGGGACATAAGACAACAAAAAGGACGACCCTGGTGCGACCATTGTCGTAAACCTGGGCATAAAGAAGACACATGCTGGGAGTTGCATGGAAAGCCGGGAAATTGGAAACCAAGACAAAACAAAAATCGGGGATATCAGGCTTCAGTGGATTATCAAGGAGACAAATTCAAGGAGTCAAGTGGCGCTTTCAATCCTGAACAGATGGAACAGCTCTACAAATTATTCTCCAGCTTTCAACCGCCTAGTCAGACCTCCACAAATAATCCATCAGATTCACTTGCTCATATAGGTAATTTCTTAAGAGCCTTAAATTCCACCACACTGTCTAGTACACCATGGATCATTGACTCTGGAGCTTCAGATCACATGACGGGCTCTCATAATCTATTTTCTTCATATGCTATATGTGCCGATAACCTCAAAGTAAAAATTGCTGATGGTTCTTTGTCGTCTGTAGCGGGCAAAGGGAGTATTAAAATTTCTGACTCTATCACTTTAAAATCAGTTCTTCATGTCCCAAATTTGTCATGCAACTTACTATCTATAAGCCAGTTAACGAAAACTTCAAATTGTTCGGCTAAATTTTTTCCATCTCATTGTGTCTTTCAGGACCTATCATCGGGGAAGACGATTGGCAGTGCTAAGGAAAGTGAAGGACTCTACTACTTTGATAAGACTGATGTGAGTAAACAGTGTCAAGTTAAAATTTGTGATTCTGCGTCTGTTCCTAGGGATAGTAAAATTATGTTATGGCATTTTAGGATGGGACACCCTAACATACAATACGTGAAACATGTACTCCCTTCCATTTTCTTGAATAAAAGTTCAGTTAATTTTCAGTGTGAAATATGTGAACTTCAAAACATCAACGTACATCCTTTCACAAATCTATGTATAAATTATCAAAGCCATTCACCATGATTCATAGTGATGTATGGGGCCCCTCACGAACCCAAAACCGTACCCATACAAAGTGGTTTGTTACATTTATCGACGACCACACTCGAATCTGTTGGGTCTATCTACTAAAAGACAAATCTGAAGTTCGTACCATGTTCATCAATTTTCATTCAATGATTCAAACACAATTCCAAACACCAATTCAAATTCTACGCACAGATAATGGCACAGAATACTTCAATCACATCCTAGGAGACTTTCTCCGAACACATGGGATAATTAATCAAAGTTCGTGTGTCGATACTCCCCAACAAAATGGGATAGCCGAACGCAAGAATAGACATATCCTAGAAGTTGCTTGAGCCCTCATGTTTACCACAAAAATACCTAACTTATTCTGGGGAGACGCAATTCTTACATCCACATATCTAATCAATAGACTGCCTAGTCGTGTTCTTAATGTCGAAACACCACTTCAACAATTTCAAAAATGCTTCCCAGCTTCTCGTATCACCTCCAATCTAAACCTACGAGTATTTGGGTGCACCGCTTTCCTTCACGTTCACTCTCCACATGGGAGTAAATTTGAACCCCGGGCCATTAAATGTGTTCTGATCAGATATTCTCCGACCCAAAAGGGCTATAAGTGCTATGACCCTTCCACGAAAAAAGTTTTTGTTAGCCTTGACGTCACATTCTTTGAAAATACTCCATACTTTGGGACCACCTCTCTTCAGGTGGAGACCGTACATGAAGAACGGTTCTTTGAGCTCAGTCTTCCACCTACTCTTTCATCTGATCCTATTCTTCCACCCGATCCTTCTATGCCATTAACAGAAGGAAACTCGAATCCAGGAGAAGATGCAAAAAAACATGATAAAGAGATACTAGTTTACTCTAGAAAGTCGAAATCAAAGTACATGGAGAATCTCACTTCCGAGGCACCAAGAGAGTCAGAACCGATGGTAAGTCCAAAACCCAAAAAATCTGAAGAAATTTCTGAAACTGACTTACCCATTGCTCTCAGAAAACCAACAAGGTCATGTACTCTACATCCTATTTCTAAATTCATGTCCTACAATTCTTTATCTACAAGTTATCGTGCATTTACCACTCACCTAGACCGTACAGCTATTCCAAGAACTATTCAGGAAGCTTTAGAGATTCCACATTGGAAAGAAGCGGTACTGGAGGAAATGAGGGCATTGGAGAAAAATGAAACTTGGGTAGTAATGGACCTACCAAGAGGAAAGAAGTCAGTTGGATGCAAATGGGTTTTCAATTTGAAATACAATGCCGATGGGACTATAGAACGGTATAAAGCTCGATTGGTTGCGAAAGGCTACACTCAAACATATGGCATTGATTATACAGAAACATTTGCACCAGTAGCTAAGCTGAATACAGTTCGAGTCATTATATCACTAGCAGCAAATTTGGATTGGCAGCTTCAGCAACTGGATATTAAAAATGCATTCTTAAACGGGGAATTGGAGGAAGAAGTATTCATGACGTTACCACCAGGTTTTTGCAAGGAAAATGAAGAAAAATGGGTATGCAAACTAAAGTCGTTATATGGACTCAAACAGTCACCGAGAGCATGGTTTGACAGATTTGCTAAAGTGTTAAAAAAACAAGGGTATTGTCAGGGACAATCAGATCACACTATGTTTCTTCGACTATTTGAAGACGGTACTAAAACGATTCTAATTGTATATGTTGATGACATTATTCTAACAGGAGACAATATAGTGGAGATCGAGAGGTTGAAGAAGAGTCTGGCCACCGAATTTGATGTAAAGGATCTGGGGCCAATGCGATACTTCCTAGGAATGGAAATTGCTAGATCGAAAAAAGGTATCAGTATATCACAAAGAAAATATGTCATTGATCTTCTCACCGAGACTGGAATGCTAGGATGCAAACCAAGTGATACTCCAGTTGATGTGGGAAAGAAAACTGAAGATGAAGACAATCCGGTAGAGGTTGATAGATATCAAAGACTGGTTGGGAAATTAATCTACCTGTCACATACTAGACCTGACATAGCATTTGCAGTTAGTTTGGCAAGTCAGCATATGCATTCTCCAAAAGAAAGTCACCTAGAAACCGTCTATAAGATACTTAGGTATCTCAAAGGCTCACCTGGTAAGGGATTATTCTTCAAAAGGAGTGAAAGAAAAGAAATTGAGGTTTTCACATACGCTGATTGGGCAGGATCAAAGAACGATAGGAGGTCTACTTCAGGTTACTGCACCTTTGTATGGGGAAATATGGTAACTTGGAGAAGCAAGAAACAGAATGTAGTGGCCAGGAGTAGTGCTGAAGCTGAGTTCAAAGCAGTTGCACAAGGAATATGTGAAGGGCTGTGGTTAAAGAAACTTCTGGAAGAGTTACACATCACTATAAAGTTACCACTCAAACTTTATTGTGATAATAAAGCTGCAATCAGCATTTCTCTTAATCCAGTTCAGCATGATCGAACTAAACATGTAGAGGTAGACAGACACTTTATTAAAGAGAATGTTGAGAAAGGGACTATCTGTATGACATATGTTCCCACACAAGGACACACTGCAGATATCTTCACCAAAGGATTACCAAAACAGAGATTCGATGATTTCATATTCAAGTTGGACATGATCAATATTTACGATCCAACTTGAGGGGGAGTGTTGAAATCCCGAGATTGATCCCGAGATTGATTGGGACTTAATTGGAGATTTGTTTTCCATATTTGTAATATTGTAATCTTTTAGGATGTAGATTTATTTCTTTCCTTTTATCATTCCCTTCATTGTACTATAAATTAATGTTTTAAGTTGTAAATCAATAAGAAGAAATATTCTATTTTTCTCTTCAGTAAGTGATTTATTTTTGGTGACCAGAGCTTGGGATGTTAGGAAGGTAGAGCCACTATTTTTACTGGTGGATAGCGCTCAGAATTTTTCCATCCTGTTGGGTAACACCTATGATGCACCGACACGGACACGCGTGTCCGACACGATACGTGTCGGATACGTCGACACGTGATTTTTGAAAAAAGTACAAACACGACACGTTGATTAAATTCTTAAAAAAATTCATTTATATACTATAAATTTAGTTTTATACTTATTATTAATTTTTTTTTGTTGAAATCTTTTAAATATGATTACCTATTTGTTACTTGCTAATAACTTTGAATTAACAATATATAATATTTCTAATATAAAAAGAAAAATGATTACGGTAGAGTGTTCGAGAAATGTCGGTATCGACTCGTGTCCGACACGGACACGCTACCCTTATTGAAGTGTCCGTGCTACAGAGGGTAACACTCACTCCATGGATAAATGGATTTGGCATTTTGAGGCAAACAGAGTGCACAGTGTCCAGGGTGGGTATAATTGTTTGGTTGCAGTATGCATGCTGGCTGCAAGTTCCAGTAATACAGGCATTAATGGAGAGAGGAGAACTATATGATGAGGCTATCCCTACATGTGTAAATCTAAAGAGCCATGGGGTTTCTGTTGAAGAGAGATGCAGGTGGTAATCAACACCACGTGCTGTTTTGGTGCAGTTTGGAATGTGATGGGATACTGGAGCAGGCTAAACCTTTTATTGGCATAATGGATGTGCATGATAACCCTACTTGGAAGATCTCAAGGTAGTAGGGAGCAGGAGTTGGGAAGTTAAGGATGCATTCTATGAGTGATATAGGGGTAATGCAACCATGTGGTGCATGGTGTAATACTAACTGAATTTCCTAGTTGATATTGTGGAGGGTCTGCAGCGGCGGGGGCAGGGGGTGGTGAAAATCCAGTTAGGTGGAAACTGATCTGATAGGAACAAAAAGGCAGCCTCAGGTTCATGGGCTTAAGCTTAATAAGGATGTTGCAGTAAGAAAGGACACTAGTTTTACTGCATCCGGGGTGGTGATTCGAGATGGGGTGATTTTAGCTGCACGACTGAAGATGACAGTCAGGCAGTTTGGGCTGGAGGATGCAGAGGCAATAGCGGTCCAAGATTGCCTTATTTTTACAAAGGAACACAAATTCAAGATTGTTATGGTGGAATGTGACTCCCTTCAAGTGGTGCAGTCTGAAGTCTGATTTCCGTTGAGCACTGAATGCAGTGATTTTGTCCGATATTTTATCTTTAATTGCCAATGTTAATTGTGGCTCTTGCTGCTTTATTTCTCACAAGGAAAATCAGGTAGTCCAAAATATGAAAGCTTCCTATCGCTTGATTATTTGCGTTGTAGTTGGACTGATTGTATTCCCCTTTTCCTTTCGCCTTTTGTTTGTGGCGATATGAATTAATGAACTATCTGGATTTTCAAAAATAACAAAATAGGAAGACAGAATCTACCTTTTTCAGATATTTCTTGTGAAGTTTCATGGCACCAGTGCAAGCTTTCTTGGCATCAAGGTCTCCCGTAATGTCGTTCAGTATCTGAGAATTTTAATGTGAAAAGACTTCAATTAGCTGAGAATCATAGGAAAATAGTGGAGTTATAGGAATATGTCGCAGCAAATGCTGAACAGTTGTGTTGTTTGGAATCATTTTCTATGATATAAGCTTGCATAAAGTCTAATGAAGTAGAGGAAAAGAAGAACACCATATCCACAGCTTGGAGGGTAATAGCCCATACGGGGGAAAAAAAAAATGAAAAATGAAACCCACAGCTGGGAGGGTAATAACCCCTACAAACCAAAAAAAGAAAAAGAAAAATGAGATAATAAAAGTAACAAAGATTGTAGACTTAACAGAGAACATCAAAAGAGATCGTTGACAGTTATTGGGAAATTTCTACTAAATCCATCAGTGAATCGAATTAATCAATCATAAATCACAAACCATTTTGTTACTGATGAACAAATTTTCACTGTTTTAAACTAGATTTGTTTTTCGAGTCTGAAGAGGTAATTATCAGCATGAGTCTTACAATTTAACAAAATATATCCATGATTCCATAAAGAACTGGCAAGCACAAAAAACAATATCATCTAGAATAATGAATTTGATCTGAAAGAAAGGTTGACAGGCAGCTCCATACTGTTTATTTCATCTTATTGCATGCATTCTCTAGCTAATTAAAATATTTATCTTGGAAAAGTAAAACGGTAAATTTATGAATCCATCAAGCTAACCTTAACAACGTCATCTAGTCCTCGAGCTTCTGTCAACAACTTGGCACTCTTGTCTTTCAGGACACTAGCTACAAGAAAAACAGAAATTGGGAGAGGGGCTTCAGCACTTTTGCCTCCACTTTTCATGTTTTCTCTTTCATACTTTCCACACTGGCGAGTCGACTTTGCTTTTCCTTTAGATCCGTCAGATTTTCCACGAGCTAATTCAGGGTCCTCATACATGATGAATAAGTCAGGATCGTACTCCAGGGCCCACATCATCTATAAAGAAAAAAAATGAGAAAACCGACGGAGAGTTAAAATCAATAGGAACTTACAACTCAGACCAAGAAATCTGTGATGATATAAACCGAAAGATGTTGTCAACAAATTTTTAAGACTACATTGAAGTGTGAAAAATTTCATCATCTGAAAGTGGACGTTAATCGACACTAATTTTTCTTGCATTGGCCAAGATATAAATAAATGACAGTACTGAAGCTTGATGAAGAAAGTAATTGGAGCACTGGCGAAGTTCAATGGATTTGACATAAAATCTTTCTGAGAGCTTTGCTATAATGTTAGCCAAAAACCACCTTTTGTTATCGGGTACTAATCGTATTCGTCGATTTTGCTTCCTTTACAAGTATAGTTATGAAACCACCAGGACCATACTGGGAGGTTGGACAGGAAACCCAGGAACCGGAGTTGCAAACCAACCCCCCAGACGAATCTATTAAACCAGTTCTCAATTGAACCGGTCAAGTACTATCAAATCTGACACAGCTTAGAAAACTGAAGACCCAATTTTGTTAAACTGGTCGGTTTATCCAAAATATTACAAAATTACCTTCTTCCAGGTTTTGATCTTGAGACGGTGGTTTCTATGCCCACCAACTCATGGTTGCGCCACTGTAATTTGCTTTTAATTGTAACTTTCACTCAATAAAACATTAAACCTGACTTTGAAGTGCCATATAAAATAGCTACACTGACAGAAAAAGAAATCAGTTATCTGTTATGATGCATAGTTGTCAGAGTCGACCCGGACAATGCAACGGGTCAATGTGTTAATGGTTCAACCGGCGAGTCATTGCATAAAAACCTAAAAAAATATAAAGATTAAAATTTTTAATTATTTTTCACTAAATATTTAGGTTTATGAATGTTAGACCAAAGTTTTTTAAAAGAATATTTTTAAAAAAGCTAAAAATGATTCATTAGATTAGATAGATATAAGTTATTGCACACAAGTAATACTAAAGCACTTTATGTTAAAGTGTTGAGGAACTCATTATTTTTCTCAGAGGTTCAATGTTCAATACCAGTGTCATTAAAACCGGCCCGGCCCGGTCGGTCAGATAAACCGGTGACCAAGACCCTATACCGGGCCGGGCAAACTCATAAAATTGGATTCGACCGGGTCAATTAGCCGGGTTTATATAATTATCGGCCTGGTTCGGCCCGATTGAGTTTTTAACAAAATTTTAAAACTTATCTGATTTCTAGACTGAAGTTTTATGGGACTAAAGATTTGAACACTTCACCTCTAGCTAATTAGAATATAACTATCTTATTACTTCATTGCTATTTATGTAAACAAATTTTAGCTAAGTTAAATCTGATTTCTTAAAGAAAAATGTCCAATGCACAAGTAAAATGAAGATAATACAAGTATAATACAAAAATAATATTATAAAAGCGCACAAATAACAATGTACTAAATGATTAGTAAATAATAAGACAGCAGACATTCCCTTCATCTTCTACTTAAAAAACTTATCATAGCAATGAATTTGGTTTATAATGTCAAAAAGAGAATCACTAAAGTGTCTGTATGATGAGAAAAAAAACTTGACATGCAAAATAAAAAGAATAGGTTCGTATTATTGTCATTATTGATAAACCAATTCAAAACTTATATTTTATCTCAAAAAAAGTACCATATCAGTTTGCAGAAGAGTTCAACTAATGTCTTCTAAATTATCTATAATTCTCTTAGCTATTGACCCAACCGAAGTCAACGTCTAGACCAGGTCTGGTAACTTTGTTTACAAGTCAAATTCACCTTTGCAGAATCAGATGGATTTTTGAAATTAAAAAAGACTAGAGCATTGATGGTTTTATTTTGATGATGACCCTTGATAGCGTGAAAAAAAAAAAAAAAATCCAAGTTGTAAACTAGATAAGTATGGGATAAGTCTTTGTTGGCGTGAGTATCTAGTTAGTCAGAACTACTAGTAAGAAGTCATTTGTTAATGCTCCATAAATTGATTGATTAAATTCGCTATTAGAAATATATATATATATATATATATATGTCAGATATACTCTTGAATTTCACAAATTAGGACATTACCTCCCAAAGGTATAATGAATCACCAAAAGAGAATTCTCTACGAAACAAAACCATAAGCATTCTGAAAGCAAACAGATAATCGCCTCCACCAAGGGTTTCTGTTCCCAAGACAAGAAATAACACCTCTGTTACTTTCTCCATGAGAACCTAGAAATTAATAAGTAAATAAGAAAGAAACAAATTTACAATGCAACAGACTTTTAAATAGTCTTTTTGATGAAACCATCGACATCAAGAGAAATTTTATCTTTTGCTTTTCATTTTTTTTTCTTTTCTGCTGAGAGATTACAGAAGAACTTATGAAAAATGAACAAATGGTATAGAGAAGACATCAACACCCTTTGTAAATAGGTAATAGATTTTTTATTTTTTTTATTTTAAGTAATTCAAATGAAGTTTGGATAGAGAAGTATACTGTAAAGATTAAGGTACACATAATTTCAATGCAAGTCTAACACAAGATGTTTATCCAGATGCGCTAGTGATAGGAAAGTTCATGTTGTAACAACAAATCTTGCTTAGTGACAATGACTTAACAATGATAATTATTTGTGATGACCAAGCAGACAAATGCATCCATCTAACAAACATTTGACTATAAATGTCAGATGGAACAACTTTTATGGATTGCAGAGGCTACCCAATCAAGCAGAAAATATGTTATTTAGTGTTTAGTGGGGAACTCTGTAACACGGACACTTCAATTAGGGTAGCGTGTCCGTGTCCGACACGTGTTGGACACGAGTCGATACCGACACTTTTCGAACACTCTATCGTAATCATTTTTCTTTTTATATTAGAAATATTATATATTGTTAATTCAAAATTATTAGCAAGTAACAAATAAGTACTCATGTTTAAAAAATTTCAACAAAAAAATTAATAACAAGTATAAAACTAAATTTATACTACATAAATGAAATTTTTTTAAGAATTTAATCAACGTGTCAATAACGTGTCGTGTCTGTACTTTTTTTAAAAATCGCGTGTCGACGTATCTAACACATATTGTGTCGGACACACTTGTCCGTGTCGGTGCATCATAGGTGGGGAATAATCTTCAGCTCTGCTGACATCGTAAGTAGTTCAGTGTTTCAATTTGAAAGCACATTTCATATTCTTTTTAAGAATGCAGAATATTTAAATGTAAAGGTGAATAATATGATAGATAATGTGGAAGAAAGTGGGTAGAGACTATACCTAAGTGTTGATGAAGTTTAGGATTAATAACTTGTGTTATTGAAGCTAGATTGCTGAGCTGTGTCTCCACTCCTACAGATCTCTCGGTGCATCTGAAATTTCCTCGCTTTAAAGTTTCAAATAAACAACTATTATAAGATGCTGAAACTTAATTGGCAATAGGAATAGAAAATATCGTACAAAAGAATTAAATCTCCTAAGAACTTTCTTGCGACGTAGCGGATAAGATATTCCTTTCACAAGCAGGAAATAGGTGGACAAATTTTACAGCAAATACAAGTCTATCAGAAGTCAGTGGTATGATATCAGATCATAGATTGAATTACAATTAAGAAATAAACCCTAAACCCCAAAAAGTAAACGGATGCAAACACCATCCTTTTCCATTATTTAGCTCTTTTGACTGTTAAGGTCAAATTTAGCGTATTATTAGATCAATTTTCTTTAGTATAGGCCATGATTACCAGCTTCCTTCTAATTTCTGAAATTTTAGAACATGTCAATTGCTTATACTTTAAAAGCACATACCTCCAAGGAGAATTTTCTCCAGCAATAAATTAATATCGAAAAACATATTTATTCTAATATCCAGTTAATTTGGGCCTATAGATGCAATAGAGGATAGAAGTCCGAGTTGTGTGAACCTTGATCTCAGTAAATATTTTCAAGCCAAATTTATGTCAGTTCCAATATTACCACCCTTAAAAGAAGAACACCAAGATCTATGAGCCCAATAAAAAATAAAATAGTAACCAAAAGTAAATAAATGACAATAGTTGCTGCCCCGTTTTCAAATATTAACCAGAAAGAGAAGAATGTGTCTTGGACTACAGTTGCAAAGATTGAGAGGTCGAATGGAGATTACTAGACGTGCACAATGCCGGTGATATTTTCAAATATAGCATTCTCAGTGCTAGTTGGTGCTTAAAAGAAGTAGGAATGCTCTTGCATGTAAATTCATCGGCATTGAGCAGGTATTTTACATGATAGGTGATAATAGTAAAAAATAAATAAATTAAAGGAGGCAATTTAGTAATCAAACTTTTTAGACTTTTTCTCTCAACATTATTATACAGATAGTTGATGGGTCTTGAATGATGACAGAAAGGTAATGTAAAGTTAACTAGTTACTTTTTGAAGGAACATCATACATGGGCAGCAATTGGAACAAAATCGAGGTCACGATTTTTCACATTCATTTAAGATACGTTGTGTACAGTTTTCTTTTATTCTAGGCTAAGCTGAAATGAAGCTTTTATTACACCTAAGCAGCAAATTGTACGAGGACAAGGTTCAAACTCAATTTTTAAAGAAAAAGGAACAGAGAACATTTTGGATGTCAAAAAAAGTCAAATAATGAAAATAAGTGAAGAATAACTTTCAGATATGTTTGCTAGGAAAGAAAATATTAGGACTAAGTTTCTAGATTCACGTAATAAGTTTGTAACAGTGAGGAAGTTCTTAGATCATGAGACTTCACACATGGCAATTTGAAATCACAACATTCGGAATGTTTATAAAAGAAAGAAATTAGATTCAAAAATGGTACCAATCTGCGCATCAGACGTTCAAAGCACCAAAATGCATCTGCTTCGTCTTCAAGTAACATTATCATAGGGGAGCAAAGATCACTCATTCCTGCTCAATATATTGATAGATTTCAGAATAAGCACCTTTATGTGATTACTCGATATAGAACCAGTTCCAAATGATCTGCCAATCTAAGATGACATAATAAAAAGTGTACTGAAGAATTCTAGAAAGTCCACCATGGTTTGTAGTAGATCAAGACCAGAGGAACATGGGAGCAAATTTAGTTTGTAATGTCTAACAATAATGTAAACTTGAATGACTATTTCCAAAATCTGAATCCAAGTTTTCAAAATCAAAATGGATTAAGCGGATCAATATTGCATAAACTAGAATGTAAATTTACGTTTGCTCCCTTGTTAAATTGTTGTTGAATCTAGATGTAATTAATTTCAATGGGAGACCGCTTGCTACATGTTAAGGGATATATATCCCACATCGATAAATGATATTGGCACAGACCAATTAATAAAGATCTTGGGCTACTCCTCTTAATAAGGTTGACCTTTTAAGATGGACCCTCAAATCTTAACATAGCATCATAGCTCATTATGCTCCAACGAGCGATTCGATCCCGTTAAAACTCTAAAATGAGCACGTGGATTTCAAGATTGGTTAGCTCAAATGAGTCACCATCTTGCGGGGGTGTGTTGAGGGATATATATCCCACATCGATAAATAATATTGACACAGACCAATTAATAAAGATTTTGAGCTACTCCTCTTAATAAAGTTGACCTTTTAAGATGGACCCCTAAATCTTAACACTAAGTGTCATTGGTTCCGTAATAACAATTGACCTTTTCTACCATTTGTCATCCAGAGAGGGCGGTATCATGAGAACTGACAAAACTGTGTTTTCCACTTTAAGGATACAAGTAAATTGCATTCAAGGAAATGGTACAGAAGAAACGATTTATAACATTTTGAACACTTTGATCCATAATTGTCTATCAAATTCAGGTATACACAGGTGAAGCAGATAAAGGAGCTAATTGAGACCTTATACCTGAAAAGAGTTAAATTTTGTTACCCACCTTGGCAGTAGCCAACATCTTTATCAAACCAGGCATAAACAGACAGAATATCCCAAAGTTTTGACAAATTTTCTTGCTTCCCATAAAACACTAGTGTCCTGTCAGTTCGGACCACGTCTAGACCTGGAACGAACATCAAACCAAGAATAAAAAAAATCGCAAACTAGGACATCAAAAAGAGAAATAGAACAGAAGATTGTATGACATATTTCCATTACACGAGATGAAAAATACTATCCCCTCTCCCAGTTTGTTCTTCTGGGTTACAATATAATTGCTTATCTCGTAATTTCTTCAAGTCACAAAAAATTCAGTTCACTAAATTTCTTATTATACCCCTCAGTATGTTAAACTTGTAGAAAGTGTTATGACATTAATGAAATAAATAGACACTACAACTATTTCTATAAAAGGTAATTCATGAAACATGGTGTGGAAGTTTCCATATGATACCAAATTTATGGTGAGATCTTAATTCCTGTACAAAGTCAAATAAGCATTTCAAAATGGGATATAGAGAATATTACATCATTAACAAGTACTATAGTAATTAAATCTGGATGGTGGTGAAAATTAATCCGTTTGTGAATCTCTAACATATATATGTTTGATTGAGGAATTAACTAAGCATATGACTAACTCTCACACCGACCACCAGAGGAAAAATTTACAGAATTACACAAGTTACTCACCTATTTGATGTAAGGTAAGTTTCCACTGAATTTCTTTCTCGCTCATAGTACAATCAGTATTTGGTTCTTTTGCTATTTTAGAGCTGCTGAAAGCATCTGTTATTTAAGGATTTAACACATTAATAAATTGGATAATGATATTTTTTCATTGCTGTTGACATTATGTGATGCGTTAAAAATCTAACCATTGATTTGAATAATTGTTACTCAAATAAATGGTCAGATTGCCAGCCACATCACACAGTGTGAACAAAGATGTCAACAAAAGTGTAAGTGTAGCATGATTGTAATAAATTATATGAAGCAAGAAATTGGTAATTATCCCCCTGGGTTGGCAATGTAATATGAATGAAAGCTCAGAGTTCCTCAATTACCATTTCCCTCAGCAGAAGATGCATTTGCCTCTTGAAGTACAAGAGGATCGTGAATAGGTTCACCATCTTCAGTAATTACTGGTGCAGTGATAAATTTACCACTTCCAATTAAGGGAAACATTATCCGACACTCGTCTTTCAACACAGCATACTGAACTCTGAAGTATAAGCAAGGAATCAAAAATTAATATGAGATATATTTAACAAATCAGGTCTGAAAAAAATGAGTGGAGTGTGTCAATATTCTTAAATTTTAAATATTTGACCAAATGGAGAAACAGAGCAACGGGTATATAAGTTAGCAATTAATTTGACCAATTAACAAACTGTAAAATTGATTCTTATACCTTGGTTAAATAATCTATCTGAAACGCATGGTTTAGAATTTTTTTTTCCAACCTCGTCCCCCACCCCCAATTGCATTTTCCAGCCACCACCTCTTTTTATCTTGCAGGTTGTGTGGAGAAGGATGGATGGAGATTAAAGGGAACTGTACACTTCAGATGATGCAGACAAACAAAACAGAAATGTTTTCCACTACTTACTTATAAGAGAAACAAAAAGTGTCCCTCCAAAAATAGTGGGACCAAGTCTATCCTCTGAATATTTTATTATATCTTAATAGATCGATAGGTTTATTAGGAGAATACAGCTGCACAGCTTCGGGCAGTGAACAAACTAACTCATGCAACTTCAAAGACAAAATTAAAAGCTCTCTATAATACCTCCATACCACTACCTTCAAATTGACAGACAGATATCCTTATCATCATCACCATGTGTGCAGTGATTAACACGGCCAATAATGCTTCTTTTGCAGTAATATGTTCGGGTTAGCAATGATCAATGTAGCATCTTTTATCCGAACATTCTAGGTAGCATAACTGAACGTAGCATTCATTGCAGTAACATGAAATATAGATCAGATTACCTTCGTTGCTGCCGTATTTCATCTCGTTCATCGAAAGTACTCTTAGGATCATAACAGCCCAGTAAGAATTCCCAAACTTCCCCTCTAATTGATGGGTGGATCCCCTATTCACCACAAATAAATTATTATAATTATTAGTTTCAAATTCAATATTAGAATACTCTATTGTGTTCGTGGAAGATGTGAAATGTGCTATGATGGCTGATCCAAGACAGAACAAAGAATTTTTTTTATCAAATTTAATGAAGTTCAGATTGTCACTCCAGAAGGGGGGAAGTTCTAAAACTGATGAAAGAATCCCTTTGGTAAGAAACGCAGACAAAGACAAGAAAGCACATATACAACTACAAATAGAGTATAGAATATCACATAACCAAAAAAACCAGATGAATAATTATCAACCAAAATAGTCTTCATCAGATTATATTCAACTCTGGATGAGAAACAAGTAGCAATTTTTCATTAAAAGAAAGAAAATCTTACCCCACGTTGAATTCGACCGAGTGTTTTGCCTATATCAAGATGACCTTCTGGAGAGAAAGCAGCTAGCCATTTCCGAGCACTTAATGTTTTGCCAGCCTGATTATGTAGATAAAGAAGTCGTGTCGGGACAGGAAGCAGGTCGCAAGTAATAGGAGTTAAAGGGAAACAATAGTTAGAAGAATTCAAAAGAATGCCTAAACGAAATCCTAGTATAAAAAGAAATGCCTATTAACTCTGAATGTATATTTGGCAAGATATATAATGCATTCGAGTAAATCTCTTGACTCATTCAACAAGCTAGATTTCCAGCTGTCATACCAAGAAGGCTAATAAACAGGTTTCTAACTTCTAAGATTAAATCAAGAATAAATGAAGTCCATCAGAAACAAGATTGGATTATTCAAATCGTAGGCTTAAAGAGAATGTCAATAGTCGTAGCCTCATCTTAGGAGAAGGTGAGTATGAATATGAATGTAATAGACCTATCCTGGGATAAAACTTGATGGGTACAGGTAAGAATAGCCCAACAAATAGTCATTCTCATATGACCTGTATACTAGATGGTGAGTATTCATATGTGTCAAGAATATTGACTAAGATTCCAGAAATCGTCAAAGATTGCGATTATAATATTTCCTTTTAGTGTAGAATTACTTTCCTTAATAGTAGATTGCATAATATTTCCTTTTATATTTATTTCCTTTTACAGTTATTTGTAACCCTATAAATAGGGTCTTTTACTTTGTAATAGAAACAAGTTTATTATATACAATTTATAATATTCTTCACATGGTATCAGAGCAGTTTCGATCCTAAACAAATTAACTTTTGAATTTCGTTTCCGGCGAGCGGCTTTAAGCCGCTCGTCCGGCTACCAATGTTGTTTTTTTTTTTTTTTTTATTTTCTTTTCGGATGTATCACTACAAAGTCGCATCACATTCCGGTGGTCACAACTCAGTTTCTGCAGTTTGTTTGGAGTTTCTTCAGTTTTCGGTAATCTGCAATTTGTTTGAAATTTCTTCAGTTTTTGGTAATCTGGAACTTGATCCAGTTCATCTGGAATTTGGTTTAGTATGTCCAGTTCATCTGGAATTTGGTCCAGTTCATCTGGAATTTGGTTTAGTATGTCCAGTTCATCTGGAATTTGGTCCAGTTCATCTGGAATTTGGTCCAGTTTGGTTTAATATGTCCAGTTCATCTGGAATTTGGTCCAGTTCATCTGGAATTTGGTCCAGTTCATCTGGAATTTGGTTTAATATGTCCAGTTCATCTGAAATTTGGTCTAGTTCATCTGGAATTTGGTTTAGTATATGTCCAGTTCATCTGGAATTTGGTTTAGTTCATTTGGAAATTTGGTTTGCAGTTTGACCCAGTTGATGGGATTGAAAATTTGGTTTGTTTTTGGTTCTCGTTGTTTCTTTGGAGTATTCTTGAGGTGGTTTTGAAGTGGTTCTTTATTGTCTTTGGCCTCTCGTCGTCAGTACTTTTCGTCGTTGGTTGCTTTGATTTGAATTTCTTCTTCGTGGGCACAAGTATTGTTATCGTCGTCAATCCATGATTACAAATTGATGATTTTACCAGCATCAATTTGAGGGGGGATGTCAAGAATATTGACTAAAATTCCAGAAATCGTCAAAGATTGCGATATAATATTTCCTTTTAGTGTAGAATTACTTTCCTTAATAGTAGATTGCATAATATTTCCTTTTATGTTTATTTCCTTTTACAGTTATTTGTAACCCTATAAATAGGATCTTTTACTTTGTAATAGAAACAAGTTTATTATATACAATTTATAATATTCTTCACAATATGAATGTAATAAACCTATCCTGGAAGAAAATTTGATAGGCACAGATGAGAATCTAGCTCAACAAATGGTCATTCTCATATAACCGACATACCCAAGAGTGACTTCTGATCAATCGGTGGATGGTCAGCAGACTTGGGAAGTCACCTTCTCCATGAATTATATACTAAAAAAGCCATTATTTACCTAGGTCGTATCTTTATTGATTTAGTTCAATCTAACATACAGAAACCGTACAAGCGCTCAGAAACTATAGTGTATATGCAAAGAAAGAGATGTGGAGAACGTTAAACCTGGAATCAAGAGAATTGCACAGACTGATTACTCTACAAAAGTACATAATTTACTAGGCCTTCTTATTGTTGCTAATCCAGAAGTTCAATCATTTGGTGTAGGTGATAAAATTGACTATCCTCTAAATTTGAAGGGGCAAAGAAGGAAAAAAAAAATACACATGGCCACAATCTACATTTACACTAAATGAACTTAATCGCTTCTATTCTCATCTACCAGGAAGAGATTATACTCAAATATCTGAAAAAAGTAAAAATCCCTATGCAGAGTAAACACAGTTCTGGAAGACAGTCATTAGGTCTCTTACCGGTATCCATTGTATCTGAATGCATAAAAAATGCAAGAAAATATGGTTACACAGTCAATTTGCACACTATTTACACTCTCGTGCTCTTTTATGCTCCATGATGGCCCTTCAAATACTAAATCTCTATTTTAGAAGTCAATTTGAAGCTTACTTCAAACAAACTCAAGAATCATTAAGAAGAAAAAGGAAAGAAAAGACTTCTCTCGCAACCTCATGATAAAAAAATATCTTAGCTAATCCAAGACCATAAACTCCCTTTCCCTTTGAAGATTGTATTTTTCTAAAGAACAGACACCTTAACAAGCCAGGAACATTTTGTCCCCTGTGTTCCTCTGTGGGGCAATGCAACTCAGATTGAAAAATGTTGTCAAATGTTCGGAGAGCAAAATCTATTGAAAAATACTTATGCATTCGAATTTTGGTGATGCCAATAGAAAATATATTCACAATGCCAAAACTAGTTCAAGATTTGGTCGCCTTAAATCTTGTTTGTGCATAACTGTACTTTAATGTAGCACTAGTCATCTAAAAAACCCTCATCGCACGTATCCCAGTATATCAGACATTGAGTCATTGGTTTAACCGGTTATGGGAATATCATCAAAAGCCAAATTTACAAAGTTTACATCCAAAGTAACCTCCATACTTTTTTATAAGAAAATCAAGAACATTGGATACACCCACATTAAACCTTGACATAAAAAGCCGTCATGTTCTTGATTAATTTCATCCATATTTAGTATCATGGTTTTCTCCTTACCCATCGTAGCTAAATGAATCAAACGAAAGAGCATGCCATCATAATACCAAATTGCAAATGAAGGCTTTCATTGAAAATATGAAGAACATAGATACAACGAATCAACCATTTCGTTTGATCCATTTATACGAGACTTACAATGTCTATATATAGATATAATCAGCAATATAAACAACACCATTGGAACAGACAATCTAGTAAAAGGGAAAATTAAATATTTATTACATCAATTTCAAGATATTATGAGCAAACCTTGATTCTGAACTTGGTTTTGGGACCATCAGTGCATTCAGGCCGGACTTCATAATAAGAATCAACAGAAGCACCCGGGTCCCTCCACATTTTCTCTCAAAAAAATAAAAAGAGAGAGAGAGAGAGAAATAACAACTTGAGAAAATTTCTGACAAGAAACTGAAGAACCAGCAAAAATGAGCTGAAATTCCCAAAACCCAGATCACGAATTCAGAAGAAAAACATTTTCCAAGGGCCCCAAATTAATTTCCTTTTAACAAAGATTCAAGGGGTATATAAATACAAGATTAAAAAAAAAAAAAGAAAAAAACTTTTTTTCGTCTCTAGATCATGCTTTGTTTTTCTTCTTTAATTTATTTAGCAGTTGAGGGAGGTTGGTGAAGGATGTGGATTTACAGATATTCGACCCGGCCCGAACAAACCCCACATTAGCCCGTTTTATGCGTTAATCTCCCTGCTAGGATCCTATCTCTCTCTAGTTTCTCTCTCTAAATTTATCAAAATGCTGTGCGTGAAGCGAAAAAGACGAGGGATCGATGGACTCAAGTGACCACTCGCCATGATTCGCGGGTGAAAGAGGGTTGGACTGTTGGAGAGTTAGAAGCACGCGCCAAATCTCGCGAGTGCGTTGATTTGTCGGGTTTGGATACGGGCCGGGCTAGAACAGTAGTTGAGTTTGACCCAGAATTGAAAAGGTCCTTTTTACTGGGTCCATGAAGCGTGTGGGCCCTACACTTCTTTGTCCCTGTGAAAGACTAGGCCCAGGGTCTGACCAGAAGGGGTCCATTACCATCAGCCAACTACACTTCTGGAAGAGGAAAGTTTTGATTAGTGCCCAGGGTCATTCTAATGGAGGAATTAGTGCGTGTTTCATATTTGATTAAATTAAATTTTAAGTGATTATTATATGTAAGTTTTAAAGAATGCGTATAAAATAAATAGATAATATATTAAATTCTAAAATATAATTTTAATTATAAGCACTTATTAATAATCACCAATCAAGCATGTATTGAAATCAAATAACTTTTTTGTATTCAGAATAAGGACGAGAAATATTTGCATCAATATACAGACATTTGTGAAAGGCGCTTCCAACTCATTAATACCATTGTGGGACTTGGCGCAACCACCAGTGCTAGTTCATGGCTCAACAAGCCTAGCAAACCTCAGAAAATAGGGTTCATGTCGGTTTTGTGTCGGCTAACGATTGGATACTCGCTATTCGAAGGCTATGAAGGTTTTACCTTGGTAAATGATTATTAGTTGCGATTCCTACAGAATGTATGAATAATAAGTGAGCAGTGATCATAGAATTTTTGAAATGTTTAAACAAAAAGTAAGTTTGACCAAATGTGATTATTAAAAAAAAAATGGCTACCCAAAATGCTTATGCCAACTTTGTGGTAAATAATTGAATTCTAGATTGGAAAAGAAATGGCCTATGCAAGCACTCATTGAAGGAAAAGAGATTTTTTTTTTAACAAAAACGCCACATTAATTTTAAATTAAACTATTTTAAATGATGTAAGAAAACCTAAACCAAATGATTTGAAGTTATTTGAAATTTTTTTCAACCTAAATCTAAATGTTTGGTTCGGTATTAAATCGCGATTCAGTTGTACATTTTTTATTCCTGTCCACTTTATCTTCACTAGCTCAATGATTATAAACTATTTTCATACTTTATTAATGATAAAAAAAAAAAAAAAATTATGTATATTAAGCCCCATGTTTAGCCCCCATTAAATTAAAATTTATTTTTCTCTTTTCTTTTTTCAACCACACATTTTTCAATAAAATAATATTTTATGTAAATTTACACATTATTCAGAAAATTATTATTTATCTTACACATTATCACATTTATATCTCAAGTTTTTTTCATCGCATTTTTATTCTCAAATTAACATAAATTGTTTTTTATTATAATTTCTCTCCAAAACTTTTTTAAGATTAAAAAAAAAAAAGAATCATTTACCCATTGTATTTTTGAATAAGCAAAACAAACAATAGTGCAAAAATATGATTTAAGTATTTGACCATCACTTTAAAATACATTAACAATATTTTTGAATGAAAATCATGATTAAGAATAAAATTTTCTGATGAAATAAATGTAAAAATGAGAACGTGATAAAAAAAAAAAAGTTAAAAATATAAGTGTGATAATGTACAAAAGTTAATGCTCTTTAATGCAAATAAATGTGAAATATTTATATAAAAAAATGGCGTGAACATAGCCACCCTTAACATATTACTTGTATTTGAAAATTGACAATTGAACAAATTACCCATTTTAAATTAAAATTTCATAGTTCTATTTTATTTTAGAGGTTAAGACAACTATAATTTATAATAAATCAAAATTCAGGCAAAAAAATTTATAATCTCTTTTATTTATTTAATGTTCTAGTTTAGTTTAAAAACGTCATTAAAATCAAACAGTCTTAGAATGACTTGACTTATTTCAAAATCGTTTTATAATTGTAGGGATGACAATTGGCTTGGTCCGTATAAACACGAGCTCAGCTTGACCCATCGTGGGCTAGAATCCATGAACGACTCGACCCACTTTCCATCCCTAATGGATCCCAATGGACCAAATCAATGATTTCAAAAAGCAATTCAATTTGATTTTCAAGTATGGTAGTTCTTGTTATAACTCTGGTCCGTTTGATTGTGAAGGTAGAAAGAAAATGTTTTACAAGGAATTGAATTACCTAAAAATTATTGTACTGATAATTGTAATTAATTGTGTTTGATTGGTATAATTTTTCACCTGAAAAATATTGAAAGTTTGTTGTTCGTTTGGCTTCGTTTTTCATAAAAATTGTTCATTAAAGTGATAATTGTTTCTACCATTGGGTTTATAATTTGTTCCCATTGCTAAAAAATAAAAATAAAAAAATAATTTTTACCATACCGAATATCATTCGTTTAACTTTGTCTTATACGAAAATTGTCAATAAAAGTGATAATTGTTTTTACCATTGTGCTTAGAATATTTTTAAATTGCAAAAAAACAAATAGGTAAGAAAAGAAATTCATCTACAACCTAGAAATGAGGCGCGTGAGGAGGGAATGTGTAAAACAATTTCCTTTTCCTTAAGAAAATGAGGCATATCAAACCCTGCCTAATTCTAATTCATCCTTGAAAAAACTTACCATCCCCACTAAAGAACTTACCAATCCCACGTTTAAGTTCCCCCTAAACGGCCAAACCTTCTTCTAATTTTGACTAGAAAAAACTTCCCCACCCCAGTATTGCCTCTCACCCAACCCCACCAAAATCCTCAAATCTCCTTCTAGTCTTTGTTTGATGGAAATTAAAATTAAGACCTTAATTTAAATCAAAATCAATAATTAATTTTAATTACATATTTCATTGAATCTACAACTTTCAATTACGTATTTCATTAAATTTTACTATAATCTATTCAAAATTTGATTTCAATCCTCACCAAACAAGAGCATAATAAGTTTAAACTTCTTCACACAGACCCCATTCTATTCTAGCAGACAATTTCCTCCACGCCATCCATCATGATTTAGATTATTATACTTACTTATAATCATCACGTTTTACATATATTAAAAACTTAAATATAGAAAGTAAATAATGCACCATAATCACCTTCAAGAAAACACAAGTATCATGATGGATAAGTAAAAGTTTCCTATGTGAGAAAAGAAATTGTACCATCCACCATCATTATTAAGGAAAAGAAGGTAAATTAATAATTATTGTGAAAATAAAAAAATTTGTGGAACCAAATAAAATGGATAAACACATAGAATTGAGTGATGGATAAAATCCTAAAATATGTGAGATTATCCTATATTTATTATTGGTGGAAATCAATCAATTAATATTATTATTTTAGTAGAATTTACATTCATAAATTTGATGAACAAACAGTTGGCATAATCTCCCAACCATATAGACACACAACTTCATTTTGTTTTAATTTAACTTAAATTTTGTCATAGAGATATTTGATGTTTTATATCCATTAGTTTAACTAAAAGAAATATGTGATGTTTTAGTTTTGTTAACTAGATTGACATATCACATTTTTTTGTTAATCGAACTAATAGACATGGATGGAATGATCAAAATCAAGAATGATCGAGTAAGCACTGGTGTCATATTATGTTAAACGCCATTGGCATTTCATATAAATTTATTGACAGATTTTAAATTTAATTTAAATGTTGAGACTCACTATAAATTTATCCATTAATGAATTTATAGGATACCTCATCGATGATTAATATAAGATGAGCACCAGTGCTCAGTAGATCACTCTTGTGATCAAAACTATAACATATATTTAAATTCAAAGACCCTATTGAAATACAATTTAGCCCATGTTTGAGTCACATTAAAATTTTCATTCACAATCTTCTATTCATTTTCAGCCACACATTTTTCATCATATCAATAATTTTTTCTTTTTTTTCAACCACACATTTTCCATCAATCTATTATTCCAAAATACATTTTTCCAAAATAATGTGGTTCAAATACACCCTTAATGTTTAGTGACTAAGGGCATGTTTGAGCCTCATTTTTTTATTTTTATTTTAATTTTTTTTGTATAAAATGCATTTTGGAATAATAGATTGATAGAAAATGTGTTGTTAAAAATAAAGTAAAAATTTTTGAGTTGCGTGTAATATTATTTTATTGAAAATATATAGTTATAAATAAGAGAGACAGAAATATATTTTGAAAAAAAAAAATTGGGATCAAACAAGGACTAAATAAGTACAAAATAAAATTTAACGACTTAGATATGCATAACCCAAATGAACTCAATGTTCAAAGCTCTTGGTCTAGTTTATTCATGATTTATTGGGACATGAATTACAATCTTTTACTGCATTGCAATTTGCAACTGAAAAAAATTTATTTTATATTATCACATATATAGATAATGCAACTATGTAAATCGAAATAGTGAAAACCTAGTACTCTTAGTAACATTAAAGAATTATGAAAAATTTAAACTACACTTCCTCCCCTTAAAATTGTTATTTGCTCAAGAGACAGTTGTTTAAATTTTAGGATAAATTACACTCTAAAGTTTGAGTCTTCAACCTTTTCATTCGATTTAATTTTTATTCCCCTGCAATCACCATCCTTTCGTTCGCGCAAATGGCCAATCCTAACGATTTCCATCCAGTTTTTTCTGTTAATGTCACACAAAATGACAACCCTACACTTTAACTTAAATAAACTAAAAAGCCAAAAAAGAAAAATAGAATAGGAAAATTGCAGTTGGGGTCCCTAATATTTTCAAAAAGTGCAAATAGATCCTGACAACCACTGTAAAACTGGCATGAAATTATGTTTTGTCTATTTTTATTGGTTTGGTGATCTTGATGAATAAGATGTTGAACATGTTGATCGACATCCATTTCAATTAATCTAACATGGTCAAATAGTGATGTAATGATGACAGGGTGATGCTCAAACTCGCTTTCAAACTTCTGAATAATCATCTAATAATCTATATAAAAAATGGGCACCAACTTTCTTTCTAAAGTTTTTCCCCAGTTCAACCTTTTTCATCAGTCTAATGGTGTTGTACAGTACTGAGTCCAATATTCCAGCAACCTGAAACCACAATTCGAAAAGGCGATGACACGAGAAAGAAAGGGGGTGGTATTGGGGCGAAGAAAACCTACCGTAAAAACACCTCCAATAATGGCACAGACGTTTGTAATAAAGTACGAAAAAGACATCGAGTTTTCAATTATTAAGACCTAGTCAAGAAGAAAGAGACAAAGTAAATGGAGAGAAAAAATAAATAAATAAAGGAACTGCATAATGCAATCTTAAATGAATGATTTAAATAGATAGTTTTACTATTACGGCAATTTTGTTGACATTTCATGATATGGCAGGCAATTTGGACGCTTGATTTGAATAACACTTATTCAAATCAATGGTCAATCTTTTTACACATTGAAATGCCAATCGAGATGTCTAAAATGAATGTCAAAGTAACTTTATTCTTAATTATACAGGTTCAAAACCTGCATCAGTGATAGCTCAAAGTGACATTTGGCGATCGGAACGTCAAGACTGTGGACCAGACCACTGTGGGCAACGTACTCGTACTCCTCAAACAATTTATAAGATCTAGTGATCACCTCAGTTTTCACTACTTGAAGATAGTGTTCCATATGCAAGTGCACACATATAGCGGATACATTGAAAAGTCCTCGACAAGTTTTGAAAAAACTCAAAAGTCTCAATAAAAAATCAGGTGTAAGGGTGATTCAACAAAATTTAAGCATTATTTTTCTCTTTGAACAGTCGAGAAAAGCTAAATTGCAAGTTACCATAAGTATGCACATTTCTAATTGACTTGGGGAAGGGGGATAATGGTGATGGCAACAAGGATGGCGAAAAAGCCGTCCAATCAGATACCCGTGAGGTTCCACCTCGAATGAGATGGAAATTACCTGCCTAACTGAATAAATGGGGCGGGGGTCATTGCCCCGAAGCAGGTATGAGAAACATAATACTTGCCCTGTTTAAAATTAATTTTAAATTTAGATTTTTTATCAAACAAAAATAATTTATTTATCATTATTTTTAAAGAGAACAAAAGTTGTTGTTAACAAACTAGAAAAAAGTAATAATATTTTCTAACTAAAGATATAAAAAGTAAATAAAAGAAAAAATAAATGAGGCGATAAATATCTATCCCATCCCGAACCCGCCCGTCTCGTTTTCATCGGGTATGGAGATGGGGTAAGATGACAAAAATACCCGACGAGACGGGGGTGGGAATAGTCGATCCTTCCCATACTCGCCAATTGCCATCCCTAGATGGCAATGGTATAATTGTAACAATCCAACATTTCTATCCAAGCCGTTAATTTATGTATAGTCTGCTTTGAGAGAGCCTAAATCTATTTTACCCCTTTATGGCTTTCTATCCCCTTTTTAGGATTCGAACATATGACATCTGCTTAAAAGATACTTAAGTTAGGGTTCAAAACCTCCATTCTTGCTAGCACACACTTTATTAATACGGTTAGGTTTATTATCCTTTACTTTGGAGTGATGAATGAAATGTGTGCTCTAGAACTATGTTATACTCCCTCAGTCCTATAAAGATAGTTTTGTTTTCCTTTTTCATTTGTCCCAAATTATTGTCATGTTTCTTATTTGAGAGTACAATTAATATATTAGTTTTTTAATATGCCCATATTTAATGTTCTATTTTTTTGTTATCACAAATATAAACTACTACATTATTCAATTGTAGTTGGAACAATAAATTAAAAACCAAAAAACCATTTCATCTCCATGACATTTATTAATTTGTATTTGTCTTGAATGAGTTAATTACCTTGGTTCTTGCATTAAACAATGACTAGTACCAAAAGAATAGTTTTATTACCTTGAATATTGAATGCATAATTTAATTACCTTGAACGTTGATTACATTAACGTTGGGGTATACTAAGAAAAATCATAGAAAATTTTATTATTTCAACTATATTAACTAAATTTTGGTTAATTTTTGTAAAATAAAGTAGGACTATTTTTATGGTACGAAAGGAGTGGTATAGGCCTCCCTACTTACAAGTTTGCATGCTAGACGTGACTCCATTTTATCTTGGAACACTAGATTCAGTCCAACCAACAAAGTTGCCCAATGGACACAACAAAACACATTTTGCAATGCACTAAGTTGTGCGGGTACGAGGATTCAACTTAAATCTCTCTAAAAAGAGGTCATTTGTTGGAATCCTGGGAACACGACAAAAAGCCATGAGGGGTAAGATGAGTCTAGGCTCTCTCACAACAAACATTATGTAAATTAATGACTTGGACATAGAGGATGAGTCATTACAAGAAGCTTGTTGTAACAATATAACACATGATAAGAGGGTGGAAAATTATGCATGTAAACAGAGTCAAAACTTTACTGTAAGATTTGTATTTGTATCACTTGGATTACTCATATATGGCATGCCATTCAACCGATCATGGCTTGCACCAAGATATGGCAGCACATGCTTCAGCTCACTCATTACCTTTGGGGAGATCGTTTTACCAAAAAGAAAAATGGGGAAAATCTAAGAAGCATCAAAAGAATGGGAAGCAGAACGAGCTGATATGATAAGGTTGCCAGGAATCTGCATAACAAAAGGCAAGCTTAAGATCATACGTAAGACCAGCAAACAATCTTCGGACATAAGTAGTTAAGGACAGCACAATGTTCCCATGAAAAATCACGAATATATTTAATAAAAAAATACTTTATTACAGTACAAAACCCTTAATTCTACATCCTCCTGTTAAATAGTTAAGGACAAAAATGCAAAAGAATCGCGACTATAATTTTTATGCAAACAATGCCTTCTTTACACGTACAATACCCTCAATTCTACATCCTCCTGTTAAAGGTGTAGGCCTTTTCACATCACTTGTCATCGTGGAAGGCTGACTATCTAAAGCACTTCCCGACTGCTGAGAAATAGGAGCTACCAAATCCTCCATATGAACCATGCTACAGTGCCAGAATAATTAATATAATGGTTGACATAATGTCACATAACACTCTATCATTGATCTGTTTAAAATAGAGTCATCTTTTCCATCAAATCACCACCTGTCAGCTAGGATTCCGCTGTTTATGATATTATTGTTCTGGCAATGTGGTTTAACCCGTCCTCCATTGTGGTTTAACCCATCCTCCATTGTCTGCAAGGATCAACCAAAATTCCTATTACTACAGAAGGCTAAATTTAGGAACTCCAATTATTTTTGACAGATAGTCACAATACCATATGCCATCCAGCAATTAAGCAAAGTATTCCGCCTAGTCTCGGATCATAGTTTCTAGTTTTCTCCTTGTTACGATATCTTTTGTGATATCTTTTCCATATTTTCCTTGATTCTTATTTCCTAAAATATGTTGCCTCTTGCCATTATTCATGGGTCAGTTTTAGGCAACTATTGTTTTCCTTCTTGTATATATTTCACGTTGAATTATTAATGAGACAAGGAACCAACCTAAATTTATCATGGTATCAGAGCTAGGTTTTGGTTGCTTCAAAAACAGATTTTTTTCTCTCTTTTAAACCATGGCTGACGAAACCACACCTCCTTTACCGGTGAAGAATGATCCCCCACCGGCGAAACTTGATCACAGTTCGCCATTCTACTTAGGGCCACAAGATCGCCCTGGTGACTTCATTACTCCCATACGGCTGAAGCTTGACAATTTTGATGAGTGGTCTCATGCTATTCGTGTTGCTCTTTCCTCCCGGCGCAAATTTGGTTTTCTTAATGGGACCATCACAGATATCGTTCCCCCTTGTACAAGAGATGATTGGGTCACAATCCAATGCATGCTTGTCTCATGGCTCACGAATACCATTGATCCCGAGGTACGTTCTATGCTATCTAATTATGATGATGCCAAACGCTTATGGGATGACTTGCATGAACGATTCTCGATTGTGAATGGTCCACGTATCCATCAACTTAAGGGTGATATTACTCGCTGTGCACAAACAAAACTGATGCCTGTGGCAATTTATTTCAGTAAATTGAATGTTTTATGGGATGAACTGGATAAACATGAGCCTCTGATTTCTTGCAAGTGTGGTAAATGCACTTGTCAGGTTGGTAAACAACATGAAAAACGACGTGCGGACGATAAGCTACATCAATTTTTTCTTGGCTTGTGTTCCGAATATTATGCCCAGTTGCGGTCGACTCTCTTGTCGCAGGATCCTCTTCCTACGTTGAATCGGGCCTTCCAACAAATCGCTCAAGATGAGAGGGTTCAGGGGATCACACGCATCCCTGAAGAGAAGCCTGATGTCGTTGGTTTTGCTGTGCGTTTGGATAATAGGTCCAGACCGCGCCTTGATAAAGCGGAGAAGGCGGCCTTGTTTTGTTCTCATTGCTCCAAATCAGGTCATGATATTGCTACCTGTTTTGATCTACATGGTACTCCAGATTGGTACTTGGAGAAATATGGTTCGAATCTTGAGGGCAGAGGCAATTTGAAGGGAAAATCAACAGCTCCGTTCACAAAGAATCTGCCCGGTCGTGGTCGTCATGGTGTGCGTGCTAATGCCGCTACACCCGATGTTAATCACAGTGCCCCTCTTGCACCATCAAGCTCGGCTCCTGCCGCGCACTCTCTTCCGGGATTTACTGCTGAACAATGGGCAGCCTTATCAGCTGCATTTGGTTCTTCTTCTACTCCTTCTAATCGGTTACATGGTAAGTTGGGAATGGATGATTGGATAATTGATACAGGCTGCTCTCATCATGTTACTGGTAATGAATCTTGTTTATTGAATATAAAAGTGGTTTCTCCATGTCCCGTTGGTCTTCCGGACGGTCAGACGATGGTTGCTACTAAGGAGGGTGTTGTGAGACTAACTGACACAATAGTCCTTCAAAATGTTCTTTTTGTACCTAAATTACATTGCAATTTAATTTCAGTGTCTCAACTGAATGATGATCTCCATTGTTTTGTCCAATTTACTTCTAACTTGTGTGCTATACAGGACCAACGTTCGAGGGAGGTGATTGGCACGGGTGAGAGACGGGATGGACTTTACTACTTACGGCAAGGATTCAAGGTGCACGCGGTTGCTAGTTCGAAGCCCTTGGAGCTATGGCATCATCGATTGGGTCATCCTTCTGAGACAGTAGTGAAGTTGCTTCCTTTTTTACATAATTCTAGGGGTCATTTGGATAAAGGGTGTGAAGTTTGTCATCGAGCTAAACATTCTAGAAATAGTTTTCCTTTAAGTGACAATAAAACCACGCGGATTTTTGAGTTACTCCATTGTGATTTATGGGGTCCGTATGATGAACTTTCTTCTTGTGGTGCTCGTTATTTTTTAACTTTGGTGGATGACTATTCTCGTGCTGTGTGGGTTTATTTATTAATTGATAAAAGAGAAGTTTTTCAGATGTTTATGTCCTTTATTGCAATGATTGAACGTCAATTTTCTCAAAAGTTGCAAATTGTCCGAAGTGACAATGGAACGGAGTTTAACTGCATGAAAGACTATTTTGTGGCAAATGGCATTTTATTTCACACTTCTTGTGTGGGTACCCCTCAACAAAATGGAAGGGTTGAACGGAAACATAAACATATTTTAAATGTTGCTCGTGCATTGCGATTTCATGGAAGCTTGCCAATTTATTTTTGGGGGGAATGTGTTTTGGCTGCTGCCCACCTCATCAATCGGACTCCGTCTGGTGTTCTTCACAACAAGACTCCTTATGAAATTCTCTTTGGTTGTGCACCTTCTTTCAGTGATTTACGCATTGTTGGTTGTTTAGCTTTTGCTCATAATCAACGAGCTAAAGGTGACAAGTTTGCTAGTCGAAGTCGTAAATGTGTTTTTGTGGGATATCCGTTTGGTAAGAAGGGATGGAGCTTATTTGATCTTGAGAGAAAGGAATTTTTTGTGTCGAGAGACGTGAAGTTCTATGAAAATGTCTTTCCTTTTTCGAATGTGGAAGTCACAAATCCTGCTCCTACCCTTGACAGTGATGTTTTTTATACTGAGGAGTTTATTGATGAGGATGTCATCGTTGCTCCTCCGATGGTCTCGTCCCCAACTAGCAACACGACTGAGATGCAAGATGTTCCTTCTGTGGCACCTTCCTCCACGGATTGCGAGGGGGTTGATACAGTTCCCGTAGGCTCGGGGGAGGGAAACTTGGGTCGCGGGTTTCGGGCGAAGATTCCATCGATAAAACTACGAGACTTCGTGACACATACAGTTATCAAGAAAAGTCCATCTCTTGCTCCACCTGATCTGCAATATCATGCTCCCTCAGGTACGCCTTTTCCTATAGCACATTATGTTAGTTGTGACAAATTTACTGTGCCACACCGAAATTTTCTTGCAGCTGTCACTGCCGGTGTTGAGCCACGGTCTTTTAAGGAGGCTGTAAAAGATGTCGGTTGGTGTACTGCCATGCAAGAAGAAATTTGTGCTTTGGAAGATAATGGCACTTGGACTATGGAAAGATTACCCCCCGGCAAGAAAGCTCTAGGAAGTAAATGGGTGTACAAAATTAAATACAACTCCGATGGTAGCATTGAGAGATTAAAAGCCAGATTAGTTATTTTTGGCAATCATCAAGTTGAAGGAATTGATTATAATGAGACATTTGCCCCGGTGGCAAAAATGGTGACAGTTCGCACTTTTCTGGCCGTTGCCGCCTCAAAGAATTGGGAGTTGCATCAGATGGATGTTCATAATGCCTTTCTTCATGGGGATTTAGACGAGGAGGTATATATGAAACTTCCTCCAGGCTTTAGCTCTAATGATTCCAATTTGGTCTGTCGTTTGCGTAAGTCGCTGTATGGTTTGAGACAGGCACCTCGATGTTGGTTTGCAAAGCTCGTGACAGCTTTAAAGGGGTATGGTTTTCTTCAATCCTACTCCGATTATTCCTTATTTACTTACACTAAAGGGCTTGTACAGATTAATGTACTAGTGTATGTTGATGATTTGGTAATTTCTGGTAATGATTCCGCTGCGTTGACGTGTTTTAAAGCCTATTTGAGCAAATGTTTTTATATGAAGGATCTTGGTGTGCTTAAATATTTTCTTGGTATTGAGGTGGCTAGAAACTCTTCAGGCTTGCTCTTATGTCAAAGGAAATATGCTCTTGATATTATTTCGGAGGCTGGATTATTGGGCTCCAAGCCGGTTGCCTTTCCGATCGAACAGAATCACCAGTTGGCACGTGCCACGGGGTCTTATCTTTCGGATCCTGAGCCCTATAGACGACTACTTGGGCGTCTTATTTATTTGGCGGTTACTCGCCCTGACTTGGCTTATTCAGTTCATGTCCTGTCGCAATTCATGCACGAACCAAGACAAGAACATTGGAATGCTGCATTACGAGTTGTTCGCTATTTAAAGCAATCTCCGGGTCAAGGTATTTTATTACGCTCCGACAGTGAGTTGTCTTTGACAGGTTGGTGTGACTCGGATTGGGCAGCTTGTCCTCTTACCAGGCGGTCTCTCACAGGTTGGTTTGTGTTTTTGGGGCATTCGCCAATTTCATGGAAAACTAAGAAACAACATACTGTAGCTCGGTCTTCCGCTGAGGCCGAATATCGTTCTATGGCTTCCATCACTTGTGAACTGAAATGGTTGAAGGGTCTCCTTTTGAGTTTGGGAGTTCATCATCCAAAGATGATTCCTCTTTTTTGTGATAGTCAGTCTGCCTTGCATATAGCGCAGAATCCGGTATTTCATGAACGCACGAAACATATTGAAGTTGACTGCCATTTCGTGCGAGATGCAATCCAGGAGGGCCTTATTGCTCCGTCCTATGTACCGACGACAGTTCAATTGGCAGACATTTTTACCAAGGCTTTGGGAAAGAAGCAATTTGATTATCTTCTTAACAAGTTGGGCATTTTAGACTTACATGCTCCAACTTGAGGGGGGGTGTTACGATATCTTTTGTGATATCTTTTCCATATTTTCCTTGATTCTTATTTCCTAAAATATGTTGCCTCTTGCCATGATTCATGGGTCAGTTTTAGGCAACTATTGTTTTCCTTCTTGTATATATTTCACGTTGAATTATTAATGAGACAAGGAACCAACCTAAATTTATCACTCCTTCTTTCCTCATTTTACAATTTTCCCTCCCCAAATTAAATTACAAATTAATATTGTTTAAATACTCACCTTAAAAAGGCCATCTGTATCTCGATCCCCATAATACAATTGACATGGTAATGGGTCCATCCTACAATTTTGACAATTCAACGTTGAATTGTCAAAAATTGTAGGTCCACGTCAGTGGCTGACAACATAACTCTTGCCCACCACACACATCATATCACGGAGGGTAAGAATGTAAAACTTTTTATTTTTATTTTTATTTTTTGAGAAATTCTCTTTTATTATCTATAATTATAACAACAAATATTTTTGGGCTCTCATCAAAGTGGGGCCTTAGGCGATTGTTTACCCCATCTGAAGTCAGGGCTGGCACTAGATACAAGATGGCAATAAAGTGGCTGCATTGGCTCTTCAGTGAATGCTTGACCATCCTAAATCCAGGCCAAAAATTAATTATCTGGTTAAAATCTTGGAGGCTGCCTTGGGTTTAAAGGATATGCCACTTTCTTCCTTTGTGTATACTGCTCCCGCACAAGCCAATAGACCATTATAAAACATAAATGGGATTTCCGGTGTAGCATATTCCGAGGTTCAGTTAGATCAGAGCTATGGATCGATGGTTACTTATATGGTGAAGATGGAGTTTGGTAGATACTTAATACATGGACTGGAAATGTGAAATTAAACAAAACTTTGAAGCAGCAATACTATGATTCTTTTCGGGCTCATTATGTGGTTTACATGCCAATAAAGATATGAAACGGCGACGGAAAATATTAAACCTTAAAGAGGATAGCAGGGTGCTATTTTCTGGTCTGGTCCGAAGAATTAACACAAAGCCTCGGAGAGAGAGTCTTTCGCGGGTAGTGGTATCTCAACAATTGGAGAAGCTGGAAACACCGTATGTCTTCCTCACTTACTTCTGATTCAATTAATATGTTATATAGCAGAATTTGTACGAGTGCTGGAAAATCTAGCGGTCAGAAAAATACCTGAGAAACTGGTAAATTTGATTAAGAAAGATACAGAAATCCATCTCTAATTTTTTGATGGAAGTCATCTCACAAGTTATAAATTACAATCAAACAATATTACATATGGATGTTTCTTACCCACTTGTAAACAAGATTCTGTCAAAAGGATATCAATGCTGATATAAGTTACTCTACTGGTGATATCTCCAATTCTCCCTTTGGATCAAGTTTTCACATTTTCACTCTGGAACAACTGAAAGAAATTACAAATGACGTTTCGTCAAGTAATTTTCTTGGTGAAGGTGGATTCAGGCTAGTGCACGAGGGATTTATAGATGATAAGCTTTAGGCTGGGTTGGAGTCTCAGCCTGTTGCTGTTAATGGCACTCAGGGCCAAAGGGAGTGGATGGTTCAAACTATTTTCTCTCTCTTTTCACAATTTTCCTATCAATACATAAGTCGTGTTTTTCTTCTATGTTAATTGACTGAAGTCATGCTTCTTGGGCAACTAAGGCATCCCCATCTTGTGAAATTGATTGGTGATTGCAGTGAGGATGAGCACCGGCTTCCTGATTACAAACACGTGGCTAGAGGCAACCTAGAAAATAAACCATTGCGAAGCAAGTTAAATAGACCATCTTAGCTATTAAAATAAGATTTAGGAGTACTCTTATTCCTTGCATTATATGTCTGCAGATTCCATTAATTTGTTATACAGCAGAATTACAAGTCCTGGAGAACTAGTAGTCAAAAAAATACCTGAGAAGCTAGTAAATTTGATTAAGAAAGATACAGAAATCCCTGCTGCTGAAATTACGTTGCTTAAGTTGCAGGTCAGGGTCATTTCTGCAACAAAATCCAAAGTGGGAGGTCTAATGAATTTCAAAGTAACAGCGCAACGGTTTCTGCAGAGAATTTTAAGTACAGTTGGTCCTTAGAGTTGATTGATCTGAAATTAAAACTTATTTTCTTTAAATTATTTCAGTTTTATTGTTCTTTATGATGACTTTAAGATGTAAAATGTGAATGATTACAAACAAGAAAGACAAGAACATATAGCAGAATAAAGAATTTAATACAATACTACCTTAGAACAAATTATTAAGTAAAATTTGCACAAGAATGTACTGATACAATTACATTAACAATGTGCAATAACAGATAGAATATCTGACATAAATTCATTGACAGATAAACTTTTACAATCATCCCTTAGAATATTTTACTCTGACTCTTTTAACCCGCTGAACTTGCTCGGGATCAGATCTTGGATTCACCTCATTCTCAGAGTAAGTATTCTCCTTGTTGTCTTCAGCCTTAAGTGTTGATTCTGGGATAGACCTCTTTGCACTTGCACTTGCTTTCTTGACAGAAACCGTATGACTGTTTATCTTTTCATGGTTTTCTTTCATAATTCTTGCGCACTTTATTTTAGACATTTCGAGATCCTTTTTAAGTTTCGTGTACTTATTATTCAGACGCGACTTTATGGTGGCTACGTAATCTTCAATGTAGATCGATTCGTTCTGGTTTCTTTTCAGTTCCTCTGCCGTTTGATCCACGGACTCCATTTTTGATTTCAAAGAATGATACTTCATGTCAAATTCATACATTTCATCCTCACAATCGAACAGGACTCGTTTACATTCAGTAATCTCCTGCAGTACAGCATCCAGTAAAAACCTCGAAAACTCAATGTCCAATTTCGGGTAATCCTTGAATATAACAGAAACCTCCTCACGAACTCGATCAATGTCCTTGTATTTCCTCAAACCATTAACAGCATCAAGAAACGATTTATACTTGTAATCATCCTGCAAAGTTTCCGCAACCCAATTCACAAATTCAATACAGGATTTTGTTTTTTCCCTTCCATTCTCATCGGATGAATTTCTTGACATTGTTGGAGCACAAGCAGCAGCAGCTTCTTTGTCCCTCTGTAAAATCTTTGGCACAAAACTGAGGAATTGTGAAATCAAATCCGGGTGATCGCTGAACAGGTTCTTCACCTGTGAAATTACACTTTCTGGGTCTGTAAATTCTCTTCCGAACCCTTCACAAAGATAACGGAACTCTCGATAAATGCTTTCTTGACCGTGAAATCGTTGCTTCACAATATCAACGAACGAAAGGGCACTGTCGAAACTGGGTTTAAACGCCATAATTTCTCAATAAAGGAATAGCAATAGCATGAACAGCAATTATAATTTGTAATCGGAATTTTCCACTTTCAGACTTATGAAGGAATTTATGAAGTCGAGTTCTAATTGAACAAGGCTAAAATCAGATTGTGATTAAGATTTTCTGATAATCTTACTTCAACAGGGTTTCCTTAATGGCTCCTGATTACATTTTCAGACTTATATAGGAATTTATGCAGTCGAGTTCTAATTGAACAAGGATAAAATCAGAATCTGATTAAGATTTTCTGGTAATTAAGCTCCAACAGGGATTCCTCAACGGCTCCTGATTTATTTTCCTTTCGTTGCCTATATCCGTCGAGGGTATAGATAAATAATTTAGGGCGTAATTGAAAGTTGAAACAATGGGAAAATTGCATGGTTGGTCATCACTGTTATTATCGAGTTTAAAATGGTCCACAGCATACTAAGCCCCCGATTGGTTTGAATTAAAATTTCAAATCAAAATCAACAATTAATTTTAACCACACATTTAATCAATTTTTGTTAAGTTCTACTAAAATTTTGATATTAATCTCCACCAAATAAAGGCTAAATAAGAAGTTGATTCTCAATTTTTTTAAATTAGTACACTATCAATCTTTGCACGGACAAACCATTCAGTTAGAGAATGGGGATTGAACTAATATATTCGCATTTTTGGGACGTTTCCTCCATTTATTTATTTTTCTAACATTTGTTTTATATTAGTGTTGTTTAAATTTAAAATAGGGGTGGGCATTTTTTTCTTGAACCGGTGGAATCGAACTAGAACTAGATAGAAACGATCGGTTTGGTCCAATTCCCTTACTAAATGGGTCAATTTTGGGACTGTACGTCGAGAACCAATCGATTTCGGTCCAATTCTCAATACTATCTTGAGAACCTGTACTAAATGCTGTTCCTCAAAATTTCTCTTTTTGCTTGCACCAAAATACCCTAGATCTTTGAACACTAGACTTCAAAATCATCTCTCGTTAAAATTTCGTTGTCCGCCTTTTCTTTCCTTTAATAGGTAATCAAAATTAAAATCTAAATAATTTTAAAAATACTTTACAAATTCATAGTTTTAATACAACCTGATAGAAATGTATATATTTAGTTCAATATTTCATAAGAATTCAAATTTTCTCGTTGTTTTCAAAGTGATCGGCTATCAAGAATCAAGATCCTTGAAGATTACTAAAGATAATCAGGTTATGTTATAAAGATTTTCGTAAGAATTAACTTTCGATCGAGATTTTACCATTTATGATGTGTTCCATAATTTATTCTTTTTCTCGCTTTTATAAGTTGATCTTGAGTTTTGAAGTGAATTTTTGTTTGTTGTCTTGTTTAATTGGTTTTTTTTTTTTTTTTTTTGTAATTATTATATTGCAAGAATGGCAAGTGATTTCATACTCTATTTTATCTACTTTCAGTCTCACAAGTAATTTCATATTTTATTTTTATAATTTTTTCAATATAAAGAATCGGACTAGACCAAATTGAAACCGACTTGGTTCTAGGGTTGGATATGGAACCAATGGTCCCGTTTCTTAGATTTCCATTGTTATTAGGTTCGATTTAGTTCGATTCCCTTTATAATTGATTGAAGTAGATCGCACTCACTCTTACTTTATAAAAATAAGAGACAAGGTAGATAAGGATGAGGTAGCAAACATGTTCCCTTCCCAAAAATGCTACTTATACACACTTGGTACACAACCCTCTCACATGTGTATGGGGCCTATGTTGTGAGACTGACACACATTTGAGAGAGTTGTGTACCAAGTGTGTAAGTGTAGCAAGATTGGTTCCTTTCCATACCCTGATTCACCGATGTAGTAGGCGATTGTCATTCCCATGTTCAGTTTCTTATTAAATTGGTATTTGAGTTTCTAATGTCTAGACTTTTAGGGGTAAAATCATTGTCAGGGTTAATTTTAATTAAAAGATGAGAGAAAAATGAGAAAAAAAAAAACATAGAATAAAAGAAAATTCCTACTCCATCTTGCCTACAAAAATATGTTAAAAATAAATTTAACTATTGTGTAATGGAATAATCATTTCTCGTGGAACGACAACTTGGACTCTTTTGTTCAATTTATTACTTTTATATGACCCGTGCATAGGATGTTAATCCAGCTCGAGCGGCTCGTGGCTTGGTGGTGGAAAAGCTTGAGCCAACTCAACTTGTAGCTCGTTGGAACCGAGCAGAGGCTCCGGCAATACCTCATTTTTGAGTGTTGGTCCAAGCTCGAGCCAGCTGGTATTGCTCCTCGACCTGTGTCAGTCACACCAACATGGGCCATTTTGGCCCATTGTCTTGAAAATAAAGCAGCTACCTATTTGCAAAGGTAGTGTCTTTAAATTCAAAGGTAGTTACGACTGCCTTTTACAAGGTATCTGCACGTTGTCTTTAAAAAAATAGAATTTTAGGGAAAAAAAAAAGACTCTCCAGCTCGGCTCGGCTTGGAAAGGCACAATAAAGCCCAAGACTTGACGAGCACAATCACATATTGCACAATCTGGTTAGACTTCTCACCAATATGCTTAAGATTAAGTGAAAGTTATCTTACTAGTTTCTGTCGCGGCAATACAATTTAAGGACCTTATATTGGTGCAAAACGGGCACAGTTTCAATAACAAATCGAATCAAACAGCCCAACGGATTGGGGCTCAACGTACAAACTATTCTCACTATGGTTGCACAATTGTTTGTAACCCACGAAGGATCAATAATGGTGGATGCAAATAATCACAAAGAGGAAGAAGAAAGTAGCAAGAATAATGGTGCCCTTTTTGATATATAATAAAATTGTAACCTAATAAAATTCTTGCAGAAAATGTTACGATATTAGTAAAGTTCCTGCATTAAATAATTGCATTAAACAGCAGAAAATGTTAAATATTAGTATAATAAACAAGATTTCAATTTATTTCTTTCTTGTGATATCCGATTCTCACTACCAAACATGATGATATCATCTAAACATTTGATGAGATATCCAAGACGAAGCAAAGGGATCATTTTCACTTATTTTGCAACGATGATTTTGAATTAGGGATACTCTTAATGTGCTACCCCGCGAACTTTTTTAAACTTCATTTCTTCAGTTTAAGAGATAGAGAAGTAAGTATTTGATCTTCAGATCCAAGGGTGGGATGGAATTTTTATACTTTCCAGCTGAACAAAACTGCATTTTTTTGTGGGCTAAAATCCTCCTGTGGACAGCCTCATTCCATGCAGGAACAATTCAAAATTTAATTACTTATGAGCTTATAATTTTAAATAAATAAAATTTGTCAACTCGGCTAAAAAATAAACCATAGTTGTTCACAATTTTACTAGCTTACTCAAAAGATAACATTGCATATTCTTTCTCAAACTACAGCATCATCTTTATAGCACCCTCAAGAGTCGAGAACATGTCAAAAAATTAGTAGAAACGATGTATGTAGAGCTCTTCACCAGTTCAAAATTGTAACACTGAGAGGTTGCTCAATTGGTCAATGATCACCGGTTCGAGTCCATTCATGGTCGCTGAGGTGAGTATCGGACCATAAATTGCAAGGCCCCGTGAAATTAGTTGAGGTGCGTGCAAATTGATCCGAACATCCACAATTATCAAAAAATAAAGAAATTGTTTCAGTGCTAATGTCAACAAATTGCAAGGCAATTCAAACAAGAAGCAGGTGCAACCTTTCAATGTCCTAAAGCCAATGTTCAAATCACATTTTCAAGATAGACATTTCACTTACCCGATATTGTAAGGTTTTGAACTCTACGATGTCCACCCCTATTTTACTTCCACATGGAGAAGAACTCGGTATAAGTTCTAAGAAGTCTTACACATATAGTACACATGCAATGTGCGATTCTACAGTTCTTAAACTTGATCAAAACACAAGAAACTGATTGAATAGATCTCCCATTGATACAGCATGAACTCTTACTCAGGAATCCTCTTACAACTCTAGAAAAGAAAACTAGTATGAACAGAGAAATTTAAAACACCACCAGATTCCGACTGTGTAGCTTCTATCAACCACTTGAATTCAACAAGGTGTGTGTAGCTAATAAGAAAAATTACCATTAGGTGTTAAATGAGAGGGTCTACATTTGACAGAATGACCAAATTCACATGACAATAATAACATATAGAAACAATAAGGGTTAGTTTGATTGGCAAATGTGGAAAGACTTTCCAATTCCATATAAGTTGGAAAATAAAAACTCAAGTACCCCATAGATACATTTTCTATGAAATTGGCAAAAAAAAAACCCTTAAAGTGATTGTACCTTGAAATTCGAACTCTATTTTTACTTTCGTATCAAACAGCCAAAGTAGAAATTGAATTCTTCGGATTGTGACATTTTCCATGGAATTTAAACCAATCAAACGGCCCTAAGTGAATTGTTAAGTATTCTATCACAAATGAATTATTTATCTAAACCTTGGAGGTAGAAACTGTCCAACTGAATATATTGGAATTGCATCATATTCTACTTTTTCCCAAAAAAAAAAAAAACAAAAAACAAAAAAAAAAAAAAACAAAAGAAACAAAAACAAAAAAACACTAACATCCTGGTCTGGCCTAAAAAAGATCCCCTAGAAGTCCATTTTGGATGTTGAAAACCTTGCCATTTCTCTTTCTTAATTTCCGCAAGAGCAGGAAGACCTTAAACATTATCTCCTCTAGAAACCGATGCGACTCTGCTGCTAGTGTTTTTCTACTTAACTGTTTTAATAATTTTCTTCAAATACCTATCTGACTGGTCTCGAATAAATAATAAAAGCAATAGAATCTTACAGGTTTCCAATATGTCCTTGCCGACTCATGTTCCCTGCTGTTCACTTTTCATGAACTGTCCACTGAATTTGTGTCTATTCAAGTGAATCCCTCGGCATTATCAGGGGTGGAGTTAGAATGGGGTTCAGCGGGTAAAGACTTGACAAAATATACATTTTGGAAATAAGCCAATAACAAAATAATATTACAAATGTCACAACATTTTACCATTGTTCCCAACAGGTTTTCACACTTCGGAAACCACGCATAATGACATCATCATCTATTTTTTGGAATACATCATTTTCAATATATACAACTAAGTTGTCATTCATCCACTGATCTCCATTTTTTTTGCGCAGTCGACCCTTCACAATGTTAGTTGCAATCAAAACTCTTTCAACTGTAGGAGTAGCAATGGGAAGAATTAATGCCAAATTCACAAGCTTGTAAACTAATGGATACACTTCATTTTTCTTAGTTGCATTCAACTTCTTTGAAAGATTACTAAGGCCACGTAATTCTTTGAACTCTTTGCTCGAGAGCATATCGGTGATATAAGTTTCAAGTTGACCATCGAGTTTCATACAATCCGTTGTTGAAAAATCGTTTGGATAATACTGAGCAAGGCGAAGTAACATTTCCTTATCAAAAGCCGAGAATGAATCATTGGGACATAAGCATGCCACACAAAGAAGTAGCTCATTATTTACCTCGGTGAATCGATCATTCAACTCTTGAAGTTGCATATCAATAACATTATAGAATAAATCATCGCGGAAGTAATGCAAATTTGTCATTTCTTTGGTATTCCAACTTGAGCGACCTTGATGTATAAACATACCATCCATGTTCGGAACATCAATATTGTGATTTTGACAGAAAGAACATACTTGTTCCAAAAGAGAATCCCACCCGTTCTCCCTCATCACTTGGAGTTGTTGTTTACATACTTTCACTAAACTTATGGCATTTACAATATCTTCATCTTTCCTTTGTAATGCCTTTGGCAATTCATTGCAAATTCCTAAAATAGTTCTCATGAGATGTAGACTAAATGCAAAGTCAAATGATAACATCTCATTCAATAATAATTTTGCCCCAAATCTTTGATCACGATGTGATTCAACATCAACAATCATTTCAAGGACATCAAGTATATGCGAGAACATGGTAATCAAAGTGGTCAAAGTAACATAGTGTGATCCCCAATGTGCATCATGAGGACAATTATCAGTACTATGTTGATTGAGACTTTGTCCACTAGAAATCTCATTGTTCTTGAGTGCATTTGAAATTATGGCTGCTTGTTTCTCTCTGAGAAGATCACAACGATTAGACAATACTCCAACAATATTCACCATCCTAGAAACCAAACTGAATAGCGATCCAGTCTCCACGTGATTCTTTGCAACATCTACAAGAGCTTGTTCAAGTGGATGCGCAAAGCAATGAATGTAAAAAGCACAAGGATTCTCTTTCAAAATAAGTTCTTTGAGACCATTAAACTCACCTTGAATATAGCTAGCCGCATCATAACCTTGTCCTCTCAATCTAGAAATACTTAGCCCGTATCTAGAGAATAATTTATCTATAGCAGCCTTAAGTGAGAGAGTTGTGGCACTAGAAACGTGTTCAATACCCATAAAACGTTCAACTACATCTCCAGTGTTGTTCACATAACGTAACACAATAGACATTTGCTCCTCTTGTGAGACATCAGGAGACTTATCAAGTAGAATTGAAAATAAGGCATCACCAATATCTTCAATAATAGCACTCAGTGTTTCAACAGCAGCAACACTTGCAATATCATTTTGAATATCACGTGATATTAAAACGAGATTCTCTGGAGCATTTTTCATAATAGCCCTAATCTCAGCATTTTGGTCAGCCAGACACCGCAAAAGTTGGATAAAGTCACGTTGATCTTCTGAAGCTGCAAATTCATCATCATCGAATACAAGTCCTTGTCGTGTGAGAAACCGAACACAATCAATTGATATACTCAAAAGAGTCCGAGAACCGCCTTGCACGCGTGCTCCTCTAATTATATCTTTCTTTGATTTCTCTACATCATCATTTTCTTCAATAGAAAATGGAGATTTTCGTTTAAAATATCTCTCCATAACTTCCTACATGTCAAAAAGAGCAAATTCACTTCAACTAAGATGTCCATAATAAACAACAATTAACAATTTATATGATTAACGGTACTCGAATTAAACATGCCAGTAATAATCAGCTCGATTAAACATACTCACATCAAATTATACGTAAACACAGTAAGCCCAATAAACACTGTTCAAAAGAACCCACATTATATATGCCACTAAATTAACTTCTATTTCCTTCCCTTAGTAGATTGTTTTATTGAGCAGAGTAACACACAAACAGGAAAAGTGAATTCTTGAACCCTAAACGAGCAATTCCAAATACATTCACACATTTGAACTATAATGTTGATTCCCATAAACCAGTTAAAGAAAAAAGAGAATCAACAGAAAAAATATGCCCAGAAGGACCCTGATTGCTAGAAATCTTGACTACCGACCAACACGTGCACGTTAGGCATTTAGTCAGTGTTCTAACTTAGGGTTAACTCATAAAATTGTGGATTGATGTTGTAAAGGAGACCATGGAGCTTACAGATTAAAGAGCTGAGAGCGTCCGACGAGTTACTATTTTGTTTTCTGTCGTAGAGTTTAGGGTTTTAGCAGGAACAGAGACTTGAGGATGAAAAAAGGGGTTAATTATCGAAGTGTTATTCCTTGGGCCGGCCCTGAGGCGAGGCTGATGAGGCCCACGCCTCGGGCCCAAAACTGGAGGGGGCAAGTTTGGCCCAATTATTAAATAAACATTCGTATGGAGATGCAGAAGCTGTGAGTTCAAATGGTGGAGTTGCAAGTTTTGGAAGTGATTTAGTGAATGCGGGTGGAGTTGACGGTTGTTTAGAGGCTTCGGGATTTAAAGGAGGTGATGTTGAGAACGAAAATGTTGGAGATTGAAGTGAAAGAGGAACCTATGGAAGAGGTAGCAAGGAGTGACTTGCCTAGAAGATTTACACGGTCGGCCTTGAAATTGAATGTTGTTAGCCGGAAACAGAAAGTGAAAATTTGGGAGAATAACAGGATGTAGTGGTTTTGAACTTTGAGAGATTAGAGAATGGGGATTTGAGTGGGTTGGGCACTTCGGCTAAGAAGATGGAAATGAAGATGTCTAAGAAAATTGCAGTAAAAGGGAGGCCGACAACTGTCAGAGATGTTAGAATTAATTGATTAATTGAGTTTCATTAAATGTTGTATTTAATGAGTGGGCCATTACAATTAATTTGGGTGAATTGGAAAAGTCTCTAATATAGGCCCATAAGTTGATAAGCTCAATTTAAGTGTCTTATATATGGTAAGGAATCCCGCATCGAAAGTTTACAAGGAAAAATACTTGTTTATATAGTGGGATGTGTGTATAAATTATAATTTAATAAGTGACCTACAACTTGGCTACCTTTGGCTAGCCAAAGGCTAGCAAACTAGCCACCACTAGAGGGTGCTTCGCTCCACTCACGCCGCGCGCGGACCCGGCCCGCGCACATCGCAAAGTACGCATTGGGCGCTTTATAGGTGCACTTTGCACTTCGCATCGTCGCGAGGAGTTGGGGAGCCTTATAGTTTTCAGAAATAGATTCATGGGTCGATGACATGGCAAAGGGAGGCTTGATGAGTTGGCATCCTAGGTGGCACACACGTAGCAGGTTGCGTCACTTCGTCCCGCATGGCAGTTGGTACAGTTGGACGTACGCGTGGCATCTGCATGACTGGTGACTGTTCAAAATTGGTGAATAGACATGATGAATATACACTACACTTTATGGTTTAATCTGGGTTGTCAGATTATGAAATAGTGTGATCCAATGACTAGGACAAATCAGCCCAAGTGGTGCACTAGTTCATGAAATGTCACAGACCCATTCAAGGAGACACTTCAATCTCTATAAATAGAGACCTCCAAATTCATTTTGGATATACCAAATCAATTACAATTCCATTGATTTCTAGATTCTCTTTTCTTCATATTCTGTTTCCAAAACTCTCTCAAATATTCGTCGTTATTCCGTTCGAGTACGTTCATTCTTTGGTTCGACCAACAAGGTTGGTCGTGTGCAGTAACGACTTTGGAAGAAGCGTTGTATCTTGGGAGACAGACGTCCATTATCCTATTCGTACTTTGTTGGGGGGCGAAATCTATTTTAAGGAGATTTGCTTTAGCATACCTCGCTCCATCTTCTGCTTTTATTTTTCTGTTATTTTTATTTGTTCTTTCGATTGCGTTAGTCGAATTTCCGACAACAAGGGAGTTTTTGTGACTGGGTTGCTGGAAGGGTACCCACTTTTCTACAATGGTGGCAAGAGGGTATGCTTATTTATTAGTTTGTGCAAAATGAAATAGGAGATATTATTTGAGTATGTCTGCAGCATTTTGGAAACAATTTTGTGTTTTCATGATGCACTCAAGAATTAACATATAATTGTTGCAATTCATATGATAGCTCTAACTAAAAAAATGACTAACAAGTATGAGTTTGTATGTGCCTGGACAGAGTGAGTACCATAAAGTGTCCCAATATTTGAGAGCAATTAAAGTACTATAATATTTGAAGACATTGAATGTTTGTTTCTCAAATACTTATATTGTGACGCAAAATCGGGAACGGATACATGTGGAAATCGCGAAATTAATTAAAAACGCTGGAAAAGCTCAAATTCAAGTTGTAGACGATAGAATTTCGACCCGCAAATTATTGAATCAAGCAATCAAACAAAAACGAAATTTGAATGACCTCTTTATTACAAAACTAACGAACCTCGATTTGCGAACGTCTCAAAAGATACATAATCATTTGATAAGTTTTAAGGGTTGAACGCCACAAATATAACAATACTTGATAAGTTCGGTAGTTCAATCAAGAACAATGAAGAGAACATTTTCAATATTTAATAATCAAAGTCTTAACCGTCTTAATACAATGAAATAATGATGTATTTATTTGAAACCTCTAAAAACCCTAAATGTACGAAAATAATACTCAAAATATTGTAAAAGATACTAAAAATATAGAATTCTAAGTAAAGTAGGAAACTGCAAAAAATTGAAGATCTCACGCCGGTTTTGTTCTATCTGGTGTCACATTATCCCCTCTCTCTTCGAAACGATTCATCTTCGAATCTGTGCCTTGTGATCGCGTAGAGAATAACCAACTTGTTACCCATCCATCACTGTACCACTTGGCCTAAATGGAAAATCTTTCCTCACATGGCATAGGATTAATACATCGTATCTTTCCATTTTGAAGGTATGGATGTATTGCATTACAAACTCAATTAGCCATGGATGTTCTTGCACGAACTCTCACGCACGATGATCAACCCGAAAGAAAGAATTAAGGAAAACACGGTTGAATTTGTTAGCTTCCCAAAAAATGAGATATGGGTCCTCGTACTCATAATGTATCATCTTCATCACAATATTTTCAACAATTTGCTCAACACTTTCTTCTATTATTTATTCACTCTCTTGTTGAACCAACTCTACAATTTTTATACCAACTTGTACTCCTCCTCTTTAATTTGTTCACTCTCCTTAGTTTTAACTACATTTTTCAATTCACCATCTTCCATCTCAAGTTCCCTATTTCTGGACTCCTCTTGCAATTCAACCTCGGTGTTCTCTTTAGGTGTTGTAACCTCTCTATTTTGTTTTTCCCTTTCTGCTTCTCCTCTCCTCTCACCTTACATTGGTTTGCAAATGACTGTTCTAGTGTCAGCCAACCAGAGTGATGTTTGCCCCGTCTTGAAGAAACATATACATGTTCCTCACCATATCATAAACAGTCTTCCTCTCATGCCTCTAAGGCCTCCTAAACAAGTTATGAAAAGATTTTAATGACACTATATCACACCAAACTTCATCACTATATCTCTTAATGGTGACATTTACTAGAACCTTCTTGGTCACATATACCTTCATACACTCATTCAACTAAGTCATCCTATAAGGCATATGATGTTGTTTAAAGGTAATCCCAATTTTTTCAACATCGTGATACTAGTTAAATTTGACATATACTCCTTATCAATAGTCAAACTGCAAATTGTACTACCCACAAAATACCGAGTTTGAAAAATGTGCCCCCAATCACCATCCATTCTTTTACATAGGTGTAATCAAGAAAACTAAAAATAAAAAATTGCATTGGATGAAATTTCGAATGAGATTCCTTTTAATTCAAGAAAGTAGTTCTTAAAGTTTTGGATGGGTATGAACACAAACAGATTTTGAATTTGAGATTAGATAATAGGATAGTGAAAAATTCTCAAATAAGTCAGTAATTTTTTTTGAACAATACGACGTGAACAGTAAAAAAACTTTTTTTAGCTCGAAATTCAACTACGAAACTGACAGAAGAAACGAGAGTTGATTTGGATGCTAGATTAGCCCAAAAACAACTTTTAACTCTTTTTTTGAAATTTTCTGGATCAAAAACTCAAAATTTACGACACATACGAAGAACAAAAACAAAAGACTTAAAACAAAAGAAAATATAGAACATGAATCTAGAACTCATGCTCTAATACCAAATGACGCGAAACTGAGAACGGGATATGTGTGAAAATCGAGGAATTAATTAAAAACGCCGGAAAATCCCAAATTCAGGTTGTAGAAGGTAGAATCTCGACCCGCAAATTATTGAATTAAGCAACAAAACAAAAACAAAGTTTGAATGACATCTTGATTACAAAACCAATGAATCTCGATTTGCGAACGCCACAAAAGGTACCTAATCTTTTGATAAGTTTTAAGTGTTGAACGCCACAAATATAACAATATTTGATAAGTTCGGTAGTTCAATCAAGAACAATGGAAAGAACATTGTCAATATTTAATAATCAAAATCTTAATTGTCTTAATACAATGAAATAATGAGGTATTTATATGAAACCTCTAAAAACCTTAAATGCACGAAAATAATACTTAAATATTGTAAAAGATACTATAAATATAGAATTCTAAGTAAACTAGGAAACTGCCAAAAATTGAAGATCTTGCGCCGATTTTGTTATATCTGTGGTCACGTCATATTGTTTATAAAATCTTATTAACCATACCGATTACAGTTGCATCTGCAGAAATAAGTTTCTCAAAATTGAAGTTGATCAAGAATTAACTCCAATCAACTATGTCACAAGAAAAATTGAATGGATTGGCTAGATTATCAATAAATAAAGATATGGTTGAACAGTTGAATTATTCAAATTTGATTAATATTTTTACCTTTAAAGTAGTAAGACAAATAGTATTTAGCTGATTGTTTGAACTCTTGTCAGTTTTGTTACTTTATAATATAAATCTTTAGTTCTTTATATTTTTTTTTTGGTGTTCTACTGTTAAGTTTTAAGTAAGCAAACACTATTAGATTTTGCATTTTTGTTGATTTTGAAGGGCCCAATTTATGAAGTTTGCCTCGTGCCCCCGAAAATCACAGGATCGACCATAATCCTTGATACCTAAACTTAAAAATATATCTCAATACTTATTAAATATAGTCAAGTGTTACTACTTTATAATTTAATTTTAAAATATAGTCTAATGCTAATGGAACTATGCATCGTGTTATCCATCCATTATTCAAATGAAAAAATCTTTGTGGTTCAACAAACGATGTCAACTTGAGTGATGAATTAGTAACATGATGCATAGTTCAATAACCATTGACATATATTTTTAAGTTCAATTAAGAAGTAATAACACTTTATAAAGTTTAGCAACCGTTGAAATACATTTTGAAGCCCAGTTATTCAGTAGTAACAATTTCTTCTTTCCTCGTATTGACATTTGTGAAAGAAGAAACTAAAGAAAATGAAGGGGAAAAAAATGAAAAACTAAATCGACTTCAGTTACCTTAGCACTAATTCGATCATCTTTATATTTTTTATGTAATTTTTCTCTATCAATTTCTTTCAGCGTTCCTATCGTCTCTCTTTCTATCTTTTTTATGTGAAGTTAGAGATAAAAAATCAAAAGACTAATTCATCAATTTATTTCATAATGAGTATCAACAAAAGTTCTATTTTTACTCAATTTCTAAGTCTTTGATTTTCTGTTTCCTCTTTTTTCCCTTCATTTTCTTTGATTTCTTCTTTCATAGAGGTCGATTTGCTGGACTTAATAATTGAGCTTAAAAATATATCTCGCGGGACAATGAACTATGCCAATATTACTATTTAATAACTGAACTTGAAAATATATCACAATTGTCGCTGAACATTACCAAATGCTATTACTTAATAATTAAACTTAAAAATGCATTTCAATTATCATGAACTATACATCATGTTACCCATCCATTACTCTAATCGACACCGTTTGTTGAACTTAACAGATATTCCCACTTGAGAGATATTTGGGTAACACGGTGCATAATTTAGTGATCATTGATGTACATTTTTTAAGTTCAATTATAAAGTGGTAACACTTGATGAATTTTAGTAACCATTAAAATACATTTTTAAGTTCAGTTATTAAGTAATAATACTTGACAAAGTTCAGTAACCATTCACGTAATTATCCTTGAAAAAGGACAAAGGAGACCTCACAGGGAAAACCTTTTGTCTAATTTCAGCGACGATATTTGTGCCTTTGGATCCCAACTTATCGACATAGTTGCAATTCATTCCCAGCTTTCTCTTTCTTTTTTTCAACATTTTATCTTTATTTTTAATTTAAAAAAAAGTGCAAGGAAAAAAAAATAGAAAAAGAATTTCCCCACACAGCATTTTCCGTCCCAATTCTTATTATTTATATTTTCAAATTTAATTATAATAAAAATTTAAACTTATATTTAGAAACAAATATATAACTAAAAGGACGACAAATAAAAATATTTTAATTACTGTCCCAACTAAAAAATTCTCGTCGAATGGGACAGAGGGATTCCCCAACCTCATTACTAGTCCCATGTACTTGCACTTCTAATGCTTGTACGGTTCCTAAATCATTTCAAATGAACATAGATAAAGAGTAATGCTCCATTCAATTAAAAAAAAAAAAATTGAGAAGAGTGGAAGTCTATGATTCAATCGAAAATTGTGACACAATCAACCTTTCATACCTAGATAAATAGTATCAAATTTTGAACATAAACAAACCATTGTACAAAACTCGTACACTAAAGTCGTTAAGCCTAGCAATTTTATGACATAACTAATGGACTGATTTTGCACTTAATGATATCTCATAACATCACAACAAAAGTGGGAAACTCCCTCATTAAAAGGAGATTGATTTGACTCTGGTTGGTAGGACATTGACTTTAAATTTGAATTGCAACAAAGAAAATAGTTAAGAAATATATATAACGTAGTAAGTACTGGTACACCGAAACAGATATAACATAGTAAGTTTTGGTACACCACAAGAAGCATTGTAGGATGTATTTTCGATTCTCGATGGTTTAGGGACTAAGTTACAACAAGCAGAAAATGCCAAGGATTGACTTGCAGAAAACAGAAAACACGAGGACCAATTTGATGCTACCAAAGAGAATATGGACTGATTTATGAAAGAAATTGAAATTCTAGAGGCTATAATGTATAATATTTAAAATTCAGTGACCAATTGGAATCAAACAAAGCGTTCGAGTTCCGGTTTGCAACATACTATAGTTCAAAATCTTGGTGACCAATATAAAAATACATAATTTTCAAGGAATATTTTGCAACACCTTGAAGTTTTGGGTCAGACTCATCTAATAAAAACAAGCAGGGACCAAGAGGGAGATTATTGCTAAGTTATGTGCACGCTGAGGTCCTATCAGCCTAGAATAATCTGGACAAAGGCAATATATAGGTTAGAATATAGAGGTTTTGTTTCAGGTACATTTTAAGGTGATTGGAACACTCGAAGGTGACTTTATGATATTGTTGGAACAAATTGACCCTAGGATTGGTCCTACATTAACTATGCACAAAAAACCAATCTAGCAATTAATTGAAAATAATGTTAGCAACATGAGTACAAATATTGAAAAATGAAGTGCAAATATTTTCAAAGATACTTTTGGATTCATTTGTGAAGATTACGACGAGACTATGAACTTTCTGAACTCGAGATATGATAAAAGATTTGAGAAATCTCTTTCGAATGGCGAGATCTGAAATTCTTGAGTTTAGGAGGCATTAAACTTGGAATATGATTACGAAAATTATGAAAACACATAAAATGATTTCAAGACTCATTTTTCTACAAATTTATTTTCAACTACATATTCTTTCAATAAAATAATTTTATACAAAAACCCGAATTTCTTTTTTTTTTACCACATATTTTCTAAAAGTCGTTATTATAATTTTTTTTTTAATTTTTTTTTTATTTTAACAAAATGAAGCTCAAACAACTGCATAGTTTTTTAAACTTTTATATTGAACTTTGTGCCTCCAAACCGCATAAGTTTACTTTGCATTATTGTTGTTTTTTTTTTTTTTTATGTTCATTATGATTAAAATTTTCCACTTTTAGTGATTTAAACCTTTTATAGAAACATATAGATGTGGTTGTCAAAAAGAGATTTTGTTGTAGTCAGTATGAAAACACATAAAATGATTTCAAATCTCTTTTTTTCTTCAAATTTATTTTCACCTACACATTTTTTAGTAAAATAATTTTATACATAAATCCAATTTATTTTTTATTTTACTTTTTAACCACCCATTTTTCAAAAGTAATTATTATAAAATTTATTTTTTCGACAAAATGAAGCTCAAACAAAGGCATAGTTTCTCAAACTTTTATATTGAACTTTGTGCCTCCGAACGGCATAAGTTTACTTTGCATTATTATTATTTTTTATGTTCATTATGATTAAAAAATTTCACTTTAATTGATTAAAACCTTTATGGAAACATATAGCTGTGGTTGTCAAAAAGAAATTTTGTTGTAGTTAGTATGAAAACACATAAAATTATTTCAAAACGTTGTAGCTAGTAAGCCCCCGTTTGACACTTTTTAATTTCTCTTTCTCATTCTCATTCTTCATTTCAACAACACATTCTCCAAATAAAATAATATTACACACAAATCAAAAACTTTTCATCACTTTTTCACCACACATTCTCACATCAATCACTATTCCAAAATTTCTACTTACCTAAAAATGGGTTTCAAACAGGGGCTAAGAAGAGTATGAAAACACATGAAATGATTTCAAAACTCATTTTTCTTCAAATTTATTTTCAACTACGCATTCTTTCAATAAAATTTTGTTGTAGTTAGTTCTACAACAAGTCAATTTGTAAATACTGGTCCTATTTGATGAGGCTTAAAATTAGATTTTTAATAAATTTTTATAAAAAATGATAAAATGTATTATTAAAAAATTGTAAAATTTATATGTGGCTAAAATTAATTGTTCATTTTGATTAATATTAAAATTTAAGTTTTAATCTTATTGGATTTTTGAAGGGATTGGAATGGCTGACGTGGCTGTTCCTCCACAAATTTTCTTTTTCCATTTATTCCTTTTTTTTATAAGAAATTGTATATTGCTTTCTATTTGATGATTACTTAGGGAAACAATTTTGTTGACCATTGTTGTCTTGTTCATAAAATAGGAGTCGGCCTTGTCTCTCCAGGGGCGCCACATGCGCCCATAGCAAAACTCTAAGACTTGACAAAAAAATACTTTTAGCCAAGTTACTCGATCCATTATTGATCCAATTATTAGATGATTCGGGAAGAGAGATTAAAGAAGAAATTACAAAAAACCACCAGGTGTTTAAAAATTGCTTTTTAAAAATCAGGTCTAACGAAGACGCTCTTAGGCACGGAGAAGGCGCGTACAATGACTCTGTCCAGATCGTCGGTGGTGGTTGTTCATCGTCGTTACGCATGGCTTCTCCATGCCTGATCGACAGTGGTGGTTGTGGTGCTCAAATAACAATCGCCTCCACGCTTCACTGTGCAGCAGCGCTGGCAGTCTCTCAGTAGCGTCGCGACGTTGCAGAGAGTCGTCGACGCTACCGTTATTCTTCTTTTTAAAATTTTTTGTTGTGGTGGTGTTTGGGTGTGGTGGTGGTGTTGATGTTGGTTGTGTTGTGGTGCAGATGTGGTGCGGTGATGTGGTAGTGATGCTGATGGTTGTGGTGGTGATGGCGGCAGTGGGGTGAGGGTGGTCACAAGTGGCTGAAGTTGTAGTGCTGGTTATCGGTGACCAAGTAGTTGGTTATCTGTGACTAAATATTTAATCACGATTTAAAAATATGACAATATGTGACTGAAAAATAATTCGAGACCAATAAATTTGAAAATATGTGACCAATGAAATTAACTGTGATCTATAATTTTTTGAATTTGTGACCTCGAAATTATCAGTGACTAATTAATTTGATAATATGTGGTCAATAAATAAATGTGACCTATAATTATGTATATATTACCATTAATTGTGACCCAATTAATAAATATTTTTAATTAATAACCTAATACTGGAGTTTTGAATTGTTAAACTATCTACTTGACTTTTGAATTGACGTAAACCATATACCCGAAATATGAATTTTTCCCGAGATTAAAGCGTGTTTCATTCTTGTTAAATTCACACTTTTACTGGTTGCTTGACACTTGAAATGTTTTACATCGTTGGATCTGTCTTTGGGCTTATCTCATACAAAAGGGGCACGGGTTACACACTGGTTTGACCTTTTTTTCGTGAATACTCTCTCTGTATGTTCGTAGATTGGTCATCAATTGGATGAATCTGAGTGATTTCTTTGTAATATTGTTGCATTAATAGAAAAGTATAGCAATACACGGTACCTTGTGAGTGATTGTTGTAAAAGAGAGTTTGAGATATTAGGGTTTCGTTTGAACCCTTTGCTGATTTTGTACTGTACTTGATCTTCACCCATTTTCGGGGCTTTATAGTGAATTCGAGTAATATCCTTAGGAATGCTAACCAGGGAATTAGGCATTAGAAGCGGTCGCTGAACATTCGGGGCTTTTGGTCGAAAAATCTCATGTTCTTGATTTTTTTGAGTATTTTTCTTTACTATCTTTTTACAAAATAAACTCAAGCAAAATGTCGATTTGTTTATCAGGTACCAACAATTATATATGTTGGCCCCTTGGAAATCTTCAAGCTCTAGAATATGGCGTAAAACTACTTCTCAAATGGTTGTCGAATGAGAGCTCAATTTTTAACCACTCATTTGTGTAATGTAATTGTTTTATCAAGTTTTTAATCACATATTTCATTAATATTCATCAAAATCTATTAAAAAAAAATTCCATACTTAGGATGAGGCTCGACCTAACTTCCCACTAAAAGGTACAAAAATAAAGTTACCATAGCAGGAGACGGGATAACTATGTACTGATGTGCTAATTACAAATGCAACTGTTCAGTACCTTGGGTAGGATTGTTTTCTTATATTACACAGACGAGGAAGCTTCACAACTTTATTCTTCAACTTTATTGTGGTGGTTGTCATGATGATTGTGACGGTGACAATGGTGTCTAAGCCCTAGAGAGCCAAAAGGAGAGCATCGATAATTGTTGGCTTTGGCATTGTGAATTCTTTTCTAGAGTATTTGTGGGTTTTTGATATAACGAAAAGGTCTAACCAGGGAAGTAGGTGAATCCTCAAAAGTAATAAATATTTCTTCTCGGCCATTAGTCTCGTCAATGAACTTTTATTTCTTCTGACTATCATGAGTAGTCATGTCAACGAGTCGAGTCGAGTCGAGCCATGAGCCGAAACTCAAAGCTTGGGCTCGGCTCGAGGAAAATAGGTCCGAGCTTTTTTGGACTTGATTGCTCGGCCAAAAATGAGGCTCAGTTCGAGCTTTCGCCTCGAGCCTTAGCATGCCAAGTCGACTCGTGTTTTTTCTTTTAAAAAAATCATTATAAATCTATGATTTTTTTTATAATGCAATTAAGATTTGTGATTTTATACGTATTATAAATAATAACTAAATATTAATATATAAAAAAATACATCTAAACTCAAAAATAAAAAACAGTTCATGGGCTGACCTGTTGAGCCACATGGACTGGCCCGGCTCGGGCTAACGCCCCAAAAATGGGGCTCGGCCCCACCGAGCCACGAGCCGGCCCGGCTCAAGCCTTTTTCGGACCGAGAACCTTGTTGACATCGCTAATCATCAGTGGGAGATACTTCATAAACCTTTCTTTCAATTGATAGTTGTGTTATAGGATCTTAAGTACGTAGCCGCTTCCCCAATTTCTATTTTTCAATCGTCTCACTAAATCCATGAAGCGCACCCTCCATTTTCTCGTGTGTTGCTCCCGTTTGTTGTAAGCGATCCATCTCTTTTTCTTGATCTAAAAGAATTCGCTTATTATACAAATATAGAAAGAATCTCTACTGATCATATTCAATGCAATTAATTTAGGATAATCATGATTTAATAGAAAATAATTGACATAAGGTCTTGTCTCTTTACCGTCGAAATTCTCTCTTCATTTTTTTTAGCGAATTTTAACAATTATGACGTGAACTTCTTTTGTTTTTGTTTGTTCACAACTCTTTGGTGAGCTTAATCCCACCAGAGGCCCCAAACCATTCAAAAAAAGAAAAAAGAAAAAAAGTGTAATAAATAAGTTCCAGACATTTAAATCATAGACGATATGTCCAAAACCATCAAGACGTCCTTTTACCGTATATATTTGAAAGTTTTGAAACGTAACTACTGCGATTTAGCGCCTCTGCAAATTTTTGATAAAGAAAATCGAAAAGAACGAAGCAAATTATGATTGGCTACAGGGGCGGACCCACGAAGGGCCCAGCGGGGGCGGCCGCCCCCACTGAAAAAAAAAAAACCAAAATTTTTTTTTTAACAGTTTTTTTAGCTTATTTTCTATCTCAAATGCAGCCAGTATTTGGTGAAACTCGTGTTTTGTATGTAATCTTTTTCTCTTTAATCTTGTTACATATTCTTCAATCTCATAGAGTTGGATGGTTAAATTTCCTTCCCACTTAAATACAGCTTACTAGAAGGCTTGGAGATGATTTGATAATTAAAATCCACGATTCGAAAGAAAAGTATTTTGGCCACATAGTAGTTCAGGTGACTAATATTGCTGAAGAATTGATATGTTATGTAAATCTCATTTTGACCACCTGTGATTGCAAAAAGTATTGCATGGTCAGAGTGAATATATTTGTGGGTTTGATGCAGGGTGAGAGGCTTCGTTCATGGCCTATATAGTATGAACTAGTTGGGAAAATGCAACTAAATCTAAACTATTCAACAACTCCCAAAAAAAATTTGGACCCCCCTACTTTAGCAGGCTAGCTCCACTTCTAATCTCGCCCCCACTCAAAAAATAATCTGGGTCCGCCCCTGATTGGCTAAGTACTATTTAAACAATTTATGAGTGCTAAATAAAATTGAAGTTTTAAAACTAAATTGTAGATTGGAATGGTAAGTTTTTCAGTTTTGGTTAGTTCACACTAAAATATGTGCTCTGATTTGGACGTGGCATAATCTATCACTATCCAATTGAATTTATCAACAATGACATCGTTTTAAAACATAGGGCATTCCAACTGGTTTGAGGGACGAATAATTGTAAAGGAAGCATCGTAGAATGAATATCAATGAGAATTCTATACATAGAATTAATGGTGTTTGATTATTTTTATTTTTCATGAAAAATATCACCTTTAACCAAAATTTATACTTTTGAAGCGTTTGATCGATATTTTTATATGATTTTTTATTTATTTATTTATTTTTTAAGTTGGTCACTTGACCATATTTTTTCTTTTTTTAAAAAAATAAAGAAAATCAGGTCTTTCATTCACTTTCTCCATCTACCATCATTTCTCTCATCTACCCGCCAATAAAAGATGGATAAGTCTAATATTTTTTAAGTTAAAAATTAAACAAATCAAATATATTTAATTAATAATTTTCATGTAAATGAGTTTTAGACAATTCAATTGCTTAAAACTTATTTTCTTTCCATTTAAGTTCTTGCAATGAAACACACCCTAAGCCCCCAGTTGGCTTTCATTATTTAACGTTATAATTTTTGGAACAGTATTTTTTAGGAGAATGCGTGGTTGAAAAAGAAAGAAAAGTTTTTTATTTATGTGTAATATTATTTTACTGAAAAATGCGTAGTTAAAAAGAAGGGATAGAAAAATATATTACAAATTTAATGAAGGCCAAACGGGGGCTAAGTGACTTCGTAGGTATTCATAAAATCGAATATGAGAACAAAGGCTCTTAAATATAATTTGAACTGAACTTCGAGAAAAATGTCAACAGTACATAGAAATATATTGATATCTTAGTATGGTAATATCTTAATTTTCGGTTCCGATCTTGATTTCTCCCCTTTTTTTCCCCCTTTTATAATTTACATGTAAAAAAATGAAGATCGCCAACCCATAATCTTTGCTATTTAAATTCATTGCGCTCAATATATTGGGTACAGTGATAGTGACCTCACTATCACGTCGACCGATGATAAGCATCCATGTGATCGAATATCATTGTTGTTCATTTTAACTCTCCATTCCTTTTAAACATAAAGGTTTAAATTATTGGGCCAAAAATTTTAAAAGCAAATAATTACCAACTCAAGTACAATTAATGCCCTCGTATTTGAGTTGGTGTTATTCATTATGATTTATTATGTAAGATCCATAGCACGATATTGCATGGGAATTACTAAAGTAAAGTTTTCCTCAAATAAAGTGAATACATATTGACTTTATACGTTTGAGCTCCAATTTTTTTTTTTTTTTTTTTTTTCAAAAATAATGCATTTTACAATAGCATTATAATAAATAAGGAAAATGATTGAATTTAAGTTTAATATTATTTTCTTGAAGAATGTGCAGTTGAAATGAGGTTTAATCACTGTAGAAAAATGCATTTTGATGAAAAAACGAGGCTTAATATATATTTTGATTTGGTTTTAATCTATGGACTATATCATAATTTATTTAGAAGAATCAATTAAGTATTGTTGTGGCATAATCTATGGACTATATCATAAAAAAAAATGTATTTTTGGCTACGAAATGTGCACCAAATATTTGTAAACCTCTTTTTCATAATTTTACATTTCTTTTTTCTTAACTGAACCCAAAGCTGCGTGGAGAATGGTGTTCAACGTGTAATAATCTCTGCTTTTACAGCTAAATTACTATTTGTCATTGGAGTTTGTAATTCATTATAATTATTTTAATTAATCTGCAAATTAATGCTGTGATTATTAACGACAAAACGTATACAATAAAAAAATTGGTTAAATCCATGGCCATCCAACTTTACCCATGGTGTCATCATGGTCGTCAAATTTGGTTTTGTTTCACTATGACCACCGTCCACCCAATTTTATACTTAGTGTCATCATGATCACATAATTTGATTTTATTTTATCATTACCACCCAATTTCTTATAACGTCTCACCATAACCACCTAACTTTTTTTTTTTTTTTTTTAAATTTTCGTTAATTTTAAAATAGGTAAAACGATAACTTTATATTATATGCATGTTTGGTGCACATTTCGTAGCCAAAAATGCATTTTTTTTGATGTGATGGAGAATATGTAGTTGAAAATGAAGGAAAAATTATTGATGTGATGAAAAATATTATTTATTGAAGAATACGTGATTGAAAATGAGTAAAAGAATAAAAATGAAAAAAATAATGTGGCTTAAACAAGGGATGTATATATAAAATAAATTTTAAAAAATAAAATAAAAACTTATTTAAAAAAAGTTACTTAAAAAAGTAAAATAAAATAAAAACTTATTTTTTTTAAAAAATGTTACTTAAAAATATAAAATAAAATAAAAAATTATTTAAAAGAGATTTACTTAGAAAAATAAAATAAAACAATAACTTATATAAAAAAATGTTTTCAATATAAAATAAAAACTTATTTTAAAAAAAGTTACTTAGAAAAAAGTTATTTAAAAAAAAAAAACCTTCCTTAAAAAAATAAAATAAAAAGTTATTTAAAGAAAAACACATTTTTAATATAAAATAAAACTTATTTTAAAATAAACCTTTTATTTTGTTTTTAATATATATATATATATATATATATATATATATATATATATATATATATATATATATATATATTGGTGAATTTAACCTAATAAAAAATTGTTTCCCCTTGACCAAATTTTAATGCATTTTGGTTTCCAAAATTCTTTAGTCTACCACACTAACATTTCAAGAAATGCTATATTCAAGTATGAAGTAAAAGACATAAATATTTTCTTGAGCTATCCTCGACAAATCACACGGAAAGTTACAAAGGAAGCTTCTAGCTCACATTGATCGTGAATTGAGTAAAAAATGAACCATATGAAGTCTGATATCTCGTTGTTCATCAATAGCTCAATGGTAAAACGATGAGTTGTTAGCTTATCCATAGTAAGTTCGAATCCTATTTGAAGTCGAATATGTATAATGACAAAACCCATAAAAATTATCCAACAGTCTCTAAAAGGAATTCTAGAGATGAATATAAATACATGTTTGAGTTACTGTTTTACATGGATGGTGAGCTTTTACCGTCAAGTTTGCTATGGTTAAACTATTTTACCATACGACTAGTGACATATCAAAATGCATCTACACTTTGACGTATTAAACAGTTCGAACTTGAATAACCCGACACATTTCGACGACACTGTCAATGAAAAGAACAGAAAATGTTGCCCACTATATAAAAATCTGTCCCACAAATGCAAAAAGAGAAACTATGGTAAAGATAAATTATATCTAGACAGGACCCAGGATCCATGTTGGTACTGTATTTTTATAAATGCAAGCAGTGAGTAAGTCTTAGCATGCTTATAATATCTAAAATCCTGGTTGGGTAAAATTAATTAAAAAAAGATTATTCAAACCTGTGATGAAAATTGAATTCAAAAGTGATGAGTTTGATAGCATTTAAAGCGTTGTCGCTTTCTGAATTTGTTCTTCACCGCCTGTGTTCAATTGTGAACTCAGTTAATGTGTCATTTACTTTCTGTCAAAAAATTTCTTAATCACGTCTCCGCTGTCATCTTCTTCTTGGACCCAATATTCATATTTTCTTGTAATCCCATTCAATATTTATGGCATTTAAGGAGAAAAGCTCCAGAGTGTTGAATTCTTGATGTACAGACTGTTTGTACATTTAGGAGTTTGGTGGAGTAAAAGAGGAAAAAATATATTGAAAAGGGAGAAGTCAGTGAATGGGGGAGAAGAAGAAAGATATGCCAACAGTTTGGTTTTCATTGAAGAAATCCTTGCATTGTAAATCAGAGCCATCAGATGTGTATGATCCAAAGACCAGGAAGCAGTTGAGTGCAATTTTGACTAGAAAATCAGGCAGGTCTGGTTGTTCAAGGTCTATAGCAAATCTGAAAGATGTTATTCATGGGAGCAAGAGGCATTTGGAAAAGCCCCCAAGTTGTAGTCCAAGATCCATAGGGAGTAGTGAATTTCTCAACCCAATAACTCATGAAGTGATTTTGAGTAACTCAACATGTGAACTCAAAATCACTGGTTTTGGTGGTTGGCAAGAAGGTGGGCTTCACGGCGGTGGTGGTGTTGATAATGGTGGTGCTGGCTCTGCATTTGTGGGAACTTTAAGACCTGGTACTCCTGGCCCTGGAGGGCACCCTACAATGCATTACTTCAATCCATCCTACAGAAATGCTGCAACTCCTCCTAGAAAGACTTCTCTTTTTGAGGGCATTGGGAATGGAAATTCTGCAAATTTTGAGGGGACTAATGGTTTGCCCTTAAAACCAAGGGCATCCCTTGATAAAGATACTAATGGGTCTTCTACTATTGCATGCCACAAATGTGGAGAACAGTTTGGAAAGTGGGAAGCTCTTGAATCACATCATCTTTCAAAGCATGCTGGTAAAGAACCTTCTCCTTTCTTACTGGTTTTATACTTTATAGCAACTTTAAATCAATTTATGAACCCTTGTTGTATATTAGATTTTCTTCTTGAAAATTTATACTAGAAATCTGTTGTAAAATCATCTTTCTGGGGTTGGGAATGTCTCAATTAGTATTACTACTTTTTCATTTTTGAGGCCTGGAAGTACACAAATTTGGTCAGTCTAGAAACATGAAATCTTTGTTTTTCTACTGCTTTTCATACGATAAATTAGCAGGGAAAAACACGAGGCACTTAAGGCTACTTTTTGGTAAATAACTGATCTTGTCTTCTCTGTATTTCCTGTTAGTAGTTTGAATCCTACTCCCAGATTCTCCTACCTTGTGTTTAGAGAGAAAAAATATGCACGTTTATACCTTAAAAAGTTTCTCTATTGCGTCTCTATAATGGTACATAACGGTTAATTGTATGGAAAAATACTGTGTGCCTTTATTTCCTTTGAGTAAGTCCGGTAGGGATGATTTCATTGTGTGCATGTTTGGTATGGAAGAACAACTGTGTGCATGTTTGGTAGGGAGGACTTGATAATATTAAAGAAGTAAAATAAGTTAAAGTCTTGGTCATTCTATTGTCTAGTTATGTTCAATATTGTGCATTAAACATGAATATTACTCCTGAAATCATACACAACCAAATTGAAATGAACAAAGTGAAGGCCAACGAACAATGTTTGGCAGGGAAAATTTCATTTTGTACATGTTTGCTAGGGAGAATTTGATTGCACTTGATACTATTAAGGAAGAAAAAGATGATCAAGTCTTGGTCATTCTAATGTCTAATCTTGTTTAATATAAACATGCATTCAATGTAACTCTTAAATTCGTACACGATCAAATTCAAAGGACCGCACTGAAGGAAAAAGAAGGAAAATTAAGCCAGTACTCTGATCTTTATTGAACTATATATCTGACTTTTGGTTTAGCTAATCTTGTTTATATTTGTTTGATATTGGATACGCTTCTCAGTTGCTTACTGTTCTTTTACACAGTGACTGAACTTGTGGAGGGTGACTCGTCCAGAAAAATTGTTGAAATCATCTGCCGATCGAGCTGGCTGAAGTCTGACAACAACTGTGTTAGAATTGAAAGGGTATTGAAAGTACACAACATGCAGAAAACACTTGCTCGGTTTGAGGAATACAGGGAGACGGTGAAAGTAAAGGCCAGTAAGCTTCCTAAGAAACACCCTAGATGCCTAGCCGATGGAAACGAACTTTTAAGGTTCTACGGCACTACTCTATCATGCTCTCTTGGCATGAATGGATCCTCCAGTCTTTGCATTGCCGACAGATGCTGTGTTTGTCGAATTATAAGACAGGGCTTTTCGACCAAAAAGGAACTGAAAGGTGGAATAGGAGTTTTCACAACTTCTACAAGTGGAAGAGCTTTTGAATCTATAGAATTCCATAAAGATGATATACCTGTAAGAAAAGCTTTAATAGTATGCAGAGTTATTGCAGGGAGGGTGCATAGACCTCTGGAGAATATTCAAGAAATTGCTGGCCAGACGGGGTTTGATTCATTAGCTGGTAAAGTTGGTCTTTATTCAAATATTGAGGAGCTTTATTTGCTTAACCCTAGAGCTCTTCTTCCTTGTTTCGTGGTGATATGCAAACCCTGAAGGCCAAATATGGAAAATGTTTAAATTGTTGTCTTGATGGATTTTGCGTAAGGTACACACACAGCTTTCTTAATCTTCTATGGAAAGACTTCATTGTCAGACTATATAGTTGGTGCACACAATTCTTATATGAGCAACTGTAGAATCTTTGCACCTTTGACGACAGAGAAATTTATAACTTATGGCTCGTGTGCTTTTGAAAGTTCTGTGTTATTAATCTTATTTTATATGCATTTAACTTTGGTATCAGTTTCTCTGTGATGAAAAATTCTCCTGCATACTTCTTTAGCTCAGGCAGGGGTTGCTATATTTAGGTTGGTTAGGACTTAATCCTGACATAGAAGCTGGTCAGTTTTGTGCAATGTATCATCTGTGAATGGCAGTTCTGAAAATGAAGTCTTTTTGTAACAGCTCTGCTGCCTGAACAACCTTATCAAGTTGAACTGTGAAGAGCAGGAGCCAAAAAAATACAGCAATACTATTGAATTCATTCATCGAATTGTCTCTTGAGCTTAGTTCCTCGTGAATTATGTATTGGGGAATCATTAGACCCTAAAAGCATAGAACGATTCTAATCACACTCGCCATTTTTGTTTTGTTTTGTTTTTGTTTTTGTTTTGTTTGTTTTTGGTTTTTTCTCAATATGCACCATTACAGACTAGCGAGTAATTCCCAATTGGCGCAATGAGTGTAGAAAGGCATGTGGTCCTAGTTGAATGGCTATATTTCACATGAGTGTAAGGTACAAACTAGAGAACAGGAATGAAGAAAGAAACAAGTCATAGTCATTCGTCTTCTGTCCTTTGTCCAGGCATTAATTTCTTTGTCTCACTATCACATGTTGCATTTTTTTTTTCTTTCGGAAAATTGTTTTGACACTCTTCAGTTGCCAGTTTTATTTCATAAAGCAAGTAGATTATCGTCTTAGGATCATGAATTCCTATAAATATGGTTAGGGATGCTGTTTGTATTTGACATTCGTCCTAGTATTTAAGCCTCTTAAGGCCACGTGACTTGGTTTAAGACATGGGAAGCACACCTCACAAGATAGATTAGTAATGTACATGATCGTGCCTTTCCTTTGGCTCATTCTGGATCTGTGCCTGTTTAATGAGCGTTGTTTCAAGCCCTACATGTAAAACGTTGTATGGCCAAGCTTAATCCACACGCCCCCACTATTGCAGGCCGTATAAATTGGTATTAGAATCCCACATTGCTTGGGAAAATAGAAATAATCCACTTAATAAGGTGAGGGCAATCCTCCCCTAATAAGCCGGTTTTATTAGGTGGAGTTAGGCCCAATATTCCTAACATGGTATCAGAGCTAGGCCCAATTATGCAATGTTGGGTGCCACCCAATATCGATTTGTTCACAGTTGTTTGGCATGGTCCACGCTGTGCGTGAGGGGGCGTATTAGAATCCCACATTGCTTGAGAAAATATAAATAATCCACTTAATAAGGTGAGGGCAATCCTCCCCTAATAAGCCGGTTTTATTAGGTGGAGTTAGGCCCAATATTCCTAACAATTGGCCCTGCAAGGTCCCAACGACCAGAAACTTTTGGTCGTTACACTCGTCTCATGTGGACTGCTGGCCACTGATGCACAATTGACAATCCTGGAGGTTTATTTGGCAGTACCCGTACAACACCTCTTGGAAACATCTTGGAAGGAAAATGATTCAAACTTAAAAAGTAAATGTTGATCTATTAGTACACTGGTTTACCTCCATATATAGTGAGCTCTAGCATACTTAATGGATCATGCATTTGAAACTGGAGTAGTGGGGACTTTAGCGACTTCAAAAATGAAGTCGCCCATCGTACTTATATCCATTAATATTTAATGATGATCTGAAAAATCTCAAACGTCCAGTTGACTTGGTCAGGTTATTCCTCTTCAGTCTTCAGTATCCTATCCATCACTAGTGAAATGTTTCTTTATTGGATTTTAAAGAAGTGGCAACTTTTGTTTTCCTTTAGTATGGGATATTCATATCATCGGCAGCAGAAAGATTATGGCTTTTAATACTCTGTGAAACATGCCAATGATACCTACCTACTTTTGGATTCAGAAATTTAAAAGGAACAGAAAGCGAAGTATTTCATGTTCCCCAATGTTTGAATGAAGAATTTACCTCAGGGAACTGGTCCAATGTGACGAAACCCAGTTCAGGGCATTTAATGCTGATTTAAACTCTTCATATGGTGAACAACCTGAGTTTTCAGAGTTTTGTGGGGGTAGTCAAAAATATTTTTTTTTTCAAAATGAAAGGGTATTATCGTCTTAATACATTTTCCCCTTTTCTTCTCTTCCACAGGGAATTATCAACAAAAGCCAATGAGTTCCGTAGCTGCAACGTGACAATCTGGTTGCTCTTGATACTTCAGTGGGTCCAGCATTTCTCCTAGACGTTGGGAAAAGAAATCAGAATGTGAAAAAATCAGGTTTAATCTCTGCTTCAGTAGTAGTCTCCGAGAAAGCGGGCACCCATTACCGGCAACAAGAAATGGGCTCATATCCAGCGTAAAACACGTAATAATTAATTTTTTCGCAAATTATCAGGCCAGCAGTGACTTCCAGACAAGGAGGCCAAGCAAACAGATGATGAAGTAGTAGCCCCACTATAAACTCTATTTAAAAGTCCTGCCTCAAAGAAGTCTTCAATAACGGAAATGGAATTTGCTTTTGTTCCAGCATTCCAATGTCTTATTTCCTCAAAGTAGTCTCCATTTCCATCCAGCATTCTGGAACACGTCCTTCTGTCCACAGTGTATTATCAATTGGTAGTTGCTTCTTGTCCATTTGATTAATGGAATAGCATTGTCTTATAGATGGGGTTTAATGGAATGATCTGGCTCTTGCAGCTGTGAAGTAATAAAACCAAAATAAGCCATCTTCTCTTAACAGTCAATCCAAATAGAATAGTAATAGAAAAATCAAATTGTTATTGGATCCAGATCCGTTGCTTTTCCTCTATAAACAAAACATGGGGTTCCCCATCAACAATCCCAAAGAACCGTTCTTTGCTTTCTGCAGCAATGCCTGAGCACTTTAGAAATCACTATCCTTTCCTTGCTGCAGCCCTGGCTTTTGCTGATAATGCCGTGTGAGAGAAAAAATGGGGAAAATGTAGTAAGACATTAATACCCTTTCTTTTTGGAAAAAAAATTGACTACTCTGTTCACTTAAAGAAAAAGTTGCATGGAAATGGACGGATGGGCATTTTGCCCAATTAAATGTGTAATTAAGGGTGAAAATCTCAAAAAAAGAAGGTGAAGACGTTTTGCACAACAACATTGAAAGGTAGGGATAATTTGTGTTATTTACCCAATTTTTTTTATATAAAAACTCAATAATATAATGTAAGGGTGATTATATTCACGTCACATTATTTACAAATACATCATTGTTCGTGTGAAACCCGTTAGCGTACGAGATTATTGACAAGTAATAAATTTAATGAGTTGAGAGTATTGTTCCACAACAAATAAAATTCAATTCAACTTTACTAGTTTTATATGGAATTTAAATTAACTAAACAAAAGAGAGTTTGATTTCGTGATTATTCTAAATTAATCGAAAAAGGTTGTAAAAGTTTGGGTTTTGTCAAATTATGGATGATTGTATTGGATTTTGAATCCATCTATTGTTGTCTATTTCAATTCTTAATTTGTAATCTAGTTCTATTTATGCGTTCTTGATAATCGATAAAGTTATGATATATAATTTTGGGATAATTGCAACAAAAGTCCCAAATCTTTAAAATATTAGTAGATTTTTTTCAAATCTTTCATTTGTTGTAACTGTTACCCTTTACCTTTCCAACCGTTGCATGCGAGGTTCTTTTGAATGGCTTCTATCCAAAATACCGTCAGTTGACCATCAAAATTAAGTTTTACCATATTTTAAGCACTTTCAAAAAGGTAAAATGGTAACTTTCTATTTACCACATTTAAAAATTAAAAACTTATATATATATATATATATATATATATTTCTATATATAAAAAGTGGCTATTAAACGGAATATATTGGTTTAACGGAAAAACTAACGGAATTTCTTGATTTAATGGAAAAACTAACGGAATTTCTTGTTTTAACGGAAAATCTTTTTTCACCATCCCTTACGAAATTATAATTAAATAATAATAATAATAAATTAGCTTTTGATAATTCATTCAAACTAAAATATCTTGGAGCTAACTTATCCGAATCGACTTTTTCTTGAATCTGATTTATGTATCTAATTACGATTTATCCAACGAGACCAATATTCATATATTTACGATAACTCAATCAATATCTAAACATTTGACACAAATAAAATATAATTTGATAAATGTATCATTTAGTCCCTAACTTTCAAAATATTAAAATATAATATATAAAAATTGAATTATATTTTATGAAAATTTTCGGGGTATTACATTCTCACCCACTTAAAATATTTTCGTCCTCGAAAATTTACCCGTCACTTACCAATACTAAGTCTAACACATGATATACATATATTATCGTAATATATATCATACTTTAACGATAAAATGAATTGCATTATTACTTAAAAAAGAGTAAAGACTTAAGCCATGCAAAAAGTTTAAGCCTCCGTTTGTTTCTCATTAAAAAACCCATAAAAATGAAAAATATGATTGTTATCTATCACATCAATCTATCAATTTTGAATTTCTATCTCTTGTGTGGGGTCCAATAACGGCTATATTTTTTTATCCTCATTCTACATTAATGAGAATCAAATGGAGTCTAAGTAAACTCATCTTCTTACCCATTAACATACCTTGAGTTTTCTGTTTGTGAATTTTTTGTTGGAGATGACAGAGAGAAACACTTTATTTAATTATTTATCAATTACATAAACATTACATTACTAATTATTTAATTAACCAAAACTATTAAATATAAACTAAGCAAACGTGAATTGCACGTTGCTTGCACCTAGTATATATATAAAGTGCATTTGAGACGGAAATTCTTGTTTTAACGAAAAATTTAACGGAATTTGTTGTTTTAACGGAAAATCCATTTTCACCGTTAGTTTTATTGTTTCCATTAAATAGCAATTAAGTCATGGTCATTGATGTTATGTCTGTTGGAATTCCATTATTTAATAATAAATGAATGGGAAATGCAAAAGACTTTGTACTACTCAATGTTGTCAAACCCGACCCGGCCCGGCCGGTTCGACCGGGAACTGAGCCCAAAACCGAGCAAAACATTTAAGTTTACAAAATCGGTTAAAACTCGTCGAAATCGGTTGACTTTGATTATTTACAAAACCGATTAAAATCCGTTGAACCGGCCGGTTCAACTGTGACCGGTTTTGACGGGTTTTCAAGAATTTTTTTTTTAGTTTAAAATTTTTTAACTCCATTATTGGGCTTCAAAATTTACAATTCTAAGGCCCATGGAGAAGTATTGGATGTCGTGCTCTTTTTATAAATACACTTCTCTCCAAAGGTTTCATAAACTTCCAATATGGGATTATGCATTTTATATATGCTCTTAAGTCCAATAATTTTATAAACTTCCAATGTGGGATAGTGACAAAAAAAATGTTAAAATGCTCATCAAAATCATTTTCAAATGTATGTCTAATTGACTAATTTGATTTTGAATTACAACTAATTAAATTGTAATATTCACTTTCATTCTTTCATTTATTTAATTTTCAAATTTAACTTAAATTGCACTTGATTATTAATATATTAATGTTAGATATTATTTTCTATAAGTTTAAAATATTTTAATTTAACAAGGTAAACTATTTTAACATATTTATTTTTAATTTTTAGTGTTGGGACTAATTGTAGGATAATGAATCTAATTAGTAAAGATAGATTTATTTTGAATTATTTTTATATATTTATTGCACTCGGTTCGATCCCAATTGAATTCCCACGGACTTCACATCGGAATCATTCTCAATTGTGAACCAAAATCCTTCATCTCCATTTCCAGATATCGGAATTATAAAATCCGCAAACTTAATGCTCATGTTTAGTTCCTTAATTAATAAAAAAAAATTAAAATTCTTCTAACACTAATTAGCAATATTATAGTATTATATTAAAAAAAAAATTGAAATTCTTCTAACACTAATTAGCAATATTATAGTATTATATTAAATGTTTAGTAAGTATTATTTTTACATATTAAATGATTTTATGATATAGTAAAAAATCTATTTTTTTATAATATAAAAAAACTAATTTTTAAAATAAAATATATTTAATGTCTTAAAAATAATTAAAATAATATTAAAAATATGAAACGCATTATGACGCTTATTCTTCGCATTGACACACCTAAACTTGTGATTCTTGATTCTCAACATTGACGTCTCGCAACGTATTACGCCTTTTAGAACATTATTAATAAATGAATGGGAAATTCAAAAGACTTTGTACTACTACATTTTAAATGAAACTAAAAAAACAAAACGAATGTGGAGATTATCAATTGAAAGAATGCTAATAATTTATTTGGTAAGTACATTAAACTCAATAAAGAAAAAAATATTTATTTATTTATTTTGTATTAATAATATTATCTATTAAAAATTTTTTTTTTATTATGTACAAAAATGTTCTGATTAAGTACAAAATTTAATATAATATAATAATACGAAACACAACTTATTCTTTTAATTTAGAAAAATAAAAAAAAAAAATTCGAATTAAAATTAATATATCACAAATGTGTCACTTATTTATCATTACATAAACTTACATCATTAATTATTTAAATGAACAACAAAAATTATATATAAACTAAGCAAACGTGCATTGCACGTTGCTTATACCTAGTGTGTGTGTGTGTACCCGCGAGCGCACGCACGCATTAACGGTTAACGTCCAAAAACCTGCTAGTTAATCAAGAGTCAACCGTTTACTTTAATTTTAACCAATTTTTTTTTTTTTTTTTTTTTTTTTTTTATTTTTAGTTTTATACTAATAATTTGAGAATTGTAAAAAAAATAATAATAATAAGAGAAAAAAAATTATCTTTCCCGTTCCACGTAACCATAAACCATTTAGTAATGTTATTAAGCACCACTTGTGTTATAAAACCGGTCTAAATGGCACTTAATTGGCGTTGAATGAGATATAATTAAATGAATCACATAATTCCACTTTCAATTAAGTCGATCGTATTATGATACTTAAACTGGTGTTCTAACACCACTAATGCTAAACAAAATTATTTTAAACCACTGCAACCCACCCGAAAGTCCCATAGTCACCGAAACTACTACCAATTGGGAGATTTCTCCCTTCGCCACCCCAACCACCCTCGACCCTTCTACCACCTCGTTGCAAAAAATAACATTCAACCATTATTATCACTAATACCCACCACCACTCATTCCCACCAACACCACTGCTACTCCCCCCCCAAGCAACACCATCAAATCCGTACTCCGCCACACCACCTACACATCATCCATTGTGACTTGATCATATACGGTCACAATTAAGATTCAATTGATCACAGACAGTCACGCTAAACACAAATTTGATCAAATTAAGTCACAATTTGAATCAAAATGGTACAATTGTCACAGACGTCTCACACCAACAAATTTTGTCATAGTTAGTCACATTGATACAACTTGGTTACCGTGACTTGAAATTTTTCCTGTAAATATTTTTAGGAAGATGGGGGCGAGGGTGGGGTGGGGTGGTAGTAGGTGGATCCATGGGGTAGGGTGTGAATTTTCAATTTTTAATTTTCTGAAAATTTTTTAAACCACCGAAAGTCGCCGGAATGATCGTCGGAACAGTAGATGCACCGTCACCGAAGTGGTGCCGGAGTTGTTTGAGAGGATTTTTTTTTTTTGGGGGGGGAAGGGGGGGGAAGGTGGTTGTAGTAGATGATAGAATGGGGTGGGTGAGGTGTCATGGGGTGTAAATAATATTATATATTATATTTATAATTATAATGTTTTAATAAATTTATTTACCACCTGATTTTTGAAATAATTAGACAAATTTGTTAGTTTTGAAAAGTAATTTTTATATGTAGGTTTTTTGTATTGTTCCCCTTTAAAAATTTAATAGGCTTGGGCTGCCATGCTCGGGAACATGAAACAAGTCACCGATTATTTTTCACTCAAGGATGCTGAAGCATATGCTTTGCATGAAGGTTTGGTGCTGGCAGATAAGGCTGGTTAGTAATAGATTGAAGCTGAAAGTAAATCTTTGCGCTTAATTTTCAAATTCCCGTTTAGCTCCTAACTCATATGTTTTGTCCGACATTGTTGCTTTACTTGGTGCAATTAGTCATGGTTCTTATCACTTTACAACTTGGGAGGGTTGATTTGATTGGTACCTGGATTAATTGTATTCCGATTTTCATATTACCTACTTTTCGATGTGATTTAGATTAATATAGATATATACAAATTAATAAAGAATGTCCTATAACTCATTTCTATCATTTTATGAATGGAATGGTAGAGCTCCATTCTTGCAAATTATTTTATATCAACAAAAAAATTTCCTTCCTATGCTTTGACGTATTCCAAAATGCCCATTTAAATGACATAATTAAGAAAAGGACAAGGTTTTTTGCTAGCTGGAAAAGTCCATTATAGAGTTGGGCCAAGAGACCAATAAGTGGGCCAAGTAAAGCGATAAATGGGCCAACTCTAGAAAGCCTTCCAAGAAGTGAATGGGATAGGTCATGAGCAGCTCTAATTAAGTTAGGTTGTGTTCCAATGACCCAAATAGTTTTAGGGTCGGATCATTTCATTTGGATGCCGATATTTTCGTTCAGTCAATTGGTCGATACCGACAAAGAAATTATACAGATTTAGATTATCGTCCGGGAGATCGTTTGACAACAATTTGACAAACAAACCTCCATATTGGTGTCAAAGGACATGTAATAAACATTATTACCCATTATTGACAATTCAAAAGGAGAACCAATCGAATTGGTAAATTATTTTTTTATTAAATGAAAACATATTTCATATATGATGCCACATTAAAACTTCCCAATGGCAACACATAGTGCTCATGCCCAAGGGGTTATATTGTGTATATACTTCTTCAAGTCTTACCACCTCTTGTGATGCAATATCTCTAATGAAATGTAATCTAATATCAGTGTGCTTGGTGCGTTCGTAAAAAACAGAATTTTTGTATAGATGTATGGAAGATTGACTATGTCAATATACTACCACATAATCAATTAAAACAGAAAGTTCATGAAACAAATCTCTAAGCCACAAAGTCTCTTTAGTTGCCTCGGTGGTAGCAATATATTCTAATTCAGTCATGGATAGTGCACCTATGTGTTTTTTAATTGTAATTTTCAACTCACAAGAGTTTAGACAAAGTAATTATTGAAAGATATGAAAAGCAATATCTCTATAATATTTTTCCAATAGTGTAGGATTATTTTCCCTAATAGTTGATTGTATAATTATTATACAATATTTCCTTTTCAAATTATTTATAGCCCTATAAATAGGGTCTTTTACTTTATAATAGAAACAAGTTTATTAAATACAATTTATAATATTCTTCACAATAAACTCACTGATAAATTATTATTAATAAAAAAAAAAATTAACATTTGAATTTCGTTCCGAGACGAGCGTTCAAGACCAATGTTTTGTTTTTGTTTTTCTTTTCGGATGTATTCCTACAAAATCGCAACCCATTCCAATGGCCAAAACTCAGTTTCTACAGCACCAGAAGCATAATATTCCTGATTTGAGATCTGGATAAATTCAAGAGGGAAAGTTTGGTTCTGCCTTAGAGTACTTTGCTTTCTAGGTGGTTGTCTTTCAAAATTCTAGGTCTAGTCTGTTTCATCATCTTCGTCCGCGGTAAATATTGGCGAGCAAAATCTATTCTTTTTGTGAGTTTGTTTTTTTTTTTTTTTTTTTTTTATAAATATTTTAAACACTACAACTAATAATTAAAAATACGAAACGCATTATGACTCTTATTCTTCGCATTGACACGAACGGGGGCCTTGAACATTTCTCTCTTGACACACAGCCAAAAGTTTGTTATAATATTCAACAAGGCTAGAGGAGCCCTTCTCAAGTTTAAAGTATTGTTTACACGTCTCATATATACGAGTAACATTTCCAGTCCCAGAATGTATATGTTTAAGATGTTCCCAAATTTCCTTACCTGTAGACATATAAAGAGCGGAAGATCCAATATGAGGCTCAATGCCACTAATCATAAGTCCAATAATTACGTTATCCTCTTGATCCCACCGATCATTAAGAGTAGAATCAACCATTTCAGAATCACTGTCAGAGGACTTGACAGACGGCTTGTCTAAAATCAAGTGGTTAAATAAACCTTTACCACGCAAAAAGACCTCTACACATCGAGCCCAATCAAGTGGTTAAATGAATCTTTACCACGCAAAAAGACCTCTACACATCGAGCCCAATAAGTGTAATTTCTTTCATTCAACTTTTCAGGTGACATAGGTCCAAGGAGGTTGAACATCTTTGTTTTGGATGACATGATACGAACCACAAATTATCCCGACAATAAACTCAATAGGAATTAAACCAGTCCCAATCCAATAGTAGTTCCAACAAACCCAACAATAAGTCCAATAATTAAATCAAAGGGCCCAAGAATAAAATGAGCCACAAACCAACCACTAGAGTCCAAACATTAACAAACAACAAATTGGGCTCAAATAAATCAACAGCACTAATAGCCCAACTGAAGAAAGGCCCAAATAATTGACCAAATTACCTCTACTGATCGCGACTTGCAGGCCCAACACCAGAAATCGGCAGCTTCCACTCCCGTTGTTGTCGACGAGAAATCGGTAGCTTCCATACCAGAAATCGACAACTACCAATCGGCGGCTAGACCAGAAATTGGCAGCTTCCCTACCAATCGACCACAGAGAACCAACTTGCAGACAAACCGAAGGCGAGATTCCGACAGCGCCGACACACAGAAAGCCCCCAACAGAGAAGGCGAAGCTCCGGCGGTGCTAACACATAGAAGACTTACCTACGAATGGGCAACTCACCCACGCAACCATGGGTAACATTTAGTAGAACACCACAAAGCCTCTCAACGGTTCACTGTCGGGAAAGAAGGAAAGAAAAAAAAAGGCAGAAATAAAAAAAAATTACCAAACCCTAGAAACCCGCTCTGATACCATGTAGAGAAACGGGTTTGGCATAAACCGGGAGAAGAAGTTAAGTTACTTCCTTCCCTCTAATTCTATTATATAAGAAAAATAGAGTACACGTTTTAGGTAATAGCACAAGAATGGAAATACAATAACTCTAGTTATTCTATTGCCTAACTGACTTGATTTATTTCCTTAACAATTCCCAATTGGCGCAATGAGTGTAGAAAGGCATGTGGTCCTAGTTGAATGGCTATATTTCACATGAGTGTAAGGTACAAACTAGAGAACAGGAATGAAGAAAGAAACAAGTCATAGTCATTTGTCTTCCGTCCTTTGTCCAGGCATTAATTTCTTTGTCTCACTATCACATGTTGCATTTTTTTTTTTTTCGGAAAATTGTTTTGACACTCCAGTTGCCAGTTTTATTTCATAAAGCAAGTAGATTATCGTCTTAGGATCATGAATTCCTAAAAATATGGTTAGGGATGCTGTTTGTATTTGACATTCGTCCTAGTATTTAAGCCTCTTAAGGCCACTTGACTTGGTTTAAGACATGGGAAGCACACCTCACAAGATAGATTAGTAATGTACATGATCGTGCCTTTCCTTTGGCTCATTCTGGATCTGTGCCTGTTTAATGAGCGTTGTTTCAAGCCCTACATGTAAAACGTTGTATGGCCAAGCTTAATCCACACGCCCCCACTATTGCAGGCCGTATAAATTGGCCCTGCAAGGTCCCAACGACCAGAAACTTTTGGTCGTTACACTCGTCTCGCTGGCCACTGATGCACAATTGACAATCCTGGAGGTTTATTTGGCAGTACCCGTACAACACCTCTTGGAAACATCTTGGAAGGAAAATGATTCAAACTTAAAAAGTAAATGTTGATCTATTAGTACACTGGTTTACCTCAAGTTTACCTCCATATATAGTGAGCTCTAGCATACTTAATGGATCATGCATTTGAAACTGGAGTAGTGGGGACTTTAGCGACTTCAAAAATGAAGTCCCCCATCGTACTTATATCCATTAATATTTAATGATGATCTGAAAAATCTCAAACGTCCAGTTGACTTGGTCAGGTTATTCCTCTTCAGTCTTCAGTATCCTATCCATCACTAGTGAAATGTTTCTTTATTGGATTTTAAAGAAGTGGCAACTTTTGTTTTCCTTTAGTATGGGATATTCATATCATCGGCAGCAGAAAGATTATGGCTTTTAATACTCTGTGAAACATGCCAATGATACCTACCTACTTTTGGATTCAGAAATTTAAAAGGAACAGAAAGCGAAGTATTTCATGTTCCCCAATGTTTGAATGAAGAATTTACCTCAGGGAACTGGTCCAATGTGACGAAACCCAGTTCAGCGCATTTAATGCTGATTTAAACTCTTCATATGGTGAACAACCTGAGTTTTCAAAGTTTTGTGGGGGTAGTCAAATTTTTTTTTTTTTTTTCAAAATGAAAGGGTATTATCGTCTTAATACATTTTCCCCCTTTCTTCTCTTCCACAGGGAATTATCAACAAAAGCCAATGAGTTCCGTAGCTGCAACGTGACAATCTGGTTGCTCTTGATACTTCAGTGGGTCCAGCATTTCTCCTAGATGTTGGGAAAAGAAATCAGAATGTGAAAAAATCAGGTTTAATCTCTGCTTCAGTAGTAGTCTCCGAGAAAGCGGGCACCCATTACCGGCAACAAGAAATGGGCTCATATCCAGCGTAAAACACGTAATAATTAATTTTTTCGCAAATTATCAGGCCAGCAGTGACTTCCAGACAAGGAGGCCAAGCAAACAGATGATGAAGTAGTAGCCCCACTATAAACTCTATTTAAAAGTCCTGCCTCAAAGTAGTCTTCAATAACGGAAATGGAATTTGCTTTTGTTCCAGCATTCCAATGTCTTATTTCCTCAAAGTAGTCTCCATTTCCATCCAGCATTCTGGAACACGTCCTTCTGTCCACAGTGTATTATCAATTGGTAGTTGCTTCTTGTCCATTTGATTAATGGAATAGCATTGTCTTATAGATGGGGTTTAATGGAATGATCTGGCTCTTGCAGCTGTGAAGTAATAAAACCAAAATAAGCCATCTTCTCTTAACAGTCAATCCAAATAGAATAGTAATAGAAAAATCAAATTGTTATTGGATCCAGATCCGTTGCTTTTCCTCTATAAACAAAACATGGGGTTCCCCATCAACAATCCCAAAGAACCGTTCTTTGCTTGCTCCAGCAATGCCTGAGCGCTTTAGAAATCACTATCCTTTCCTTGCTGCAGCCCTGGCTTTTGCTGATAATGCCGTGTGAGAGAAAAAATGGGGAAAATGTAGTGAGACATTAATACCCTTTCTTTTTGAAAAAAAATTGACTACTCTGTTCACTTAAAGGAAAAGTTGGATGGAAATGGACGGATGGGCATTTTGCGCAATTAAATGTGTAATTAAAGATGAAAATGTCAAAAAAAGAAGGTGGAGACGTTTTGCACAACAACAGTGAAAGGTAGGGATAATTTGTGTTATTTACCCAATTTTTTTTTTTTTTTTATTAAAAACTCAATAATATAATGTAATGGTGATTATATTCACGTCACATTATTTACAAATACATCATTGTTCGTGCGAAACCCGTTAGCGTACGAGATTGTTGACAAGTAATAAATTTAATAAGTTGAGAGTATTGTTCCACAACAAATAAAATTCAATTTAAGTTTACTAGTTTTATATGGAATTTAAATTAACTAAACAAAAGAGAGTTTGATTTCGTGATTATTCTAAATTAATCGAAAAAGGTTGTAAAAGTTTGGGTTTTGTCAAATTATGGATGATTGTATTGGATTTTGAATCCATCTATTGCTGTCTATTTCAATTCTTAATTTGTAATCTAGTTCTATTTATGCATTCTTGATAATCGATAAAGTTATGATATATAATTTTGGGATAATTGCAACAAAAGCCTCAAATCTTTAGTAGATTTTTTTCAAATCTTTCGTTTGTTGTAACTGTTACCCTTTACCTTTCCAACCGTTGCATGTGAGGTTCTTTTGAACGGCTTCTATCCAAAATACCGTCAGTTGACCATCAAAATTAAGTTCTACCATATTTTAACTACTTTCAAAAAGGTAAAATGGTAACTTTCTATTTACCACATTTAAAAATTAAAAACTTATATATATCTTTTTATATATAAAAAGTGGCTATTAAACGGAATATGTTTGTTTAATGGAAAAACTAACGGAATTTCTTGATTTAACGGAAAAACTAACGGAATTTCTTGTTTTAACGGAAAATCTTTTTTCACCACCCCTTACGAAATTATAATTAAATAATAATAATAAAAAATTAGTTTTTGATAATTCCTTCAAATTAAAATATTGGAGCTAACTTATCCGAATCGACTTTTTCTCGAATCTGATTTATGAATCTAATTACGATTTATCCAATGAGACCAATATTCATATATTTACGATAACTCAATCAATATCTAAACATTTGACACAAATAAAATATAATTTGATAAATGTATCATTTAGTCACTAACTTTCAAAATATTAAAATATAATATATAAAAATTGAATTATATTTTATGAAAATTTTTGGGGTATTACATTCTCACTTTCTTAAAATATTTTCGTCCTCGAAAATTTACCCGTCACTTACCAATACTAAGTCTAACACATGATATACATATATTATCGTAATACATATCATACTTTAACGATAAAATAAATTGCATTATTACTTAAAAAAGAGTAAAGACTTAAGCCAAGCAAAAAGTTTAAGCCTCCGTTTGTTTCTCATTAAAAACCCATAAAAATGAAAAATATGACCGTTATCTATCACATCAATCTATCAATTTTTAATTTCTATATCTTGTGTGGGGTCCAATAACGGCTATATTTTTTATCCTCATTCTACATTAATGAGAATCAAACGGAGTCTAAGTAAACTTATCTTCTTACTCATTAACATACTTTGAGTTTTCTGTTTGTGATTTTTGGTTGGAGATGACAGAGAGAAACACTTTATTTAATTATTTATCAATTACATAAATATTACATCATTAATTATTTAATTAACCAAAAAAATTACATCTTTATTAATAACAAACTAATTTTTAAACAAAACTATTAAATATAAACTAAGCAAACGTGCATTGCACGTTGCTTGCACCTAGTATATATATAAAGTGCATTTGAAACGGAAATTCTTGTTTTAACGAAAAATTTAACGGAATTTGTTGTTTTAATGGAAAATCCATTTTCACCGTTAGTTTTATTGTTTCCATTACATAGCAATTAAGTCATAGCCATTGATGTTATGTCTGTTGGAATTCCATTATTTAATGATAAATGAATGGGAAATGCAAAAGACTTTGTACTACTCAATGTTGTCAAACCGGGCCCGGCCCGGCCGGTTCGACCGAGAACCGAGCCCAAAACCGAGCAAAACATTTAAGTTTACAAAATCGGTTAAAACTCGCCGAAATCGGTTGACTTTGATTATTTACAAAACCAATTAAAATCCGTTGAACAGACCGGTTCAACTGTGACCGGTTTTGACAGGTTTTCAAGAATTTTTTTTTTTTAGTTTAAATTTTTTTAACTCCATTATTGGGCTTCAAAATTTACAATTCTAAGGCCCATGGAGAAGTATTGGATGTCGTGCTCTTTTTATAGATACACTTCTCTCCAAATATTTCATAAACTTCCAATGTGGGATTGTGCATTTTATATATGCTCTTAAGTCCAATAATTTTATAAACTTCCAATGTGGGATAGTGACAAAAAAAAATGTCAAAATGCTCATCAAAATCATTTTCAAACGTATGTCTAATTGACTAATTTGATTTTGAATTACAACTAATTAAATTGTAATATTCACTTTCATTATTTCATTTATTTAATTTTCAAATTTAACTTAAATTGCACTTGATTATTAATATATTAATGTTAGATATTATTTTCTATAAGTTTAAAATATTTTAATTTAACAACGTAAACTATTTTAACATATTTATTTTTAATTTTTAGTGTTGGGACTAATTATAGGATAATGAATCTAATTAGTAAAGATATATGTACTTCGAATTATTTTTATATATTTATTGCACTCGGTTCGATCCCAATTGAATTCCCACGAACTTCACATTGGAATCATTCTCGATTGTGAACCAACACCCTTCATCTCCATTTTTAGATATCGGAATTATCAAAATCCGCAAACTTAATGCTCATGTTTAGTTCTTTAATTAATAAAAAAAATTAAAATTCTTCTAACACTAATTACCAATATTATAGTATTATATACAAAAAAAAATTCGCTCGGAAAATTCTTCTAACACTAATTACCAATATTATAGTATTATATTAAATGTTTAGTAAGTATTATTTTTACATATTAAATGATTTTATGATATAGTAAAAAATCTATTTTTTTATAATATAAAAAAATCTATTTTTTAAAATAAAAATGTATTTAATGTCTTAAAAATAATTAAAATAATATTAAAAATACGAAACACATTATGACGCTTATTCTTCGCATTGACACACCTAAACTTGTGATTCTTGATTCTCAACATTGACGTCTCGCAACGTATTACGCCTTTTAGAACATTATTAATAAATGAATGGGAAATTCAAAAGACTTTGTACTACTACATTTTAGTCACTAGGAAAAAATGAAACTATAAAAACAAAATGGATGTGGAGATTATCAATTTAAAAATGCTAATAATTTATTTGGTAAGGTACATTGAACTCAGTGAAGAAAAAATATTTATTTATTTAATTTTGTATTATAATGTTATTTATTATTTTATTATGTACAAAATGTTCATGATTAAGTGCAAAATTTAATATAATATAATAGTACGAAATACAAACTTATACATTTTAATTTAGAATTTAACACTATTCAAATTAAAATTAATATATCACAATGTGTAATTATTTATCAATTACATAAGCATTACATCATTAATTATTTAATGAACCAAAAAAATTATATATAAATTAAGTAAACGAATAAGTAAAAGTACATTTATATATTATATAGTATATATATATCTTATACATTTATATATATATATATATATATTATATATAAATTAAGTAAACGTACATTGCACGTTGCTTATATAATGGTTTTTATCAATGGATATGGTCCCACCACATGAATAGAATCGAAAGTGGGCGAATTGGAGACCTCAATATTCGTGCCTCCGGTGTTGGTTTTCCTCGAAATTGAACCTATTTCTGCATGGGTTATTCTCGTTCTACATAATTTATGTACATAATGGTGTACATAACTCTCACTTGATCCACATGAGAGTTATGTACACTATTATCTACATAGATTATGTACCCTTAATATTGTTCTTTTTGCATGACTTATGCTCCTGGTTGCGTTAAGAAGGTTTGGTAAAGGGTTGGATTGGGCGACAGTTCCAGTGCATCAGAATGGGTGCTAAAACGAAACCACCAATGGCTGGGGTTGTAAGGAAAGTGATTCTATCGCTGATGATTATGGCCTTATGGGTTGGGCAACGATTTCGGTGCATTGGGTGGGTGCTAATGGACGGCGGTATGTAATGTTTGTGGGTTGTAGTTATAGGATGTGGGGTGGATTGTGGTGAGTTGTAATTGAGTCAAATAGCCTCTTCAATAATATAATTTGGGATTTTAGCATTTGATCAAAAAAACATCTTTAAAATAAATAGTTTAAATTATAATTTATAAACTACCTCATATACTCTTATTCAATAAAACTAAATGAGTAGAAACGTCAACCATACGTTTAAAACGATCAGATACCGTTTTGGGTCATAGGTCTCGATTTTACTCAAAAATTAGTTTATCATAGTTTGAAACATCTTAGTAGACTTGTACGTGTTGAATTAACTAATTTATTGAGTATCTTATGTGGACACGAGGGAACATAAAGTGACATGAATACAAAATTTGTTAAAACAGGGTATCTATTTCACCCCGAAACTAGTAAAAAATTGTTTGAAACATCATACATGACTCGTACACATTGAACGATTACACGTGCTATGTTTTTTGATACCATACTTGCTACTTAGTTTTTTCTTTATTGTCAGTGTAATGTAGTTTACGACCATAAAGTGACTCACTATAGTTTGAATAAATGTGTCGATCGTAACGTCGAAATATAGTTAAAACTTTCATCCATAAACTTTCATGTGGTTACGGGCGTGGATGAACCGAAATGAATACTAAATGAGTAGAAACGTCAGCCATACGTTTAAAACGACTAGATTCCGTTTTGGGTCATGGGGTATCGATTCACTCCGAAATTAGTAAAATATGCTTTGAAACATCATACATGACTCGTACACATTGAACGACTACATGTGTTATGTTTTCGATACCATACTTGCTACTTACGTTTTTCTTTATTGCCAAGTATAGTGTAGTTTCCTACCAGATTATGGAGTGACTCATTATAGTTTGAAAAAATGTGTCGATCGCAACGTCAAAATATAGATTAAACTTTCATCTTTAAGCATTCACGTGGTTATAGACGTGAATGAATCGAAACGAACACTAAATAAATAAAAACGTCAGACATGTGTTTAAAACGACCATATGCCATTTTGGTTTGAACAAACAGTGATGCTGTTATAGTCACCAAAAATCTTATCAAAGTAACTATCAAAATTTATAAAAAATCATCACAATTCAAGATTAAATTCAACAATTAACATTCATCCATCCATAACAAACGTGAATGAATAGAACTGAACACTAAATGAGTAAAAACGTCAACCATACATTTAAAACGATCAGATGCCATTTTAGGTCGCAGGGTGCAATTTCATTCAAAAACTAGCTATCGTAGTTTGAAACATCTTAGAAGACTTGTAAATGTTGAATTAACTAATTTGTTGAGAATATAATGGAATTTGTATTACTTACATTTATTCGTAGTGAAGTAGAGTGTAAGTTACCTACAGAACTATAGTGTTGGTCACTATCGGATGAACTTTGTATCTAACTAGCCGTTCATATATGATAAAAACTTGAATTTGTTAATTTTTATCTAAATATAAGTGAATATAAAGTGAAATGAACACAAAATTAGTTGAAATGACAACTTGCCATTTACAAAGTCAGCATGTCATTTTGGGTCACAGAGTCTCAATTTCACTTTAAAACTATTCGATCATATTTTTGAACATTTTAAAAGACTTATATAAATTAAATAAATTATCTTTTTGAATATCTTATCTATAATTGAAACATAGTGGAATGTAGGATATTTACCTTCATTCATAGTGAAGAATAGTATAGTTTACTCATGGAACAATGTTATTGAATCGAAGTGGACATTAAATGAGTAGGAACGTCAACCATACGTTTAAAACGATCTGATGTCGTTTGGGTCACGAGGTCTCGATTTCACCCAAAAACTAGTGGATCGTAGTTTGAAATATCTTAGTAGACTTGTACTTGTTGAATTAACTAATTTATTGAGTATCTTATGTGTTAACTAATTTATTGAGTATCTTATGTGGATATGGGGGAACATAAAGTGAAACGAATACAAAATTTGTTAAAACGGTACTTATGTTGACTTATAGTTGATCACGACCTTAATGTTTTGATTATAACAAACAAGCCCATCTTGTTTACTAACAAATTGAATTGAGAGTTTAAGCCTTCAAAGTTATAAAGATTATTATTCACACTTAAATGAAGTACAAGTGAAGGTTAAACGAGAATTCAAGACAAATCATTCTAGATACAAGTCAAAGAGAGGCTCGAAGAGATCAAGAACATTGAAGATATAGTTATTTATCGAACCTCATTTATATATATAAAGGTATAACTCGTCAATATTTAGCAAGTGCATAAAGTTCAAGTATTTCTCATAAATTCATCACTTGCATAAATTGTTTTGACATGAAAATAATCTTGGAAAAATGAACATTTGTAATATATCAAAAACCTTGAAAAATCATTTTCAAACGTCCCTCAAAAGATCATACTTCAACTTTCAATCAAAAAGTTATACTCTAATTTTCAATCTCATATTGGGACAGATTTTTGACACGGAAAATGATCTAATTTGAATATGATTTCTGAGCCATTTGAGTTAACTTTTCAACGCATTTTGAATCACCTTAATCAGATATCGGAAGAAAAAGATATGATTAAAATACTGAAAGCTGTTCAACCTGTCTGAAATGTTCCGGTCGACCGAAACTATACTGGTCGACCGAAAGTCCAATGGGTGGATTTCCCAATGGCTATATTGACATTTCGGTCAACCGAAAGTTACTGTTCACTCAACTGAAAGTTCCTGCAGCTTGTTTTTCTTGCTTTATAAATACATATCTCTATTCCATTCAATTTGTACAACTTTGGAGAGAAAATTGAGAGAGTTATTTATTGAAAATTTTTGAGCTTAACTTGGTTTTAAATTCTATCTCATTTACAAAGAATTCTTGATTAATTCAAACTTATTTTATCTATTTCATCAAGAATTAAATTTTGCAAAATAACTTTTCAATCTCATCTATTTTCAAACTCTTGATAAAAGTTTTCTTTGCCAACACTTGTATTGAAGTGTAAATCTCTCCTCATACTTAACTTGTGTTATTTTGTTAAGAGAGATTATTGGTTGAAAACTTTGATAACAATACAAACTATTTCATCATCATTCTTTTATCAAAGTTTACAACATCAACACTTGAGCTTAATTCATTTGTCTATCTATTAAAGTGTTTGCTCTTTTCTTCTTGTACTCAACCTTGATTTTATCATTCGATAAGAAGAGAAGATTTGAATTGTAAAATTCATTTAAAATTGTGGGTCAGTTGTAGTCCTTTAAAGATCAACATTGTATAAGGTTTGGTGCGCCTTGTTGTAAGTCATCGTGCTGGTCATATCGAGGTCTCGTAAAGCTCGGTAGGTTGGGTCATATCGAGGTCCCATAAAGCTCGGTAGTGTGGGTCGTGTTGAGGTCCCGAAAAGCTCAACATTGTAAAGGATCGGTACTCCTTGTTGTAAGTCACCACTTTAATACAAATTGGCCTTACTCGTGACGGAGAGTTTGGTAACGGGGACGTAGATCATTGCATTGGATCGAACCCCATTAAATTGGTTTGTTATCTTTACATTATTGCACTTTACTTTAAATTGATATTTGCATATTTAATTATTGTTTTATACTTTGCAATTATATCTTGTGTGTTGAATTGTTTTGAGACTAAGTGTCGAAAAAGTTTTGAAAATCAATTCACCCCCGCATGTTGAATAATTACATGTTTTTTTTCTCTTTTTCCCTATATCCTAAAATCTAAACCATATACCCTAAAACCTAAACCCTAAATGGAAACCTTCCTTTTAAAATGATTAGATGTCGTTTGGGGTCACGATGTATCGATTTCACTTCGAAACTAGTAAAACTGTGTTTGAAACATTATACATGACTCGTACACATTGAACGACTACACGTGCTGTGTATTGGATACCATACTTGCTACTTATGTTTTTCTTTATTGTCAAGCGTGGTTTACTTTACTACCGAATTATGGAGTGACTTACTATAGTTTGAACAAATGTGTCAACCGTAACGTCGAAATGTAATTAAAACTTTCATCCATAAACTTTTATGTGGTTATAGGCGTGAATGAACCGAAACAAAAACTAAATGAGTAAAAATGTCATTTATACATTTAAAACGACTAGATGCCATTTTGGGTCACGGGGTATCGATTTCACTCTGAAACTAGTAAAATTGTATTTGAAAGATTATATATAACTTGTACACATTGAACGACTACATGTGCTATGTTTTGGATACCATACTTGCTACTTACGTTTCTTTATTGTCAAGTGTAGTGTAGTTTCATAGTGTTGGTCAAATCGGATGAACTTTATATCTAACTTGTTGTTCAAATATGGCCCAAACTTGAATTCATTTAACTTTTATGTAAATATAATTGAATATAAAGTGAAATGAAAACAAAACTAGTTGAAATAACAACTAGCCATTTAATATGTCAGCATGTCATTTTGTATCATAGTGTCTCGATTTCACTTTAAAACTATTCGATTTCATTAATTTTCATGTGGATACGAGGGAATATAAAGCGAAACGAATACAAAATTTGCTACAACGGTACTTAGTCGTTTAAAAATGCTTGTTGAATAATTACATATTTTTCTCTTTCGTTATATACCCTAAAATTTAAACCCTAAAACCTAAACCCTAAACGACAACACTCCGTTTAAAATGATAACATGCCGTTTGAGATCACGGAGTATCGATTTCACTCCAAAACTAGTAAAATAGTGTTTGAAACATCATACATGACTCATACACATTGAATGACCACACGAATTATAGAGTGACTCACTATAGTTTGAACTTTGTGTGGACTGTGATGTTGAAATCTAGTTAAAACTTTCATTCTTACACTTTCATGTGCATACGAGCGAGAATAAAGCGAAACAAGCACGAAATTAGCAAAAATGTAATACATACATTTAAAATGACTGCATGCCATTTTGGGTCACGAGCTCTCGATTTTTCTTCAAAACTAGTAAAAAACAATATTTCACACATCATAGATAAGTTGTACAAATTGAATGATTGCATGTATTATGTTTTGTATACCATACTTGTTACATTTTTCTTGTTGGTCATATGTAGTATAATTTCCAATCAGATGTATGATGTGACCCACTATAATTTGAACTTTGTGTGGATTGTGATGTCTAAACTAGTTAAAACTTTTGTTCTTACAATTTCATGTGAAAACGAGCGAGACTGAAGTGAAACAAACACGGAATTAGCAAAAATGGTATACATACGTTTAAAATGACTACATGGCATTTTGGTTCACGAGCTCTTGATTTTTCTTCGAAACTAGTAAAATAATGTTTGGAACGTCATAGATAAGTTGTACATATTAAACGATTGCACATGCAATGTTTTGTATACATTTTTCTTGGTTGTCAAGTGTAGTGTAATCCTCAAACGAACGTATGATGTGACTCACTATAGTTTGAAATTTTTGTGGACGGTGACGTCTAAATCTAGTTAAGACTTTCATTCTTACACTTTCATTTGAAAACAAGCGAGAATGGAGCGGAACGAACACGAAATTAGCAAAAATGATATACATACGTTTAAAATGACTACATGCCGTTTTGGGTCACGTATTCTTGATGTTTCTTCGAAATTAGTGAAAACAATGTTTAGAATATCATAGATAAGTTATATATATTGAACGATTGTACATTCTATGTTTTCTATACCATACTTGTTTTATTTACTTTATTTCGTAGTTAAGTCTAATACAACTTGTTGACGTTGAAAAATGTATAGACAAAATTCAAGCCAACTTAAAGAACGAACACAAATTCAAGTGGATATTAATCAAAAGGGTTGCAAGATGGTTAGTATAATAATCTTTTTCTCTAATTATAGAGGATATTTGAAATATAAGAGAAGCGTAAGAAATTTGTATTTTTTTCTTAGAATCCCCCTCCCCCCCTCCTTTTTTTTTTTTTTACTTCAATGGCTTTATATAGGAGATATACGCATCCATGTAGTACCCCCGTCTTGTCAATCTTGATACTAAGCTGAATAAGTTTATATGTTGGAGCAACATGATTGGTAGTCGAGCTCAAATCTGTCAGTCTATCATGAGTTATTGATACAAGTGGTCCCTTGCAATTAATGCATTACTTAGGGAGAAAAACTAAGGTTTTTGATTGTAGGATAATGTGGGGGCTGATGTGAGATCTTTACAAAAGTATCTGTCTAATTGGTAGCCTGTATATTCTGTCAGTGATTCTCAATCATTATTCACTATTCTGCCTTGAAGGACTACACAAACTTCTTGGATAAGTCTCTCGAGATCTGAGCTGAACTCACACATCCGAGCTCGCATTATCATCCCTTCATTGGATACGGTAATCCGAACTAAGTGACCTCGGAGGTCAATGTCAACACAACTTACTCAAGGAACAGTGGTGTTGGTTATTATCGAGTAAACTTTATGCCAATAAACGAGTCCAAACATAATGAAAACTTCCATTCGTTCATTTTCATGTGCATACAAGTGAAAATAAATTAAAGTGGATACGAAATTAGTTGAAATGACACCCAATCGTTTAAAACAACATCATATCATTTTAGATTATAAGGTCTCGATTTCACTCCAAAATGAGTCAATCATATATTAGAACATCATGTAAGATTTATATAAGTTAAACAATCTAATTTATTGAGTATCTTATCTCATAATTGGAATTTAAATTATTTACTTTTTTAATGACATCATGTTGTTCTGCATGGCGGAGCATTGATTTCACTACAAAAAGAGTCTACCAGACTAGGAAAACTTCAACTCTTTCATTTTAATGTGCATACGAGTGAATAAAGTGAAATTGATACAAAATTAGTTGAAACGACACATAATCATTTAAAACGACATCATGTCATTTTAGATTATAAGGTCTCAATTTCACTATAAATGTAGTGAAAAATTATCTACGTTAGTTAAAATGTCACCAAACCGTTTATAAATACAGCATGCCGTTTTGGATCAGGGACTCTCGATTTCACTCAAAATATTGTTAAAATTTGTTTTCATTCATTTTTATGTGGATACGAGAAAACATAAATTGATACGAACATAAAATTAGTTAAAACGATAATCAGTCGTTTAAAACGACAGTATGCCATTTTACTGCTGCTTTTAAATAGCGTATGAAAAAAGTAGAATAAAAGTGAGGATTTATGTTTAGGGGATTTGGTAAATTTTTGTTTCAAATTGGATATTTTAGATATTTCAAATGAAGAGTGTTTAAGGCTTTTAACACAATGATATAGAATAAAGGCTAGTTAACCAAAAAGTATTGAGATGGTCTATTTTACCAAATATTATTGTTGACTAGGCTTTTTAACCAAATCCCCCGTGAGTGGTGATTGGTGATGGAGCGTGGGTAGTGATGGTGGGATGGGGTGTATTAAATATACATTTTTTTTGATAAAAAATTATTGTTATCTGATTTTTGGACTTAAAATTTAGGGAATTGTATTTTGAAAATGAAACATGAGAAAAGAGACATTTTATCCAATTTTACTTTATCATGTGAAGTTGGCCAATTCCATCTTTATTTGGATCTTCAAAAGTGAGTAATTTTAAAAATCTTCAAGTAGTTGTAATTTTGAGGGTAATTAGCATAAGACATTCCATCGTTTGTGCAAATTGTCTTTATCGTTTCAAATTTGACATTTGCACCCTCATTTCAACCCTTAATTGCGAAGTTAATTCTTTTCGTTTTATCCTTTCAATTCCTACCAGCAAATATGGTAATGGTGCAAAACGTCCCTATCATTTCGTGTGGTAAAAGAAACTTGAAAAAAAAAAAAAAAAACAAAGTGAAATTCATAAGCTCATGTAGTGGGTATATGTACATATAATCAACAACAAGATAGAAACAAGAATTTGCTAAAAATAGTTAAATCCCTAAAGCAAGAGGAAGAAGAATGCAAGGTACAAGAGAGAACAAAAGAAAGAGCTATTGTTGTTTACCCGTTGATTGTTGCTCAATGCCATCCATGATGGTGCAAAGAAGCACTTATCGCAACACCAAAAAACATGTTATTGGACGATTGAGAAGCACTATGGCGATATGAATGACGTTCAGGAAACTCGAATTTGGTTTGCGGGGGATGGAGTTTCGGTTTAGGGGATATGGGATTTAGGGTTCATTTCTCTTTTTGTAGGAGAGAGACGGGGACGGACTTGGGTTTTTGAAGATTTTATTTATTTTTTAAGTAAAACGTGTATTAACTAAACTTCAAGTCCGCACGTGTAGCACTTATATGAAATGGCACCCAACATATGAACATGAAGCTACATATGCAGCCACATCAACATTTTGTCAATTTTTGGAATGATTGTGAGCTTAGTGATGAACGGAGTTACAAAATGCAAAATTTAGTGATGAATGATGTGATTTTTAAAGTTCAATAACCCCTTATGGACCTTTTGCAAACTTCAGTGATCATTTGTGTTATTATCCCTTCTTTTGTACGTATATTTTAAATTGTTTTACATGATACTTGTTTATACTTTTTGAAAAACTTGGAACTCTAGCACAATTATATTTATTTTTTTATATATTTTTTCTTTCTTTTCTATATCACTAATGTCATATATATCTAAATCATTATTTATGGTTTTATTTTCCTCTTTTTTCTCTATTAGACCAGAAAATTCTTTATTTGCCTTTTCATTCTCTCTTTGCTGTCGACCAAAACCCTAGTTCAAAATTCAATTGAAGCTGCCTTTTTTTGCCATTCTTTTGTTCTTTCCACGAGTCGTGTTCTTTATGATCATTTTTCATCCATCACAAACCCTAGAAAAGAAACAAAAAATGTTGTTCATCGTTCAACCGTGCAGTTGATTTTTTGGGTTGTACTCTTTTTTGTTTTTTTTTTCGAGCTGAAGTTTGGTATTCGTCGGAGATCCCAAGGCACGAACCCACAGGAAAAAAAATTAATTTCCTTCGTTGTTTTGCTGCACATTTGTTCTTGGTTGCTTTCTATATATGGTGTGCATTATTTTTCATTATAGCTTTCTTATTTCTCAATCATTATGTATTCGTTTGAGACGGCCTATTGTACAAAGCGCGAACAATAAGGAAAATGGTCAGTAATCTCGTTCGTTTTTTGCTACACATCTTATTTCTTAAGATATGTTCCTATAGAGTATTTATTTGGTTGTAATTTTCCTATCGGTAGAATTTAATTTACTAAAATAGGCATCTTCAACTATCATGAAAATCACATACTCGTCTCTTATGCGAAAGTAAATATTTCATGAAACATACCGGGATCAACCATAATGAAATCTCTTTCTTGAAGAAAGCTTGTAGAAATGATTTCTCTCACTTCACCCATTTTCTTCTCTTTACCAAAACATATGGGAAAATCTGATAAAATGAAAATGTGGGTAGAGGGAGGACAATTCCTACGTACAAAAATAAACAATTATCCTACTCCCCATAAAAGTAGGCACATAGGAAAATAACTTCCCCTATTATTTTTCACAGTAACCGTGCATTTCCTTTTTCAAAGCTAATAACCACCTTATCTCATTAAGTCCAAATGTCCATATTACCCTTATTCATGTAAGACATATTTTAACTTTCTCCCACTTGGCCCATATGAACGACACTTATTTGGATTGATAAGGTAAACATAATATGCACATAACATTAGTTTATTTTCACTTTAGGAAGATTACAATAAAATATCATAATTAAATAACTTACCAACATGAGTCATGGTAGTAAATATCAATAAAGCGACATCTTCCCTTCCATGCACTACAATGCTAGCAAATTACTTATTTATAATCCATAATAGGAAGTAACCGTAATGTCCCCATAATGTCTTTGTCAAAGACGATTCCTGTCATCAATAATCCATCTTCATAATTATGTAATTGATGGTAAGTAGGAAAGATGTCGGAAACATAATGAGTGATATCTCTATAGATGTTATAGAACAAAAAACAAAATAAAATAAAGATCCACAAATATACCCTAGGGATCGCAACAAAGACCCATGCAATCGACATGTTCCTTAAATGTCTTTGGTGCTAACCCTTTAGTAAGAGGATCTGCAATCATGAGCCCAGTCTTAATATGTTCTATAAACATCGTTTCTGAACTTCCTCCTTAACGATCAGTTATTTGAGCTCCATGTGCTTAGCGCCATTAGAATATTTATCATTCTTGGATAAAAAAACTGTTGCAGAATTATCACAATACATTCTCAGTGGCCTGGCAATGCTATCGACGATTTAAGTCTTGAGATAAATTCCGCAACCATAAAGCATGAACTGTGGCCTCAAAGCATGCCAGAAATTTTCCTTCCATAGTAGATGCTGCTATGATAGTCTATTTGGTGCTTTTCCATGATATTGCTCTTTCAGCTAATAGAAATAAGTAACCAAAAGTTGACTTCCAACTATCAACACAACCAGCAAAATCTGAGTCGGAGTAGCCAACTACCTCCAACTGATCAGACCTTCGATATGTGAGTATATAGTGTCTTGTTCCCTTCAGGTATCACAAAACCTTCTTTACAGCTTTCCAATACTCTATTCCGAGATTACTTTGGTATCTCCCGAGCATTGCAACTACAAAACTAATGTCTGTTCTTGTACAAGTTTGAGCATACATCAAGCTTCCAACAACAAATGCATAAGGAATATTTTCCATTCTTTTCTTTTCTAATGCATTCTGTGGACAATCCTTTTCATTGAACTTGTCCCTTTTACAAATAGGAGTAGAGGTGGTCGCACATTCAACCATATGAAATCTTTCAAGAACTTTATCAATATATCCCTTCCGAGACAACCCTAGCAATCCACATGATCTACCACGAAATATTTCAATTCCTATCACATAAGTTGCCTCACCCATATCTTTCATTTCAAAGTTCATAGAAAGAAATCTCTTGGTTTTATTCAGTAAACCAAGATCATTGCTGGCAAGCAGTATATCGTCAACATATAGAATCAAGAAAATGACTTTGCTTCCATTGACCTTTAGATATATACACCGATTAACGGTATTTTCCTTAAATCCAAAAGACGTGATGTATTATTAAACTTAAAATACCATTGTTTGGAAGCTTGTTTAAGTCCATAAATTGACTTCTTTAATTTGCATACCATATGCTCATTTCCTATAATCAATAAACCTTCAAGTTGATCCATATACACCTCTTCATCTAAATTCCCATTCAGAAAAGCAATTTTTACATCCATTTGGTGTAACTCCAAATCGAAATGAGCCACTAGAGCTATTATGATCCTAAAAGAGTCATTCATACAGAAGAGAATGTCTCTTTGTAATCAACACTTCTCTTTTGAATGAAACCTTTAGAAACAAGTCTAGCTTTATGTCATTCAATGTTGCCATTGTAGTTGCATTTGGTCTTAAAGATCCACTTATACCCCGACTGTCTTAAATCTTTCAGGCAAATCAACGAAGTCCCAAACTTCATTTTGTTCCATTGATTTCAACTCATCATTTCTAGCATTGATCTACTTCCAGAATCACGACTTTCAATGGCTTGTGAAAACGAATTCGGATCTCTACTTGTCCCTAAATCATAATCAGATTCTTGCAGATATACCAAATAATCATCTGAAATAGCTGATCTCGTTTCTCTTTGAGATTTCCTTAATGCTATTCATTGTGATCGTTCTGCAATTGGTTAATTGGTGACATTCTCATTATTGAGCGACTGATCACTTGATTGTTGTTCAATGTTATCATGCTGTTCAATAATCGGAGAAACAACAATTTCAGTTGAATTTACGGGTAACAGGATCGGTACCCAAACTTTTTCGATTACCACATTATGTTATACATTACTCCTACTAATTTCACCATTCTCAAGGAATCTGGAATTTCACCATTCCAAAAGATGAGTGGACATGCCGAATGTGTTTCAAGAAAATGTAAGAGAAATCCAATTGACGACCAACAAGAAGTGAATCAAGAATAAATAAATCAAGATGATGAACTTCTTCAAAGTGACCACTTTTAGGGACGACAATATGTGAAATTGCACGACGAAGAACTTTATATGGGATAGTGAGATGGTTTTGGTTCAAAGTCATTTTAGTGGTCAATGGTCTGTCGGTGACACTACAACAAGCCTCAAGTTCATTGTAACCTTCAAACCTAACGGGATAATTTTGGACGGAAGCATAATTTTCACATTCTTATAACCCAAGGATTTTTCGAATAGTAGCCCTATCGAGGGTAATACATTTTTCTTTGATAGTGCAAGTGATATGGTATGAATAAAAAGAGAGATTTCGATAAAATTCATGAATTAACCCAGGGTATGCATTTTCGGAGATAGAAACAACATTCTTCCACCTAATACCCTCAAAATACTCTTCTATCCTAAATGAAGGAGCTTGAAGATAGAATTCGAAGAAATCAATGGACTTACCAATTAGGATAGGACAATTGGTGAAATGGTCGGACAAGGGTGTATCCACCTCGACATTAGATGAACTTGCTTATTCCTTTTTCGATTTCTTCTTTGGAGGCATCGATGGTTCAATAGTGAAGTGCTGAGAGAGAGATTTTTGGTTTTTCGAAAACTTTGGTCGAAAAATGAGTGGGAATGATGGAGAATGAGTATGCTACTAAAATTTCGAAGTATGGAATGGAATTGTAATAGAATTGTGAGAGAAATCTATGTTTTCAAGCTTTAGACCAAAAAACTAGGGTTTTGAATTTTCTTGACAAAATGGAAGAGGAAAATTTGAATTATTGATGTAAATGATGATGAAAAGATAGATTTGTAGAGATTTTAAAACAATCTTGTGGAATTTGAACAATTTTGAAGGTTTCTAGAGAGGAAAATCCCGAATATAGGGTTAGAATGAAGAAATTGAGGATGAATTTGAGATTTAAAAGGTGCTGAATCGTGCTGTTTTCAGTCGACCGAAAATCTATTCGGTCGATCGAAAATCTGCAGAATTTTTAGAGGGAGCCTGTACGCATTTTCGATTGAATAGTGGTTGATCGAAACATAAGTTTCGATTGATCATATAGTCGACCGAACTATTCTTTCCGTCAATTATTTAGTGGATTGAAATGACTTGTTTAAAGGAGTCAATTTCAGTCGGTTACGGTGGACTATAGAGTGACCAAAAGACTTCAAAACAATAATTTACATGTAATTTTGGCTTAATCATGCATAAATTTAGCCACAAATTTCAGATTCATCAATAATACCCAAGTGTCTTTGAATATTAGAATATCTATCGAGAGCTAGATGTTTGGTAAGAATGTTGGCCAATTGTTTATCGGTACTAACAAATTCTAAATAAATATCACATTTTGCACATGATCTCTAAGAAAATGATGTAAAATTTCAATATATTTGGTGCGAGAGTGAAATATGGGATTTTTAGACAAATTTATAGCACTAGTGTTATCACACATAATATGAGTATTTTCAAAATTTAAATGATAGTCATTAAGGGTTTGTTTTATCTAAAGAATTTGAGCACAACAACTGGCGGTCAAGATATATTCGGCTTCGGTGGTTGATAGTGCAACGGAATTTTGCTTCTTGCTAAACCATGATACAAGGGCAAAGTCTAAAAAGTGACAAGTTCCACTTGTGCTTTTTCGATTAATTGTGCAACTCGCCTAATCGGCATCTGAATAGATAATGAGGTCATTGTGCGTGCCCTTAGGATACCAAAGTCCTAAAGTTATAGTACCCCATAGATATCTAAAAATTCGTTTTAAGGCACTTAGATGTGATTCTTTAGGATTGGATTGAAATCTAGTACATAAGCAAATACTAAACATGATATCGGGTCTACTAGCGGTTAAATAAAGAAGAGATCCGAGCATACCTCGATATTTTGCTACATCGATTGAAGTACCGTGCTCATCTTTATCCAATTTGATTGATGAACTCATTGGAGTATTCATCGACTTCAAGTCATCAAAATCGAATTTCTTGAGTATGTCTATGATGTATTTTGTTTGACTGATGAAGATCCCTTCATTAGTTTGTTTGATTTGAAGTCCAAGGAAGAATTTTAGTTCTCCCATCATACTTGAATTCCTTATTCACACACTTTGAAAATTAATCACAAAGGGAAATATTAGTTGCACCAAAAATAATATCATCAACATAAATCTGTACAACTATTATGTCATCCTTTTTGGTTTTGATAAAAAATGTAATATCCACATTTCCCGTTTGAAAACCATTTGAGATAAGAAATTTACTCAATCTTTCATACCAAGCTCTAGGAGCTTATTTCAAACCATATAGAGATTTTCTAAATTTAAATACTTTTTTCGGAAATTTGTGATTTTTTGAAACCGGGAGGTTGTTCAACATAAACCTTTTCTTGAATAAAACCGTTTAAAAATACACTTTTTACGTCCATTTGATAGAGAGTAAAACTTTTATGGCAAGCAAAGGCAAGAAGCATCCGAATAGATTCTAATCTAGCAACTAGTCCAAATGTTTCTTTGAAATCTATACCTTCTTCTTGATTGTAACCTTGAGCTACTAATATAGCCTTGTTACGCACAACGATACCATTTTCATTTCATTTGTTTCGAAAAACCCATTTTGTAATAATAACGGTTTGATCATTTGGTCTATCAACTAAGTCTCAAACATGATTTCTTTCAAATTGATTTAGTTCTTCTTGCATTGTTAGAATCCAAAATTCACCAAATTCGACTTATTTGAAATTCTTTAGTTCAATTTGAGAAATGAAAGTGCAATTATTTAGAAAACCTTTGGTAGAATCTCTAGTACTTGCATCTTTGGAAGGATCACCGATTATGAGCTCATTTGAATGAGAGGGAACAAACTTCCATTCAATAGGAAGTGTTGGATCATCTTGATTTTTGGAAGATTCTCCTTCTCCTTGTTGGGAAATTTGTTCTTCAAAGTCTTTAACTTCAACATCTTTAGAATTTTCCTTATTTTGATCTTGAATGTTTATTTGCTCAAAAGGAATTTCCAAACTTACATCAATACATTTCTCTTGATCAAAAGAATTAGTTTCATCAAATGTAACATGCATGGATTCTTCCACTACTAGAGTTTTTTTTTGTTGAAAACTCGATAAGCTTTGCTAGTAGGTGAATATCCAAGGAAGATTCCAATATCGAATTTTGAATCAAATTTTTCCAAATTTTCTTTTGTATTTAGTATAAAATATTTGCAACCAAAAACTTTAAAGTAGCTAATGTTGGGAACTCTATTTTTCCAAAGTTCATATGTAGTTTTGGTGTTCTTTCGACTTACCAAAACTCTATTTATAATGTAGCATGCGGTGTTGACAACTTCTGCCCAAAAATATTTGGGTAAATTATTTTCATTTAACATGGTACTAGCCATTTCTTGCAATGTACGATTCTTTTTTTCTACTACATCATTTTGTTGAGAAGTTCTAGAAGTCGAAAAATTATGTTTATATTCATTTTCTTTACAAAAATCATCGAAAGCAATATTATCAAATTCTCTACCGTAATTACTTCTAATGGTTGTGATAAAATATCTTTTTTCATTTTGAACCTTTTTACAATAATGTTTGAGTACTTTTAAAATCTCATTTTTCAAATTCAAAAATAAAACCCAAGTAAATCTTGAGAAGTCATCAACGATGACAAAGGCATAGTGCTTACCGCTTAAACTTGCGGTTTTAGAAGGTCCAAAGAGATCCATGTGAAGAAGTTGTAAATGTTTTGTGGTTGAAAAAAATTTCTTTGTTTTGAATGAACTTTTTGTTTGTTTTCCAAATTGACAAGCATCACAAATTTTGTTCTTTTCAAATTTCAAATTTTGGTAGACCTTTAACAAATCAATTTTTTTGAGATATTTGAAATTAGATCCATACTAACATATCCTAATCTTCTATGCCATAACCAAGTATCATCTTTAAAACTTGACAAACATTTTAATTCTTTTTTCAAATTCAATGTTAATGACATAAACATCTTTACTTCGGCTTCCTATGAACAACACCTCTTTCGATGTAGCATCCTTAATAAGGCACTTTGAAGAATCAAATTTGATATGATAACCTTTATCACATAGTTGATTAATACTTAGAAAACTATGTTTGAGATTATCTACTAACAAAACGTTTTCAATAGAAAGAGATGAATGATTACCAATATTTCCAATGCTCATGATTCTTCATTTGACATTATCTCAAAATGTGACATGACCTCTATATTTCCTTTTGAAGCTTGACAATAATGTTTTGTCTCCGATCATGTGTTTTGAGTAACCACTATCCAAGAACCAATTACTCTTTATCCTTGAAGACACCTCATCCTCAATGGCCATGAAGCACATATTTGCAATTTCATTTTGACTTTCATTTTCTTCTTGCTTATCATCACTTTCATCCTAAGTGGCTTGTAGAGCTTTCTTCTTGAAGATTTTTCTCTTGTTGGAACATTCGGCTTTCTTGTGACCGGATTTGTCACAATCATAGCATACAACCTTCTTGTTTTTTTCCTCACATTTGTCTTCTTTCTTTTGGAATCGACGATTGTTACGAAAACCTCTACACTTTTTGACAAGGAAAACAAGATCATCAAGTTCCTTATCACTCTTGTTTGAGTTTTGGGTTTCTTCATCATTTGATGATTTCAAAGCAATTTGTTTTCTAGGAGAATCATTCTTTTCTCCCTCTTTTTCTTTTCTAGATTTCTTCTTTGTTTCGGCATAATTTAACTCGTAAGTCATCTAGGTTCCATAGAGCTCATCCAAAGGATATGTGTTGACATCTTTGGTACTTTCTATAAACATCCTCAATGAGTTCCAATCTTCCGAGAGAGACCTAAGAACTTTGCTAACAAGTTCACCATTAGTAGATTTTCAATCAAAGCCTTTAAGGCCATTAACAATATTTGTGAATTGAGTAATCATGCTAGCAATGGGCTCATCTTGTTTCATAAAGAAATTTTCAAAGTTTTTAAATAAGAGATTTATCTTAGTTTCTTTCACTTTGTTTGTTCCCATGTGTGTGATTTTTAATGCATGCTAAATATCATATGCAAAATCACATGTGCTAATACGATTAAATTCATTTATATTTAAAGCACAATAAAGAAAATTTTTGGCTTTTGTATTCAAAGATAATTTTCTTTTATCATCCTCATCATATTTTTCTCTAGGTTTTGAAATAATTTGGTCTGATTTTTCATCAACTTTAATCACCTTATTAAGCTTATGAGGACCAAATTCAATAACCTCCCAAACATTATAATCAATTGATTGGATATAAATCATCATTCTAGTTTTCTAATAATTATAATGTGTACCATCAAACAATGGATGACGATTTGTAGAATGCCATTCAATATTAAGATTAGCCATAAAACAAGATAGTCAAATCTTTTAAAATGTGCACCTAGGCTCTGATACCAATTGATAACTCAAGAATAACTAACCAAGAGGGGGGTGAATTGATTTTTGAAACTTTTTCGACAATTAATCTCAAACTTATTTAATTCACAAGATATGAATGCAAAGTATAATATGAGAAGTAAATACCCAAATTTGATAATTTAATTCAAGTATGGATATGGCACCATATAAATATCAATTTAAAGTAAAGTGCAATAATGTAAAGATAACAAGTGAATTTAATAGGGTTCGATATACAATGTGTTCTACGTCCCCATTACCAAGCTCTCTGTCACGAGCATTGTCAAATACACTATAATGGTAACTTACAAACAAGGAGTACCGATCCTTAGGGACCTACAACAAAGAACACTTATCCTTAGGTGACTTACAACAAGGAGCATCTATCCTTAACAACAATTGAGTTTCCAAAAGGCTCTCGAAACTACCAAAATGGAAGTGATAATTTTACAATTGAAAGAACTCTATTACCAAATGATATAATTAAGTCAAGTGTTTAGAGAGTTAGGGTAAAACTTCAATAGATAGTAAAGCTCAAGTGTTTATATTGTAAATTTTGATGAGTAATGGATAATGAAATAGATTGTATCTTTGTATCAAAGTTTCTAACCTATGATCTCTCTTAACAAATGATACAAGTTAAGTATTGTAGATGAAAAGAAGTCCAAAAAATGCTTCAAAAAGCTAGATAGGCTTGGGCCGAAAAAATCATGTCACTCGAATGACAGCCCGTCGTTCGAGCGACGGTCGAACGACAATCTCTCTTGGCTTGTTTTTCACCAGACTCGCTCGAGCGTCTAGTTAGCGTCAGGCTAGTGAAAATGTAGTGATTTTTTTCTCCGGTCCAAAATTTTGATCTCTTCAAAACACTCCAATTTAAACTCAAATACCCAATAGAATTTGAGTCAAACCACAACACAAATTTTTTTATTTAATTAATTAGGAAACTTTTAGTTTTGTTTCAGTTTAAGTATTTTGTCTAACTTTGTCTTTAGAAAATAATGAAATTACATAATTAATTATGTAACTTGACAAACCCACTAAATGCATTAGTTTTAGTCGTCTAGAATAACAGAAGCACTCTATTCTTCTTGTTATGTTTTAGTCGATTTTATAATTAGCAAATTCTATGAACAAAAGAACTTAAATTGATAGAGTGTAAAATTTCAAGGAGTAATGTTCAATTTGTTTAAGGAATTATGCTAGATGTATACCCGGTGGTTTACACATGGGGTTACACCCACCGCACATGGAAGAGGGCCCACGAATATTTTATTGTGTGTGGGCCCCCCTCTATGTGAGGGGGGGGGGGGGTAATCCAATGTGTAAATGATTGTGTATATCTAGCATAATCTTTGTTTAAAAGTTAGTTAAATAGGTTTAGGGTTTCAAGTTTGGAACGAGGAAAATGACGTGGATTTTCGCTAGACTGTCATCAAGGGTTGGCTCGAGCTATAAAAATAGAAATTGTATTGTGGTTGAAGTTGGAGCAACCCCTCCTTCGTTCGAGTGACAGTCTGTCGCTCAACAGTCGCTGAGCTCTCGCAAGAGTGACAGAGTTATAAGGGATTATTTTATTTCACGTTGTAAATGTTTTTTTCCCGGCCCATCTGTTTTTTACTCTACCTATAAATATTCTAAAGCCACAAAACAAGGTTTCTTAAGGTTGAACATTGAGCAAACATTGTCGTGTCATATTCTCTTCATCTTTGAAACTTTCAACCTTCATGTTTCTTTGATATACTGTTCTTGGTGGCAAAATACATCACATTCTTAATCCAAATACCAAACCACTTCTTCCCACATATCTTTTAGAGTTGCTGAAGATCGAGAAAGGTAACTGGAGTTCCAATTGGTGAAGAACGGGCTGTTTTTCGGGTTACACATGAGATAAACAATTTCACAAAGCTAGAAGATGCTACATGAAGATAGAATCCAGGAGAGTTTTGGAAATTGCAGGTAGAATTGGTGTAGGAGCACGGAATTCAGGAGAGCTGTCGAATTGCAGTCAGGAGATCAGTTAGTACGTGTCGTCGTCTAGTCTGGTGGACTGTAAGTCACGAATCGTTTATAGTGGATTGTTGACTAGTAATGTGCTCGAAATTTTTACCCAGTTGGGGTTTCTCCGTGATTATTCTTGTGATTTTACTGTTTTACTTAATGATTATATGAACTGTGGTATTTAAATATATGATTAACTTGACTTGATTGACTAACCATCTACAGATAATTAATTAGTGACTTGTTACTAATTAATTAATATTTTTAATTCCGCATATAATACATATTCACCCCATCTAGGTATTGTTAGGGTCGAACTGTGTAAATTTCACTTCTGAAAAACAACTCATTTATGAATCACGATTTTTAAGAAAAATATATGGTAATAAAAGCAATTTTATAACAGGGAAAAATATATAAATTTAAACCCTGGAAGTGAGAAACAGAAAAAGCCTGGAAAGCTTATGTATGAGAATATATGTTTTTGACATTCTGGATTACAAAATAAATGCTTTAAACATGGTAATAACATCAATTTTACAAGAGGGAAAAAATATATAAATTCAAACCTTGGTAGTGAGAAATAGGAAAAAGTCTGGAAAGCTTACGTATGAGAATATATGTTTTTGACATTCTGGATTACAAAATAAATGCTTTAAACATGGTAATAGAAGCAATTTTACAACATGGAGAAAATATATTGGACCAGATGGTTTCTCAGCACTTTTCTTTCAACACTGCTGAGACATTATTCAGGATGATGTTTATGGGGCAGTCTTAGACTTCTTTGAAGGCGGCCATCTCCCACGGGGTTTTGTGGCTACTTCTATTGTTTTGCTCCCTAAGAGGGACTGCGCTTGCAGATGGACTGGCTTCAGACCTTTATGTACTGTGTTCAATAAGCTTATTACTAAGCTTTTGAACACTAGATTGTGTACCATGTTACCATGCAGTATCTCTCCTCAACATAGTAGGTTCATTCGTGGTCGCCTTATTAGGGACAATGTTCTATTGGTTCAAGAGCTCCTTCATACTTTGGATAATAGAGTATGAGGGGGAAACACTATGATGAAGCTAGATATGGCTAAAGCATATGATCACATGGACTGGGGCTTCATTTATTCTATTTTAGAAGCCTTTGGATTTGATCAAATTTGGATCGATAGGATTAGGCGGTGCATCTCAGAGTGTCATTTTTCTATACTCCTTAATGGTCATCCTTGTGGGTTTTTTCCTCCTCACGAGGGCTCAGACAGGGTGATCCTATCTCGCCATTCTTGTTCATTATAGCTGCTGATTATTTCTAACGTCTCTCACTCAGAGGTTTCAGGAGTATCCCAGTATCTGTTATCATCATGGAAGCAGTACTCTTATCTCACACCTTTCTTTTGCTGATGATATGATCATATTCGCCAATGGTCAGAAATCGTCGATCAGAAGGATTCTTGGTTTTCTTGAGCATTATGAGAGGGCTTCTAGACAGTTGGTGAATAAGAACAAGAGCGGTCTTATACTACCCAGACGGGCATCTATTAGTCAGATCAGACGATTAGAAATTTTAACTGGTTTTTGACACCAGGAACAACCTTTTACTTATCTGGGAGTCCCCTTATTTAAAGAGAGGAAGAAGAGCTTCATTTATGATGACCTAATTCAGAAGGTTAGGAACAGGATCTCTGGGTGGGCTTCACACTTTTATCATATGGGGGTCGTATTACTTTGATAAGGTCTGTACTTTCCTCCATGCCATTGCATCTTCTTCAAATCATGCATCCCCCTAAGGCGATCCTAAAGAAACTCGAGAGTATCTTTGAGCGCTTCTTGTAGGACTCTAAAGAACAGGCTCAACGTGTTCACTGGCGGAGCTGGAAGGAGATTTGCCTCTAGGTTTTAGAAGATTACAGGATGTGGTGGACACATTCTCCATGAAGCTCTAATGGTTGTTCCGTTCCCAAAGATCTATTTGGGCCCTGTTCGTACGTGGCAAGTATTGTAAGAGGACACATCCTCTTTTTGCTGCTGTTCCACACTCAGCTTCTCCTATCTGGAAGAGGCTGAAATTAGTTGGGCCCCAGACTGAGGCACATATTGCATGGCAACTTGGAGCATGTTAGATTTTCTTTTGGTATGATTGCTGGATGGGTAAATCCACATTGGCATCCCTATCCCCATACAGACAACACACATCTGCAAGGGTGAATGATTTCTACGATGATACTGGGTGGGATATTAGACGTTTATTACAGGTTCTACCTCCTTTTATGGCGGAGCAAATATGGGCTATACCTCTTCGTGCCGATGCCCCTGATTGTATTTTCTGGCGAAATACATCGGATGGAAGATTCGTTACCAAGTCAGCTTGGCATCTCGTATGTTCAAGATGCCAGCATCAAGACTCGTACCGGTCACTATGGAGCTTTATTTTACCCATCAATATCTCATTTTTCTGCTGGAGATTTTGGCAGGGCCTCATTCCAGTAGATGTGGTTATTCAGATGAGGATTGGATGTCAGTTAGCTTCTTGATGCCAGTGTTGTTCCCGACATTGAGACAATCACTTATATTTTCACTCACAACAGCATCTCCAATCAGGTATGGAAGCACTTTGAGGACATTTTTCAGATACCTGAGTGTCTAGGAGAGGGAGTCAGACAGAGATTTCAGAGATGGAGGTATTCTGGACAATACGTTGGCTGTGGACACATTCGCATTATTATTCCTCTACTGATATTTTGGTATCTATGGATCGCAAGAAATGATGCGAAATATAGAGGGATTCGTATGGTAGCCAGACGTATCATTTGGAGGGTCTATCGCACGATCTCTTTTCTTCATACGATAGGCCTTTTTCAGGCAGTGCATTGACGAGGGGACTTTACTCTTACACACATACTTGGTATTTTTATGAACCCCACTTCCCCTTCTCCCCTATTCTGGTTTGGTGGCCCACCCCATCAGTCGAATTTGTCAAAATTAATACTGATGGATGCGTCAAGGATGGTTATGTGAGTGGGGGAGGGATCATTAGAGATCACGCAGGACATTGTATTAGGGCTTTCTCTGCTGCTTATGGACCATGCAAGATATTAGAGGCAGAACTCCGAGCCATTCTCAATGGGATTTTACTAGCTCAAGGACTGGGTTATTCGACGATTTGGATTGAGTCTGATTCTACTGTGGCTATTCACTGCATCACTAGAGGAGCTGGACCATAGGCTATCCATGGCATACTCAGACGTATCACATATATCATTTCCTTCGACAGAGATACAGTCTCCCACATTTACAGAGAAGGAAATTAGGTAGCAGATGCTCTTGCTGCTGAGGGTTGGGAACACCGACGATATCATGTATATGGACCACTTGACCTGCTACGTCATATTAGGGCTCTTGTACAAGTTGATAGACATGGATTGCCCAGTATTAGAGTTTGAATTTCATTTTAAATTTCAATATTTATTCTATGTCTTTTTTGTTACGTTAGTTCTTATTGTAAGGGAAGTAGTACTTCTTTGTTTACTGTTTTTTTCTTAGTCGATCATTTTAATTGTAAGGGAAGTAGTACTTCCTTTTCTATTGCTCTTCGAATTTTCATGTAACCACGGTATTCCTCCGCCACAAGTGAGGACATATCAATAAAATCTCGAAGGTACCACCATCCTTCAACTAAAAAAAAAAGCGTACGTATGACAAAATGACTGGTTTCAATGACCATTTTTATTCTCTGCATATGTATTCGTGTGAAAAAGAACTATCAAACTATGACAAATGTCTCGTTGCTGCAATTATTTGACAAAATGTGATACTATAGGAACCAAACAGTTCGACTTGAAAAGGTTGTTCATACAACAGAGATGTTATGGTCGGTGCATGGAAACCATAGATAGGACATTAAAGCTCATAAAATGAGAACTAGAAAACAATCCATTTCCTTTCCAAATTCTAAAAGTAAAAGATGGAATGAATACCCAAATTCCTTCATCGGCTGCTCCATTAATCTCCACCAAAAATGCAGGAATAGAGAATGCCTGACGCTCAATCACATATCATCTTTCAGTTTGGGGGACTATTTCCTTGCATATAATTCTCAAGAAATTAACGAAATGAAACGAAAAGGACAAACTTCGCAAGAAAATATTTATAGAAGGTTTACAAATAGGGATGTCAACGAGTCAAGCCGAAAAAAAAAGCTTGGCCTCGACTCGAGCTTTTTTGAACCGAGCTTTTTTTTTGCCCGAGCCGAGTCGAGCAAAGCCCGGCCAAAAAAATAAGGTTTGGCCCGAGCTTTAGACCCGAGCCTAAACGGGTCGGGCCGGGCCAGGCCTAGCCGAGCCGAGCCAGATCGTGTTTTTTGTTTTTTTTTTTATTTTAAATTCTTAAAAGCTGCCTGCGCAAAGCAGCGAGACAGCTTTCCTAAAATTTTTTTTTTTCTAATTGGACGGCTCGCCCTGGCTTCGGCTCGGGCTTTTAACGGGCCGAGCTTGAACCCGAGCCAACAAGCTTTTTTGCCACTGTTATTTACAAATGACAAGTTCAAAATGATAAGGACGATTTGTGCATGAATGCAAACGATGTGAAAGTTTTGTCCTAATTATCGTAATTATTAGACCGAAGTTACAAAATTGAGAACATTTTCACATAACCAAATTTGTAATCACGTTATTTCCTTCGTGCACACATTTAGTAAGTGAATTTGACACGTTCAAATGCTTCTAATTTTTGTAGAAGAGCTCTATGAGAAAGTTGTTTTAGGTCAATTACTCATAAAAGCTCTTCTAGTATAAAACATTTCTAGATAATTATATAAGCATGTTTAAAATCAATTTCTTAATCTTAGAAATAGTTTTTGATTTTTCAAGAATCTTGTCAAATGGACTCTATGTAACATTATATTTGGACAATCGGACATGATTGTTCTATTTGGACATAATCGAAGATTGTTCTAAAAAAATATTAACAATGAAGCGTAGTTAGTTTTTCATAATAAACGCAATATTAGCAGGAGCCAGAACACGATCTTTTGGCTCCACGAATGAGGGAAAAAAATAAGTTGCTCGTCACTAATTAAATGGTATGGCAACATTTAAATGAAAGATGGGCCCACTTCAAGTGGACTATAATTTGGTCCATTAGTTTGACCCGCCATGTTTGAAGAATGAAAGTTGTTGGGCCAATTAGTGTTCTCCAAAAAAACATATTATAAAATTGACAAAAATAGCATTAAAATGAAAACGAGAAGAAAATTATGAAGTGGAAGAAAGGAGGAGGATATGAAAAAGGACTGTGTTAGTAAAATACAAAAAAAAAAAAAAAAAAGAACTGACGTAATCTTTAGTTGGGTGGGGCATATACTATCTAAGATTATCAACGAATTGTGATGTAGTTTTAACTACACATTGTCAAATTTTACTTGTCGTGTTATTTTATCAAAGGGAAAAAGGTACATAAAAATACGTTAATACCCAACTTCGCTTTTATGTAAATTAATTGTGATATGTTTATTTTACACCAATGTAAGTTACTCTTACTTTATATTTGTATAATATTAAAATTTCTTATATATAATATAATAAGTATTGTCGACACACATAACAAATTCAGGTTGCTCGATTATTTTAAAATATTTCTATCTTAACACACTTTCTTTTCAAATCTTATATAAATCAAATGTAACGTTAAAGATAATAATAAAGAAAGAAAAGAATGGATAATCGAAACGAGAATATGAAGTTTTAGATATCTGATCTCTCTTTGGTCTTTGTTCCTCTTTGGTATGATCAAACGGCACAACTTTGTTGAACTTGGTGAGTTTGGTGTTGATTTAATTATATATTCTACTAATAAAATAATTTTACATGTAAATCAAAACTTTTTTTCCTCCCTTTTAAACAAACATTCTTAAAAAAATATCATTATTACAAAATCTATTCTCCCGAGAAATGGGTTCAAAGAAACCCATATTCTATTATTCAGTGTTGTCAGTTCAAAATAAGTATAATTTTTAATGGGTTTTAAAAACGATGTTTACTCCTCAACTTATAGACATTTCTAGTAAATAATATTTAAAATTTTAAAATATCAATAGTTAATCATTTAGGCAAATGTGAGTTTTTAGTATATAATTTTGGTGAATTCATATATACTAGACAAATCGATAGCCTCTATTAAATAGTTTCATTGTCGTTCCCAATGTGAAATCAACTAGATAACTCATAAATAGTTTAGATTTAGTTGCATTTTTCCAACTAGTTCATGCTATATATGTCATGAACGAAATCTCTCACCCTGCATCAAACCCACAAATATATTCACTCTGACTATGCAACAGTTTTTGCAATCACAGGTAGTCAAAATGAGATTTACACAACATACCAATTTTTCAGCAATATTAGCCACATGAACTACTACGTGGCCAAAATGCGTTCCTTTCGAATCGTGGACTTCAATTGTCAAATCATCTCCAAACCCTTTTGGCAAACGTATTCAAGTGGGAATGAAATTTAACCATCCAACTCTATGAGATTGAAGAATATGTAACAAGATTAAAGAGAAAAAAATTACATACAAAACATGAGTTTCACTAGATCCCGGCTGCATTCGAGATAGAAAATAAGATAAAAAAACTCTAAAAAAAAATTTTTTTTTTTGGTTTTTTTTTTTTTTTTTCAGTGGGGGCGGCCGCCCCCGCTGGCCCTTCGTGGATCCGCCCCTGTACGAAACCTTAATAAAATGTATACAAGGTAGCTTGTTTTTACTTGAAATTTGTGTTGCAGTAAGAAATTATTTGATGTCTATATTCCTTTTGAGTTTATCTTTGGTTAGATGGCATTTATGCTAGAATTATTATCTTCAATTTTGTAAGTCCTTCGAATGGACTTTTCGAAAAGAAAGCGTCATTAAGCATCATTAAGAATAATATAAACTAATTGATAAAATATTGATGATAAGAATAAGAAAAAAAATTAGAACAATGAAAAAAAAAAAAAAAAAAAAAAGAGTGGAGTGGGGCTTTTAGTACAATAAAAAATTAGTGGAAAAAAAAAAAAACTGTAACAATATAACACCCTAAAATCAATATACGAATGCATGCATATTTTTCTATATATATATATATATATATATATATTTTGGTAAACCCAATTTTATTAAAAAATAAAATCAACACACTTTGACTTGAGGACAAAATACTAAGCAAACTCAGCTTGTGATAGGGATGGCAATAAGGCAGGTCAAGGTAGCCTCTCCCACCTCCCGTCCCACCAGGCAATTTCCCGCCCCGTTATTGTTGAAGGCGGGGTGGGAAGAGACCTTTGCCCCGTTTACTACATCGTTTAATTTTTTTTTTTTTTTTTTTTTAAGTTTTTGGTAATTCATTTTGTTGCACCATTCATCAGAGTGGGACAATAATATATTTTTAAAAGATAAATTATTCAAATATATTTGCTAAACTAAAACTTTTATTGTTTGTCATATATTTTAAATAATTTTAGTTGCCATTTTCTTTTAGAACTAATGAAATTTCGTGAAATCTTTTATTTAAAGTATTGAATTTAAAAAAAGTATATTAAAAATCGTACATTATTCAGATATATTTGCTAAACTAAATCTTTTATTATTTGGCATATTTTTTAGATAATTTTAGTTGTCATATTCTCTCAGCACTAATGAAATTCTCCATAAAGAAAATCGTACATTTTTCAAATATATTTGCTAAACTAAAGCTTTTATTATTTGTCATATTTTTTAGATAATTTTAGTTGCCATTTTCTTTGAGAATTAATGAAATTTCGTGAAAATTTTCATTTAAAGTATTGAATTTGTAAAAAAAAAAAATCGTACGTTATTCAAATATATTTGCTAAGCTAAAACTTTTATTGTTTGTCATATTTTTTAGATAATTTAAATTGTCATTTTCTTTTAGAACGAATAAAATTTCATGAAAATTTTCGTTTAAAGTATTGAATTAAAAGAAAAACAAAAAAAAATAAAAATAAAAAAATCGTACAGGTTACTCCCTATCTCACACTAGGACCCACTTGAAGGAATACAATGGTCCAAAAATGCATTCACAAATTGTAAAAGGAGAAATAGACAGATGCTAACCTTTTATTGGCCCTTTTAGGACCCATATATTGGCCGGTCATTGAACCTGGCCAAGAAGCAAGGTCCTCAAACAAATCTAAGTTTTCTTCAATATGCAATAGTGATTTAACCTTAGCTCAATAGAACACGTGAAAAGAATGGAACAGCGAAAAAAAGTTGAGTTGATGTCTTTAGAAATGTTAGTCATGAGAATTTTCTTAATAGACCTGAAATGAAGGAAAAAAAAGATTCAAATAATCCAGTCATAGTGAATAAATTTAGATTCTTTTTATTATCTAGAAACTTGAAGTGTTCTTAATTGTATATATATTGTCATTGTTTGGTACTTATTATTTCCAAAATACATTCGTCTCTCTATTTCTTATTTTTAATCACACATTCTTAAATAAATAATATTACTTAATCCAAAAAAAATTCTTATTTTTTAACCACACATCCTCCATCAAAATTAAAAAAAAAAAAATTAAAAAATGGAGCTCAAACATGATTATATATACAAATTTGCTCTTCTAAGCACTGATGCTAGCTTATGCTAAGCACGAGGTGACATGGTACACTACAATAGTTGGTTTAATCAATTTTGCAATCAATCATTATCTCGCAATACCTATTGTAGCGCGTCATATCACTCGATTGCTTCGTTCGAATTTTATGGTGAGGGTTATTAAGTAGATTATGAGCGAATAGAAAACTGAAAATATAAAATTTTATTTCAACTAAAATATTTGGAATAGTTCTCCACTTTCAATTTGTATCAACTCTGTCTGCTATACTAATACCATCTCAATCTCTATGGAGGGAAAAAAAACGAAGTGCAATAAAGTGAGATATATTGCAACTAAACCCAACTTTTGTAATTCATCTTTCCTATCAATTCTTTTTGTTTGGAACCTGACATTGAGAATTAGAAAACCTAATTTTATTCCACCAATAGAAATCAATTTGTAGAAATAAAAATATACACTCAATAACACATAATATTTATAGTAGTTCGCTTTAATGTGAAAATATATCCTTTTTAGCCGATGCAATAATTCATTATGATGAAAATGAGTATATAAGAGAAAACACGTGCCCTATCTTTTTAACATCTCTCTCTCTCTCCCCTATTATTGTAATATAAGAGCCTAATGATGGCTCCCCATTTATAATTAGATAAATTAAGGAAAGATCAAAATTTATAAAAATACAAATTCCTAAACTTTATCTTAGGGGAAAACCCCCTTCCAAATTATCATCACTTATTTTCTCATCCTATCAGTATCACTTATTTCAAACTAAGAATATATTTTTCCTTTTTTGCCCTATATATTTCAAACAAGTCTAACTTTTTCTTCTAGACTTGGAAAAAGCTATAATATTAAATAGCGATTTAGACCCATCGCAATAGAACATGTAAAAATGGAACAATAAACCAAAAAACTATATGATTGGATGTCTTTAGAAATGTGAATCATGAGAATTTCTTTGTAGACATTATGATTGAGTTGGATGAAATGAAAGGATAAAAAAAAAGATTCATATAATCGAGTCATTAAGAATCAATTTAGTTTCTTTTTATTTTCGAGAAACTTGGAAGTGAGCTTCCCCCCTCCCACGCACACACACACGAAATTGATCTTTTAAGCACCGATGCTAACTTATGATAAGCATGAGTTGACGTGGCACACTCCAATAAGTGGTATAATCAGTTTTGTAACCAATCATTATCTCCTTTCATCTATTATATTACGTCATATCACCCGAGTGCTTAGCTTGCTTAGATTATGAGCAAATTGAAAATTGAATACGTAAAATTTTATTTCAACTAAAATATTTAGAATAATTCTCCACTTTCAATTTGTATCAACTCTCTCCGCTACACTAACACCATCTCAATCTCTATGGAGGGAAAAAAAAACAAATTACAATCAATTACGTAGTGCAATAAAATGAGATATATTGCAACTAAACCCTTAATTAACTTTTGTAATTCATCCTTCCTATCAATTCTCTTTGCTTGGAATCTGATGTTGAGAATTAGAGAACCTAATTTTATTCCATCAATAAAACCAATTCGTAGAAATAAAAATATACACTTAATAACACATAATACTTATAGTTGTTCGCTTTAATGTGAAACTATATTGTTTTTAGCTGATGCAATAATTCACTATGATGAAAATGAGTATATAAGAGAAAACACGTGCCCTATCTTTTTAACATCTCTCTCTCCCCTATTATTGTAATATAAGAGCCTAATGATGGCTCCCCATTTATAATTAGATAAATTAAGGAAAGATCAAAATTTATAAAAATACAAATTCCTAAACTGTCGCTCAGGGGAAAACCCCCTTCCAAATTATCATAACTTATTTTCTCGTCCTATGAGTCTCACTTATTTCAAACTAAGAATGTATTTTTCCTTTTTCTGCCCTATATATTTCAAACAAGTCTTAACCTTTTCTTTTAGACTTGGAAAAATCTATAATATGAAATAGTGATTTAGACCCATCTCAATAGGACATGAACAAAAAAAACTATATGATTGGATGTCTTTAGAAATGTGAACCATGAGAATTTCTTGGTAGACATTATGATAAAGCTGGATGAAATGAATGGAATAAAGAAGATTCATATAATCGAGTCATTATTAATCAAATTAGTTTCTTTTTATTTTCGAGAAACTTGAAGTGAACTTAATTGCCCCCCTAGACACACACACAAGATTGATCTTCTAAGCACTTATGCTAACTTATGATAAGCACGAAATCGATCTTCTGTCACTCAATCGCGCTAAGCCCTCGTTCGAGTGACGTGGTTATTCGAAAAAATCTTGTTTCTCGATTTAAAGGTTTTTTCCTCAGCCCATTCATTTTATAACATACCTATAAATACCAAATAGCTACAGAATGGTTTTTCCCAAGGTTGAACATTGTGACAGCTTCATCTGTGAGAGAATTCTTATTATTCATCTTTCAACCTTCATGATTCATTGATATCAGCTCTTTGTGGTGAGAAAAACATCATTCTTATAATTCAAATATCAAATTATATTTCCTCTACATCTGATCAGAGTTCTGAAGATTGAAAGAAGTTGACTGGAGTTCCAATCTGTGAAGAACAAGGTGTTCTTCGTTGATCTACGGGAGATAGATGGTTCCACAAGGTTAGAAGTGTTGCAATGTAGCAGATTCTACATAGATTTGGCAATAGCAGCTAAGAATTGGTGTAGGGGAGCACGGGATCTAGGGAGAGCTGTAAGGAGTGCAGTTGGGAGATCAAATAGTACGGGTCGTCTACTTTGATGGATTGTAAGTTGTTTGAATCATTTATAGTGGATTGTCTGGCAAAGTGCCTAGAGTTTTTTCCAGATGAATTTCTCCATATTCATCCTGGTGTTGATTTAGTGCTTTTGTTATTGTTTATTGATTGATCATATAAACTGCGATATTCAAACTTAGGACTAAAACGACTTGCATGTTTAATCATCTAGAAAAGAATTAAAAAGCGACTTGTTGTTATTTAATTCATAAAATATTTTAATTTCGAATTATACATCTATTCACTCATCTCTAGGTGTTGTTAGGGTTGAACTTTGCGTTTTTCTTACTTTCCTCCGCAATCATCATTATTGTCCTGCAAACACAAATTACAATGAATTAAGCTATATTCCGCATATTTATCGACAATTATCCACGTTTGTGAATCGAAATATTTTTTGTAGAATGTGTAATTAAAAAGAAAAAAAAATTAGGTTTATGTATAATATTATTTTATTGAAAAATATGAGGTTGATAAGAGGAGGTAGAAAAGTAAATAATAATTTAATTGTGCAAACAGTACATAATGTTTTGTCTTGAAATCAGTGGAAGCATTGGAAATTGAAAGAGAAAAACTGAAAAAGACGTGAGATACATACAAATATAAGCCAAATTAGCCGACAAGACCCGTTTAATTTCTTTGGTTGAGTGTCTTTACTTGGAAAAAGCTAGGAATCAATTATATAGTAAGAAATATTGAACACGTTTAATTCATCTTTCTGTCCATTCTTTTGTTTTAAATAAGGTGCTGAGGATTAGAAACGATAATTTTATTTCTCTCATAGCAATCAATTTGCAGAAAGATAGGAAGACAGTTAAAAACATGTAAAATTTATAGAGATTCACCTCAATGTGAGATGACGTCCTCTTTAATAATTCACTATAGTGAAAAGTAATTTATAAGAGAAAATTTCACAAGTTATCCTTTCTAACCTAACTCTCTCTCCCTCTCTCCTATTACAATAATATAAAGTTAATAACGACTCCCTATTTATAAAATAAATTAGCTTTTTTTTTTTTTGGCTCTTCTAGGGGCATATATTTCAGGCAAGTAACTTTTCTTCTAGATTTGCAAAAAGCTACAATATGCAATAGTAATTTAACCCCATCTCAATAGAACACGTAAAAAAAAACGGAACAGATGGATGTCTTTACAAATGTCAATCATGAGAATTTTCTTAGTAGACATTATGATTGAGTCCAGGGGCGGACACGGGGTTCCTGGGGGCACGTGCCCCCAAACCATTTTTTTTTTAAAATTCGTGTTTGGTATCGATTGAAATCTAAATTTTAATCTAAATCAAAATTAACAATATATTTTAATAATATATTTCATAGAATCCATAACTGTTTTAACTTTTATCAAAATTTACTACAAATTTGATTTTAATTTCCACCAAACAGGGGCAAAATCACAGTAAATTTGAATTTCGATAACATGCTAATTTTAAAAATTCACCGACGATTGTACGCTAATCAAATCTATAAATTGCTTATGTAATCTCAAAACTTATTTCGATAACTACGTTATGGGTATATCGAATAGTCCAAATAGATATAGAAAATAATTAAAAATACATTATACGTGAGTCTTAAAGAAAAACGTCTAACTTGCATTTTTTCAAAAAAATTCAATTATTTCATTAACATTTACTATTTTTGCGATCCACCTCAATGTAATTTTCATCATTTTATTAGGAAATTTTATATGGAATATGACATCAAAAATTTTCGAAATTTTACATCCAAAAAAGTCATATCCCATGTAAATTTTCGAATGCAAAATTATATGGGATATGATTTTTTATTTTTTTTACGTAAATTTTCGAGTGTAAAATTTATCCCAACTTCTTTGCAAGTTCGAGTGTGTCCCCCTAACTTTTATCTTCTGCGTCCGCCCCTGATTGAGTCATTAAGAAGAAATTTAGCTTCTTTTTATTTTCTAGAAACTTGAAGCATTCTTAATTGTATATATATATTGTCCTTGTTTGGTACCCATTATTTTTAAAATACATTTGTCTCTCTTTTTCTTTTATATTTTAATCAAACATTCTCCATCAAAATACTATTCCAAAATACATTTGAGACAAAAAAAAAAAAATGGGAGCTTAAACATGCTCATAAATACAAAATTGCTCTTCTAAGCACTGATGCTAGCTTATACAAAGTACAGCTCGTACTGTCACACACTACAATATGTGGTGTAATTTGTTTTGTAACTAATAATTGTCTTCAATGCCTATTGTAGTGCGTCATATCACTCGAATGCTTAGCATACATGTGTATATATGTATGTATACGTTCGAATTGGTATGGTAAGGGATATATAGTAGATTATGAGAGAATAGAAAATTGAATGCGTAAAAGTTTATTTCAACTAAAATATTTGGAATAATTCTCCACTTTCAATTTGTACCAACTCTCCACTACACTAACACCATCTCAATCTTTATGGATGAAAAAAATAAAGTACAATCAATTACGTAGTGCAATAAAGAGAAATATATTGCATCAAAGCATCAAAACCCTTAATTAACATATGTAATTCATTTATCCTATCAATTCCTTCTGTTTCGAATACGGTGTTGAGAATTAGAAAACTTAATTTTATTCCACCAATTGAAATCAACTCCTAAAAGGAAAAATAGACAATTAATATTACATAAAATTTATAGTACTTCGCTTTAATGTGAAACTATGTCATTTTTAAAAGAATACAAATTCCCAAACTTTAGTCTAGGGGTGACCCCCTTCCAAATTATCATCTCTTATTGTCTCATCCTATTACTCTCACTTATCTCAAACTAGGAATATATTTTACCCTTTTTTGCCCTATATATTTCAAACAAGTCTAACTTTTTCTTCTAGACTCGAAAAAAGCTATAATATGCAATAGCGATTTAACCATCTCAATAGAACACGTAAAAAAATGGAGCAGCAAACAAAAAACTATATGATTGGATGTCTTTAAAAATGTTAATCATGAGAATTTTCTTTGTAGTTTGAGTTTGAGGATACTTGATAAGTCCATTTTATTCGATTATTCGGGCTTCAATTCTCATTTATTTATTACTATATTGAGTGGATATCTACTTAATTTCGGTTAAATTATATTAGATCAAACAAGTTTGAATGAAATTAGATCGAAGTTTTACAACATCGAGGAATTGGGGACCAATATAATAAAACCTTAAGTTGAGGATCGATCGTGAAAATAAAGAGGACCTGAGATGCACAACGAATTAATGTGGAGGATAAAAAAGAACTAAGTTTAAAGAAATTTTGGCTTTGTTTGTTTCCTATTTAGACTCAAATTCCACATGGGACACACTTTAGGACTGTTTTCTAGGTTATTGTATAATTCTATAAATAGCTTTCATTATTTGTTATTACCGACATGCAATTTTAAAGAAAAATATACATAGAATATCAAGAGCAAAGAGCAAAAAGTTAGGATCTGAAACATCAAAATCTCAAAACCCAGTTATGAACTTTTTATTTCTTTAATTGTTTTTATTTTATTAGTATGAGTAGCTAGATCATTAGTTAGGACAAACAATATAATCTATTTCCGGTTCATTTATTTATTTTTTAAGATTCTAGTTGTTAAATGTATATGTGTTGATTTTATTCATGAAATTTAATGCTTCGAATTACTTGGTTAATAATTCAATGATTTGTGAATCTATAATAAATTATAAATTCAGATCACACAATAAAATTCGATAATTTTGATAAAAGTACGGAGATACTTTTTATGGTTATTGCGATCATTACACATTTACAAAGAGATACTGTGAATTGTCTTAATTAATTAATATCAAAATGTGAAACAAATAGGAACCAAACAGTTCATTTACGGCGGTGCGTGGGAACTATAAATAGGATGTTAAAGCTCATAAAATGAGAACTAGAAAACATTCAATTTCCTGTCCGAATTCGAGAAGTAAAAGATAGAATGAATTCCCAAATTCATGCATCGGCTGCTCCCTTAATTTCCACCAAAAATGCAAAAATTGAGGATGCACGGCGCTCAGTCAAATTTCATCCTTCAATTTGGGGCGACTATTTTCTTGCATATAATTCTTATGTCACAGTATAATTACACTTTTTTTCCCATTCCGTTTAATACCCTTTTCTTGTTTTGAGTTTTTATTTTATGCTACAGTGTGTCTATTCACATTGCTGTTAAGAAATATAGTATTATTTTATTTTATTGTTTATTAAGGGTAGAATAATCTTTTTAGTTTCCTTTGTTTTAGTCTATATATATTTAGGTTAAATCATCTTTTTGTATTCAATTTTCATTATGCAGAATTAATGAAACCCTAGCCTTATTTTTTTTTGTTTAACAATTGCAAGATTATCACATTAATGTGGTAGAGGGTTCTACTTAAGCAGGATGTGTCGACATATGAAGAGAAAGAACATCGGAGACTAAAAGAAGAAGTGAAGAATCTGCTAGAGGCAGTGCCAGATGATTCTTTGCATAAACTAGACATCATCCATGCAATCCAACGTCTTGGAGTTGGTCACTATTTTGAAACCGAAATTGAAAAATCTCTAAGATATATATACAACACTTACCGTGAAAGTCATGGCAAACCAGAAAGCAATCTTCATATCACTGCTCTTCGATTTCAGTTATTAAGACAACAAGGATATTATGTCTCGTGTGGTAAGTAAAAATCAGAACACCAAAAACATGCACCTAATTTGTTACATGCCACAAACACACACAAAAAGTCACCTGAAAATTTTTTCTACCTAAAAGTTTGCATGCACCTCCTACATCTTTTTAAGAGTACATTTCATTTTTTTGGGGCTGAAGCAGATGTTTTCAACAAATTCAAGGACCGCCAAGGAAAATTTGATGAATCTTTGATTAGCAATTTACAAGGCTTGTTAAGTTTGTATGAGGCTGCACAGTTCGGAGTATATGGTGAGGAAACTCTCGAGGAAGCATTGAAGTTTACTATTACCCAACTCGATTCTGTAGTCCTCCGTGTGAGTAATTCTGTGACTAAACAAGTTAGGGATGCTTTGGAATTTCCAATTCACAAGACTATGACGAGGCTGGGGGCAAGAAAGTTTTTATCTATGTATCAAGAAGATGAATCACATAACGATAAGCTGCTGGATTTCGCAAAATTAGATTTCAACTTATTGCAAAAGATGTATCAGAAGGAGTTATACGACATTACAAGGTTAGCTTTGTTTTCTCGAGACATCAGTAGTTCGGTGAATTATACCATTTTCTCTTAGTTTTAACTAATGTCAAGCAACAGGTCTTATCAATTTAATATTAAATATAAATGCTAGTAAAATTTTTGAGATCTTACTTCTTCAAATAAATTTTAGGTAGGTGGTGGAAGGCGTTAGAGTTCGAAAATAAATTACCTTTCGCAAGAGATAGATTGGTGGAATGCTACTTTTGGGCATTGGGAGTATACTTTGAGCCCCAATATTCTCATGGTAGGAAAATGCTAGCCAAAGTAGTCGCCATGATTTCAGTTGTCGATGACATCTATGACGTTTATGGGACTCTAGATGAACTTACTCTTCTCATGGATGCAATTGAAAGGTAAATTATTTCAGTGCATTTTTTATTATCTCATAATTTATTAAACAAAATAAAGGTTCTCCTAATTAAACTTTTATTTGATATTGGATATCTTCATGAGAAGATGGGATCTTAGTCTCGTTGATCAGCTACCACCATACATGAAATATTATTACAAAGCTCTTTTAGATGTTTATGTCGAGATTGAGGAAGAGTTGGGAAAGGCAGGGAAATCATACCTTGTTCACTTCGTGATAGAGGAGGTAATTAATTAATTACCAGATAAACTCGTCGTGTTTGCTATATATTAATTCCTAATCAATGTTCCGAATTTCAGAAGAAAAGACTCGTGAGAACATATCTTCAAGAGGCGAAATGGGTGTACAGTGGCTATATTCCGACCCTGGAAGAATATATGAAAGTGGGAAAGCCTTCTAGCACATATTTAGTGTTTATTTCAGTTTCTTTGACAGCCATTGGAGAGTTAGTGAGCAACGACGCCTTTGAGTGGGTAGCAAGTGATCCGTTAATCCTACAAGGTTCGGAAATAATTGGTAGACTAATGAACGACTTGGTAGGATTTGGGGTAAGAAGTTCATATTTTTGTCTGCGATAATGGTCCCTACAAACATATCAGAAATCCAATAGTCGATTTAACAGTGGCCTATTGCTTCTATTGTTTGCAGTTTGAGCAGAAAATATCAGCAGTTGGATGTTACGTGCATCAAAATAATGGGGCCTCAAAAGAGGAGGCATTCGCAGAAATTCAAAAACAAGTTACGAATGCATGGAAAGTCTTAAACCAAGAATGTCTTCGCCCAACTGCTGTGCCAATGGCTTTCCTCAAGCGAGTTATTGTCAATCTTGCACGTGTTTCGCATACTGTGTACAAAGACAGAGATGAATATACTCATTCAGCAGACAAAATAAAAGATAGCATAGCTTTGTTATTGATTAAACCTTTGGCAATACCATGATCATGTCGAGTAATGGTTGTAATTGTAGGAAAATACGGAAGGCCATGGGTCTGTATCCGAAATTATTATATGCATATTTGCAAATACTATTAAGTACTTGTTGCGTTAGTTTATGCTAGCATATAAGTTGAATAATCGAGGAATTTAATACTATAAATTTTTCCTTTTGACCAAATCGTATATCTTGTGATAACAATACTACTGTGGCTGAGTAATATAATCATGTATATAGTTGGAAACTTTAGCACCGTGGTTCTTGAGGTACAATGCTACCCACCCAAAGTCTTGGATAGATCTAAACTTAAGTTGAGAATAAAATGTTCAGCCCCAAGATTTCTAAGTTGATCCAATTTAATATTCATTAACTCTTTTCACATTCGCCATTTTGTAGAGGCAATTGCAACGTCATAGTGTTTAAACTCTTAATCTTGTACAACTGTTAATAATGTGATAATATAATATCATTTCTGCTTTGCAAAAATATCATCTCACATAATTTAATAAGAATTAATCGAGGTTGTCTTTCATGTAGACCATTGTCCATTTTGTTTTATCCTCTGAGCGGGATGACAATTCAAGGAATAAGTGATTGTTTTAGAAACGCAATTTTATCATCCAGCGCACAAAATTCAATTAATTTCAGTATAGGTAAGTGATCCTATCTTCTTCCAGATTACTCGCCCCTATGCATGTTCTAAAGAATATTTCAATGACTTCTTTCAAGTGCTACCAAACTTTCCCTTTGAGTCGATTTTTTCACATATATATATATATATATATATAACAGGACAATGATGAAATTCTAGTTTCCTCCATGCATTAATGACAACCCTATCAAAAAGTCCCTAATAAAATATTGCATACATGCATTTTCTCTCTCTTCTGCATATACAATTGACACAAGTTGAATTTTATGATGAAAGCCATAATTTCACACTGTCGATATTTTTTAACAAGAAAGCGTGCAACTAACCATTGCAATCTGTCAATGGACATCAAATAAAATAAACCGGTAAAGAGACATGAATATTACCACATACCGTTTTATAAGAGTTCATGAACAAAATATATAATTCCCTAATCATTTTAATAATATGTGCAATACATGAATATGAATTTCTGAAATTAATTCATTCATGCAATCTAACAATGGATAACAAGATTAGTATATTTTATTGGATCATGATTTGTTTACCTATTGTTGACACACTAAAATGCAGCCCAAAATCGAAAGGAAGTCCAATTGATAAATCCAAGGTAAAGGTTCAACAGGAGCCAATTAAAAGGCCCAAGAAGAAACGCCCAAGTTGAAGGCCTGTGGAAAATCCTGAATATTGGAAGCCCAAGAACAAAGGAATACCATCGCCCCAAGGTTGTAGGACGACCAGAGGCCGAACAAAGATGGTACGGCACAATCGCCCAGAACGACAGCCTCATTGTCGCCCAGAACCCCAAGTCGCCCAAAATCAAACCAAGTCTAAAGGATACAGTTTGGAAGCGGTTGGCAAGTAAACCCGGCACGATCCCACGATCCAGGAAGCAACAAAGGTAGTGGCAGCGGTTACTAAGCAACTACTCCCCGAATTAGTGATTCCCCACTAAAAGAGTGGGCGGTTACGAAGGACACGAAGCAAGTCTGAGCAGTTTCGATAACCAAGGGACGCTCAAGAAGTATAAAAGAAGTAACGTCATAGAAGACAGAGACCGAATCAAAAACTCTCTACAAGAGATCATGTAATTTTCATTTCTTAGTTTAAATTTAATCCTTTTTCAGTACTCGTGTGCTTGCGCCCCTTGGAGGCATTTTGTCTACTTCCTAATTGTAATCCTTCACTGGCATACGCACCCCTTTTTGGGACTTTGTCTCAAGAGGTCTGTTCCTTACACAATCGTCTGACCCCTCTTTCTCGTAATTGTTGGCGGGTTGCAAAACGCGCGAAAACAACATCCGCCCGTAATTACGTTGGTAACGCCTTTGTTGGGTTCTGGTCATTTCATTGAACGGCATTACCCTTCCTGCGTTGTTCTGGAACGAATGCCATACATTGGGCTGGTGAGGCTGCGGCCTAAACGTTCTTCTTTGACCGGCCGACCCAAACCCCCTTTCTCTATGCATTCTTCCATACAACGGCATTCTTCGCTCCCTGACAGGCTGAGCGACTGATACGAAATCAGGCCGATAATGGGATGGCCGCGTCATTGATGACCCTGTATTCGCCTTCAACTCGTGCTTACACCTGTCGCACAGAATATCTTCGCCCTGTTTGGGCTCTTTCCCTTTGATGCGTTCAAACACGCTGGGAAGCGGCTTGGGTTCTTCTTCTTCGTCATCAATCACCAGTTTAAACCTTGGCAGTTTATTTTTCAAGCCAGTCGTTATCATATTCATTGCTAGTGGCCGTGGAAATGGATCTTCGTCCACCGCCATCTTCTTCTTTTCTTCGAACGTAATTCGTCCTGATTCGATGGCATCCTGCAACACATGACGAAAAACCATACAATAATTAGTCGCATGTGACCATGCATTATGCCATTTACAGTACTGTTTACCCTTAATTTGTTCAGAGTCGGGCAATTTGTGTTTGTCGCTCAACCTTATTTGCTTATCCTTATATAATTTATCGAATATAAGATCAGCTTTGGTTATGTCGAATGAGAACGCTCGCGTTTTTCTGTTTTCACCTTTAACAGGTTCATCTTTGCCTATTATTTTTGGCTTAACTAACATAGGACAAGTATATGCTTCTCCTTTTACTAGTTCAGCCAAGCATATTTCGGTCTGGTCATAATAACCATCATCGATAGTATGAACATTGAAATTCGGGTCTTTATAATAAGTCCCTTTACTGGAATTTTTCATTTGTTCTTCCTCTCTTACCAGTCGCTCATATCTAACGACATTCGCGCTAAGTTGGAATAAATCTGGGAATTCTCTATCTTGGAATTTCTTCTTTAGATCAAAGCTTAAACAACTTTGTGCGATTTTGACAAATTCCTTTTCAGGTAATGGCACGAAGCATTTACTTCTGGCCGTTTTGAACCTTTGCAGGAAATTTTCTGACCACTCGTTAGGCAATTGACGTAAATTCGCCAAATCGGCCAGTGTAACTTCGGACTCAGTTTTATAAAATTGAGCATGGAATAATTGCTCCATTTGTTGCCAAGTTTGGGCGGAGTTTGCTGGCAAATTAATGAACCAAGAAAAAGCTATTCCTGTTAAGGAACTTGGGAACAACCTCAACTTATGGTAATCATTTACCTCACCACTTTGCAACGTGAATCTCCCTACATGTTCTAGTGTAGATACTTCTCCCAGGCCAGTGAATAGTGAGAATTCCGGTACTTTGTACCCTCTAGGCCATGGATATGCCTGATCTATCCAATCAGGGTATGGCTTGGTGTAAATTGGCCTAATCACCGGACGTACCCCAACTGCTATTTAATCTTGTACTATTTCCATAATTTGGTTTCTTAGCACGGCGTTAGGGTCATATGGGTTCCCCATTGGTTGATTTACTGGCTGATTCGTGGGAGGTCTAGTGGGCTGCCCTTGATTGGCCATAAAAGTGCCATTATTCAGGTTGTTATAACCGGTAAACTGAGTATTCAAACCGTCATTCGTACGTAACCCGTTCTGTCCTATATTTGGGACATTGTCTCTGATGGTGGTACTACCCCCCAGGTTGGACGTAGTGTTACCATTATTCACGTTTATGGTTCCATTTCCCCCCGGGTTTGAAGTAGAAGGGCCAACATGTGGCTCCAAACTTGGGCCAGAATTTACACCAAGAGAATTGTATGGCGATGCATGCCCCACGATAGTCCTAGATTGGAAGTGATTATCTATAGGCATGACAGGTTGACATATTTGGCCTACCAACTTATTCATGATTTCATTCAACGTATTTAGTTGTTTAGCCATATTATCAAAATGCCTATTCTCGTTTTGGGTAAATTTCTCCATATTATGAATGCTATGTAGATTTACCTGTTCAACGACATCCTGCGTGAGTTCTCCCAGCAATGCACGCATTGTGCGAGGGCTCAATTCTGTCATTGGCTCGTAGCGGCTGTGACTGATTGGATTTTGTCCATCTGTCTGTGGAGAGTATTGTTGCTCCTCGTATCGTTCAACCACAGACTGGACTACTCCTTGACTTGCTGGTTCTTTATCGGAATTTTTATGAGGCATGATATCTCTTCTCTTTTTGTATCTTCACTTACAAAACACCAACTGTCCCACTGGGCGTGTCAAATTGTTTTCGCGCGTTTTGCAACCCGCCAACAATTACAAGAGAAAGGGGTCAGACGATTGTGTAAGGAACAAACCTCTTGA
>CM032625.1:40931665-41041243 GCA_019097785.1 Fraxinus excelsior | reverse complement strand
ATTAAAAAATAAAATCAACACACTTTGACTTGAGGACATAATACTAAGCAAACTCAGCTTGTGATAGGGATGGCAATGAGGCAGGTCAAGGCAGCCTCTCCCACCCCCCGTCCCGCCAGGCAATTTCCCGCCCCGTCATTGTTGAAGGCGGGGTGGGAAGAGGCCTTTGCCCCGTTTACTACATCGTTTAATTTTTATTTATTTTTTAAGTTTTTGGTAATTCATTTTGTTGCACCATTCATCAGAGTGGGACAATAATATATTTTTAAAAGATAAATTATTCAAATATATTTGCTAAACTAAAACTTTTATTGTTTGCCATATATTTTAAATAATTTTAGTTGCCATTTTCGTTTAGAACTAATGAAATTTCGTGAAATCTTTTATTTAAAGTATTGAATTTAAAAAAAGTATATTAAAAATCGTACATTATTCAAATATATTTGCTAAACTAAATCTTTTATTATTTGTCATATTTTTTAGATAAATTTAGTTGTCATTTTTTTTCAGCACTAATGAAATTCTCCGTTTAAAGTATTGAACTTTAAAAAAAAAAAAATCGTACATTTTTCAAATATATTTGCTAAACTAAAGCTTTTATTATTTGTCATATTTTTTAGATAATTTTAGTTGCCATTTTCTTTGAGAATTAATGAAATTTCGTGAAAATTTTCATTTAAAGTATTGAATTTGTAAAAAAAAAAATCATACGTTATTCAAATATATTTGCTAAGCTAAAACTCTTATTGTTTGTCATATTTTTTAGATAATTTAAATTGTCATTTTCTTTTAGAACGAATGAAATTTCATGAAAATTTTCGTTTAAAGTATTGAATTAAAAGAAAAACAAAAAAACAAAAAAAAAAAAATCGTACAGGTTACTCCCTATCTCGCACTAGGACCCACTTGAAGGAATACAATGGTCCAAAGATGCATTCACAAATTGTAAAAGGAGAAATAGACAGATGCTAACCTTGTACTGGCCCTTTTAGGACCCATATATTTCAAACAAAGGATAAAGCCATATGGCCAGGGTCAATGACCGGCCCAAGAAGCAAGGTCCTCTAACAAATCTAAGTTTTCTTCAATATGCAATAGTGATTTAACCTTAGCTCAATAGAACACCTGAGAAGAATGGAACAGCGAAAAAAAAGTTGAGTTGATGTCTTTAGAAATGTTAGTCATGAGAATTTTCTTAATAGACCTGAAATGAAGGAAAAAAAGGATTCATATAATCCAGTCATAGTGAATAAATCTAGATTCTTTTTATTATCTAGAAACTTGAAGTGTTCTTAATTGTATATATATTGTCATTGTTTGGTACTTATTATTTCCAAAATACATTCGTCTCTCTATTTCTTATTTTTAATCACACATTCTTAAATAAATAATATTACTTAATCCAAAAAAAAAAAAATTCTTATTTTTTAATCACACATCCTCCATCAAAATAAAAAAAAAAAAATTAAAAAATGGAGCTCAAACATGATCATATATACAAATTTGCTCTTCTAAGCACTGATGCTAGCTGATGCTAAGCACGAGGTGACATGGTACACTACAATAGTTGGTTTAATCAATTTTGCAATCAATCATTATCTCGCAACACCTATTGTAGCGCGTCATATCACTCGATTGCTTCGTTCGAATTTTATGGTGAGGGTTATTAAGTAGATTATGAGCGAATAGAAAACTGAAAATATAAAATTTTATTTCAGTTAAAATATTTGGAATAGTTCTCCACTTTCAATTTGTATCAACTCTGTCTGCTATACTAATACCATCTCAATCTCTATGGAGGGAAAAAAAAAAAAACAAAGTGCAATCAATTACGTAGTGCAATAAAGTGAGATATATTGCAACTAAACCCAACTTTTGTAATTCATCTTTCCTATCAATTCTTTTTGTTTGGAACCTGACATTGAGAATTAGAAAACCTAATTTTATTCCACCAATAGAAATTAATTCGTAGAAATAAAAATATACACTCAATAACACATAATATTTATAGTAGTTCGCTTTAATGTGAAAGTATATCCTTTTTAGCCGATGCAATAATTCATTATGATGAAAATGAGTAAATAAGAGAAAACACGTGCCCTATCTTTTTAACATCTCTCTCTCTCCCCCTATTATTGTAATATAAGAATCTAATGATGGCTCCCCATTTATAATTAGATAAATTAAGGAAAGATCAAAATTTATAAAAATACAAATTCCTAAACTTTATCTCATGGGAAAACCCCCTTCCAAATTATCATCACTTATTTTTTCAGTATCACTTATTTCAAACTAAGAATATATTTTTCCTTTTTTGCCCTATATATTTCAAACAACTCTAACTTTTTCTTCTAGACTTGGAAAAAGCTATAATATTAAATAGCAATTTAGACCCATCTCAATAGAACATGTAAAAAATGGAACAATAAACAAAAAAACTATATGATTGGATGTCTTTAGAAATGTGAATCATGAGAATGTATTTGTAGACATTATGATTGAGTTGGATGAAATGGAAGGAAATAAAAAAGATTCATATAATCGAGTCATTAAGAATCAATTTAGTTTCTTTTTATTTTCGAGAAACTTGGAAGTGAGCTTCCCCCCTCCCACGCACACACACACGTGAAATTGATCTTTTAAGCATCGATGCTAACTTATGATAAGCATGATTTGACGTGGCACACTCCAATAAGTGGTATAATCAGTTTTGTAACCAATCATTATCTCATTTCATCTATTATATTACGTCATATCACCCAAGTACTTAGCTTGCTTAGATTATGAGCAAATTGAAAATTGAATACTTAAAATTTTATTTCAACTAAAATATTTATAATAATTCTCCGATTTCAATTTGTATCAACTCTCTCCGCTACACTAACACCATCTCAATCTCTATGGAGGGAAAAAAAACAAAGTACAATCAATTACATAGTGCAATAAAGTGAGATATATTGCATCAAAACCCTTAATTAACTTTTGTAATTCATCCTTCCTATCAATTCTCTTTGTTTGGAATCTGATGTTGAGAATTAGAGAACCTAATTTTATTCCATCAATAAAACCAATTCGTAGAAATAAAAATATACACTTAATAACACATAATATTTATAGTTGTTCGCTTTAATGTGAAACTATATTGTTTTTAGCTGATGCAATAATTCACTATGATGAAAATGAGTATATAAGAGAAAACACATGCCCTATCTTTTCAACATGTCTCTCTCTCCTATTATTGTAATATAAAAGCCTAATGACGTGGTTATCCGAAAAAATCTTATTTCTCGATTTAAAGGCTTTTTCCTCGGTCCATTCGTTTTATAACCTACCTATAAATACCAAATAGCTACAGAATGGTTTTTCCCAAGGTTGAACATTGTGAGAGCTTCATCTGTGAAAAAATTCTTATTATTCATCTTTCAACCTTCATGATTCCCTGATATCAGTTCTTTGTGGTGAGAAAAACATCATTCTTATAATTCAAATATCAAACTGTATTTCCTCTACATCTGGTCAGAGTTCTGAAGATTGAAGGAAGTTGACTGGAGTTCCAATATGTGAAGAACAAGGTGTTCTTCGTTGATCTACAGGAGATAGATGATTCCACAAGGTTAGGAGTGTTGCAATGTAGCAGATTCTACATAGAGATTTGGCAATAGCAGCTAAGAATTGGTGTAGGGGAGCACAGGATCTAAGAAGAGTTGTAAGGAGTGCAATCGGGAGATCAAATAGTACGAGTCGTCTACTTTGATAGATTGTAATTTGTTTGAATCATTTATAGTTGATTGTCTAGCAAAGTGCCTAGAGTTGTTTTCAGATGAATTTCTCCGTTATCATCCTGGTGTTGATTTACTGCTTTCGTTATTGTTTATTGATTGATCATATAAACTGCGATATTCAAACTTAGGAATAAAATGACTTGCATGTTTAATTATCTAGAAAAGAATTAAAAAGCAACTTCTTGTTATTTAATTCATAAAATATTTTAATTTCGAATTATACATCTATTCATTCCTCTCTAGGTGTTGTTAGGCTTGAACTTTGCGTTTTTCCTACTGTCCTCCACAATTATCATTATTGTCCTGCAAACACAAATTATAACAAATTAAACTATATTCCACATATTTATCGACATTTATCTACGTTTGTGAACCGAAATAAACGTATAAAAACACCCTTATCACTAAATAAACTTAGCTTTTGTTTGATTCTCATTATTTGCATATTATAATGAAAATTTGATTTAATAATAGTTATTTTTTTGTAGAATGTGTAATTAAAAAGAAAAAAAAATAGGTTTATGTATAATATTATTTTATTGAAAAATATGAGGTTGTTAAGAGGAGGGGGAAAATAAATAATAATCTAATGGGGCAAATAGTATGGAATGTTTTGTCTTGAAATTAATGGAGGCGTTGGAAATTGAAAGAGAAAAACTGAAAAAGACGTGGGATACATACAAATATAAGCCAAATTTGCCGACGAGACCCGTTTAATTTCTTTGGTTGAAGTGTCTTTACTTGGAAAAAGCTAGCAAATTACATAGTAAGAAATATTGAACACGTTTAATTCATCTTTTTGTCCATTCTTTTGTTTTAAATAAGGTGTTGAGGATTAGAAACAATAATTTTATTTCTCTCATGGCAATCAATTTGCAAAAAGATAGGAAGACAGTTAAAAACACGTAAAATTTATAGATATTCGTCTCAATGTGAGATGACGTCCTCTTTAATAATTCACTATAGTGAAAAGTAGTTTATAAGAGAAGATTTCACAAGATTATGAGCGAATAGAAAATTGAATATGTAAAAGTTTATTTCAACTAAAATATTTGGAATAATTCTCGACTTTCAATTTGTACCAACTCTCCACTACGCTAACACCATCTCAATCTCTGTGGATGAAAAAAATAAAGTCCAATCAATTACATAGTGCAATAAAGAGAGATACATTGCATCAAAACCCTTAATTAACATATGTAATTCATCTTTCCTATCAATTCCTTCTGTTTCGAATAAGGTGTTGAGAATTAGAAAACTTAATTTTATTCCACCAATTGAAATCAACTCCTAAAAAGAAAAATAGACAATTAATATCACATAAAATTTATAGTAGTTTGCTTTAATGTGAGACTATGTCATTTTTAAAAGAATACCAAATTCCCAAACTTTAGTTTTGGGGGTGACCCCCCTTCCAAATTATCATCTCTTATTTTCTCATCCTATTACTCTCACTTATTTCAAACTAAGAATATATTTTACCCTTTTTTATCCTATATATTTCAAACAAGTCTAACTTTTTCTTCTAGACTCGAAAAAAGCTATAATATGCAATAGCGATTTAACCATCTCAATAGAACACATAAAAAAATGGAGCAGCGAACAAAAAACTATATGATTGGATGTCTTCAAAAATGTTAATCATGAGAATTTTCTTTGTAGGTATTATGATTGATTTGGATGAAATTGAAAAAAAAAAAAATCATATAATCAAGTCATTAAGAATAAATTTAGCTTCTTTTTATTTTAACTTGAAGTGTTCTTAAATTAGGGTGAAATTCAAATTTACGAGAAAAAAGATTTCTAAACTTTGGTCCGAGGGCGGACCCCACGGAATCATCCTTCCAAATTATCATCAATTATTTTCTCAACTTATCGGTATCACTTATTTCAAATAAAAAATCGACAATTTCTTTCTAGCCAACAATTATTTATTGTTATATGAACATAGGTAGTAATCATATACTAGGGATTTGAAACATCAAAATCTCAAAACCCGGTTATGAACTTTTTATTTCTTTAATTGTTTTTATTTCATTAGTATGAGTAGCTAGATCATTAGTTAGGACAAACAATATAATCTATTTCTGGTTCTTTTATTTATTTTTTTAAGATTCTAGTTGTTAAATGTATATGTGTTGATTTTATTTATGAAATTTAATGCTTCGAATTACTTGGTTAATAATTCAATGATTTGTAAATCTATAATAAATTATAAATTCAGATCACACAATAAAATTAGATAATTTTGATAAAAGTACGGAGATACTTTTTATGGTTATTGCGATCATTACATTGATTTACAAAGAGATACTGTGAATTGTCTTAATTAATTAATATCAAAATGTGAAACAAATAGGAACCAAACAGTTCATTTACGGCGGTGCATGGGAACTATAAATAGGATGCTAAAGCTCATAAAATGAGAACTAGAAAACAATCCATTTCCTGTCCGAATTCGAGAAGTAAAAGATAGAATGAATTCCCAAATTCCTGCATCGGCTACTCCCTTAATTTCCACCAAAAATGCAAAAATTGAGGATGCACGGCGCTCAGTCAAATTTCATCCTTCAGTTTGGGGCGACTATTTTCTTGCATATAATTCTTATGTCACGGTACAATTACACTTTTTTTTCCCATTCCGTTTAATACCCTTTTCTTGTTTTGAGTTTTTATTTTATGCTACAGTGTGTCTATTCATATTGCTGTTAAAAAATATAGTATTATTTTATTTTATTGTTTATTAAGGGTAGAATAATCTTTTTAGTTTCTTTTGTTTTAGTCTATACATATTTAGGTTAAATCATCTTTTTGTATTCAATTTTCATTGTGCAGAATTAATGAAACCTTAGCCTATATTTTTTTTTGTTTAACAATTGCAAGATTATCACATTAATGTGGTAAGAGGGTTATACTTGAGCAGGATGTGTCGACCTATGAAGAGAAAGAACATCAGAGACTAAAAGAAGAAGTGAAGAATCTGCTAGAGGCAGTGCCAGATGATTCTTTGCATAAACTAGACATCATCGATGCAATCCAACGTCTTGGAGTTGGTCACTATTTTGAAACCGAAATTGAAAAATCTCTAAGATATATATACGACACTTACCATGAAAGTCATGGCAAACAAGAAAGCAATCTTCATATCACTGCTCTTCGATTTCGGTTATTAAGACAACAAGGATATTATGTCTCGTGTGGTAAGTAAAAATCAGAACACCAAAACATGCACCTAATTTGTTACATGCCACAAACACACACAAAAAGTCACGTGAGATTTTTTTCTACCTAAAAGTTTGCATGCACCTCCTACATCTTTTTAAGAGTACATTTCATTTTTTTTTGGGGCTGAAGCAGATGTTTTCAACAAATTCAAGGACCGCCAAGGAAAATTTGATGAATCTTTGATTAGCAATTTACAAGGCTTGTTAAGTTTGTATGAGGCTGCACAGTTCAGAGTATATGGTGAGGAAACTCTCGAGGAAGCATTGAAGTTTACTATCACCCAACTCGATTTTGTAGTCCTCCGTGTGAGTAATTCTGTGACTAAACAAGTTAGGGAAGCTTTGGAATTTCCAATTCACAAGACTATGACGAGGCTGGGGGCAAGAAAGTTTTTATCTATGTATCAAGAAGATGAATCACATAACGATAAGCTGCTGGATTTCGCAAAATTAGATTTCAACTTATTGCAAAAGATGTATCAGAAGGAGCTATACGACATTACAAGGTTAGCTTTGTTTTCTCGAGACATCGGTAGTTCGGTGAATTATACCATTTTCTCTTAGTTTTAACTAATGTCAAGCAACGGGTCTTATCAATTTAATATTAAATATAAATGCTAGTAAAATTTCTTCTTCAAATAAATTTTACGTAGGTGGTGGAAGGCGTTAGAGTTCGAAAATAAATTACCTTTCGCAAGAGATAGATTGGTGGAATGCTACTTTTGGGCATTGGGAGTATACTTTGAGCCCCAATATTCTCATGGTAGGAAAATGCTAGCCAAAGTAGTCGCCATGACTTCAGTTGTCGATGACATCTATGACGTTTATGGGACTCTAGATGAACTAACTCTTCTCATGGATGCAATTGAAAGGTAAATTATTTCAGTGCATTTTTTATTATCTCATAATTTATTAAACAAAATAAAGGTTCTCCTAATTAAACTTTTATTTGATATTGGATATCTTCATGAGAAGATGGGATCTTAGTCTCGTTGATCAGCTACCACCGTACATGAAATATTATTACAAAGCTCTTTTAGATGTTTATGTCGAGATTGAGGAAGAGTTGGGAATGGCAGGGAAATCAAACCTTGTTCACTTCGTGATAGAGGAGGTAATTAATTAATTACCAGATAAACTCGTTGTGTTTGCTATATATTAATTCCTAAATCAACGTTCCGAATTTCAGAAGAAAAGACTCGTGAGAACATATTTTCAAGAGGCGAAATGGGAGTACAGTGGCTATATTCCGACCTTGGAAGAATATATGAAAGTGGGAAAGCCATCTAGCACTTATATATTGTTTTCTTCAGTTTCTTTGACAGCCATTGGAGAGTTAGTGAGAAAGGAAGCCTTTGAGTGGGTAGCAAGTGATCCGTTAATCCTACAAGGTTCGGAAATAATTGGTAGACTAATGAACGACTTGGTAGGATTTGGGGTAAGAAGTTCATATTTTTGTCTTCGATAATGGTCCCTACAAACATATCAGAAATCCAATAGTCGATTTAACAGTGGCCTATTGCTTCTATTGTTTGCAGTTTGAGCAGAAAATATCAGCAGTTGGATGTTACATGCATCAAAATAATGGCGCCTCAAAAGAGGAGGCATTCGCAGAAATTCAAAAACAAGTTACGAATGCATGGAAAATCATAAACCAAGAATGTCTTCGTCCAACTGCTGTGCCAATGGCTTTCCTCAAGCGAGTTATTGTCAATCTTGCACGTGTTTCGCATACTGTGTACAAAGACACAGATGAATATACTCATTCAGCAGACGAAATAAAAGATAGCATAGCTTTGTTATTGATTAAACCTTTGGCAATACCATGATCATGTCGAGTAATGGTTGTAATGTAGGAAAATACGGAAGGCCAATATATGCATATTTGCAAATACTATTAAGTACTTGTTGCGTTAGTTTATGCTAGCATATAAGTTGAATAATCGAGGAATTTAATACTATAAATTTTTCCTTTTGACCAAATCGTATATCTTGTGATAACAATACTACTGTGGCTGAGTAATATAATCATGTATATAGTTGGAAACTTTAGCGCCGTGGTTCTTGAGGTACAATGCTACCCACCCAAAGTCTTGAATAGATCTAAACTTAAGTTGAGAATAAAATGTTCAGCCCCAAGATTTCTAAGTTGATCCAATTTAATATTCATTAACTCTTTTCACATTCGCCATTTTGTAGAGGCAATTGCAACGTCATAGTGTTTAAACTCTTAATCTTGTACAACTGTTAATAATGTGATAATATAATATTATTTCTGCTTTGCAAAAATATCATCTCACATAATTTAATAAGAATTAATCGAGGTTGTCTTTCATGTAGACCATTGTCCATTTTGTTTTATCCTCTGAGCGGGATGACAATTCAAGGAATAAGTGATTGATTTAGAAACGCAATTTTATCATCCAGTGCACAAAATTCAATTAATTTCAGTATAGGTAAGTAATCCTATCTTCTTCCAGATTAATAATTCTCATCCTTTATTTGATCCTATCTTCTTCCAGATTACTCGCCCCTATGCATGTTCTAAAGAATATTTCAATGACTTCTTTCAAGTGCTACCAAACTTTCCCTTTGAGTCGATTTTTTCACATATCTTTCTATATATAAAAAGTGGCTATTAAACGGAATTTGTTGATTTAACGGAAAAATTAACGGAATTTCTTGATTTAATGGAAAAATTAACGGAATTTCTTGTTTTAACGGAATATCTTTTTTCACCGCCCCTTACTTTCAAAATTATAATTAAATAATAATAAAAATAAATTAGCTTTTGATAATTCCTTCAAACTAAAATATCTTGGAGCTAATTTATCCGAATCGACTTTTTCTCGAATCTAATTTATGTATCTAATTACGATTTATCCAACGAGACCAATATTCATATATTTACGATAACTCCATCAATATCTAAATATTTGACACAAATAAAATATAATTTGATAAATGTATCATTTAATCCCTAACTTTCAAAATATTAAAATATAGTATATAAAAATTGAATTATATTTTATGAAAATTTTCGGGGTATTACATTCTCACCCCCTTAAAATATTTTCGTACTCGAAAATTTACCCGTCACGTACCAATACTAAGTCTAACACATGATATACATATATTATCGTAATACATATCATACTTTAACGATAGAATGAATTGCATTATTACTTAAAAAAAGAATAAAGACTTAAGCCATACAAAAAGTTTAAGCCTCCGTTTGTTTCTCATTAAAAATCCATAAAAATGAAAAATATAACAGTTATCCATCACATCAATCTATCAATTTTGAATTTCTATCTCTTGTGTGGGGTCCAATAATGGCTATATTTTTTATTCTCATTCTACATTAATGAGAATCAAACGGAGTTTAAGTAAACTCATCTTCTTACCCCTTAACATACCTTGAGTTTTCTGTTTGTGATTTTGGGTTGAAGATGATAGAGAGAAGCACTCTATTTAATTATTTATCAATTACATAAACATTACATCATTAATTATTTAATTAATCAAAAAAATTACATCTTTATTAATAACAAATTAATTTTTAAACAAAACTATTAAATATAAACTAAGCAAACGTGCTTTGCACGTTGCTTGAACCTAGTGTGTGTGTATATATATATATATACCCTATCAAAAAGTCCCTAATAAAATATTGCATACATGCATTTTCTCTCTCTTCTGCATATGCAATTGACACAAGTTGAATTTTATGATGAAAGCCATAATTTCACACTGTCGATATTTTTTAACAAGAAACCGTGCAACTGACCATTGCAATCTGTCAATGGACATCAAATAAAATAAACCGGTAAAGGGACAACAATATTACCACATACCGTTTTATAAGAGTTCATGAACTTTTATTTTAGAAACCGCATGTAAACAAAATATATAATTCCCTAATCATTTTAATGATATGTGCAATACATGAATATGAATTTCTGAAATTAATTCATTCATGCAATCTAACAATGGATAACCAGACTAGTATATTTTATTGGATCATGATTTGTTTACCTATTCTAGCTAACTTATTTTAGGGTATGTATATTCTCTGATATGCATTCTGTCCAGAATTATTGCTTTACTATAATTACTGTAGCTTTTTATAGTAAATATCCAAGGATCTTTAGAACTTTACTATCATTAGAAAAACCCTAAACTAGGGTTGGCCGTGCAAGTCTGTATGTGTATATAAGCACTCTTCTTCTTAATCAATATGAACGAAAAAATTTCAGCCAACTATTCTTTAGTTTCATTATGGTATCAGAGCTATACGCTTAACAAGCTTCGATCGTGGCCTCAATGGAATCATCCAACAGAGACTCTACCAACCAAACACCGAGGAACACCAACCCACCACCTCCACCCTTTCCTACCGTCCCAAATCCTCCCATTGTCATCAATGCTCAAGCTCAACTACCCATCAAACTTACCCCAACAAATTTTCTTGAATGGCATATCCAATTCCATAGTCTGCTCATTGGCTTTGATCTTCTAGGCTTTGTCGACGACACCTTTCCTTGTCCAGCGCAATCCATGAACACACAAAATACAACCACCACTCTCAACCCCGAACACGCACGCTGGATCTGACAGGATAAACTTCTTCTCAATGCCATCGTCAGCTCTCTCTCTCTCCAAATTTAGTTTCCTTTATTGCCGCAGCACGAACATCACGTGAAGTAGAGGTTGCAATGGGCCGAGTCGAGCTCGTGGCTCGTTACCCCCGAGCCGAGCTTCGGCTCGGCTCGTGGGTGTTTGGGCAAGCTCGGCTCGTGCCCGAGCTCGCCCAAAACGAGCCAGCCGAGCAATCTACTCGTCGCTCGTTTTTTTTTTATATAATTATTACACTAGTTTAATTGTAAAAGATATATATATACATCTTGTAATTAATTTCTAAATATATATTTTCAAAAATATTTATAATTTTTTAAAAAATAAGAGCAAAAATTGTTTTGTTGAGTAATATGTTTTTTGTTTACCATTTTATAGTTAAACCTGAAAAAAATATATATGTAAAGTATAAACATATTTTGTAAATCATTTTTTAAATATACATTTTTCAAAATATTTTTATTTTTTATAAATAAAAAAATAAAGATAGACGCTCCTCCTTTATCCGGGTTTGGGACCGGCTACTTCAATTTCTAGTAGGCAGAGTTAAAAATTGTACACGAATAACTTGTTACGTGTACAATTTTTTAAAAAATATTATAAATGTATGAAAATTAAATTTGTGATGATTATGATGAAATTAAATATCACTTACTTGGTTACAGGCAATTTCGGCATATTTATCTTGAATTCGATAATTAGCGTCTTCCCAATCTTTCACGCACATTAACGCTTCCAAAATATCTTCTTTTAGTCGACTCCTGACCTCAGAGAGAACCCTCTTCCCTGCACTAAAAGCAGACTCCGAAACTACAGTGCTAACAGGACGTGTTAGTAGATCTTTTACCATTGCAGAAATTATTGGTCATCGACGTTCATTATCTCGTCAAAATTTAATTACCTCTTCTGAATTTTTCTTAACTTCTTTGTTACTAGGCAAAGTATGACGAAAGTAATCGATTAATTCAGATGGCAACGCATTTAGACTATTACTCGAAGTTTGAGTACATGCAGTGGATGAGAAACTACTACTACCAGATGAACCACATGCATATGCAAATGAATTAAATATATATGAGTTCATGCTTTCGAATAAATCTAAAACTAGATTGTCATCATCCGTTTGATTAGTGGGAGGAGTAGATGTAAGTACACGAGTAATATGTGTACCCATTCGTGAAGCATATAATTCGTACATTTCACGTAATGTTTCTTCCAAAAGTTAAAGCATTTGAAATTTTATCAATTACAAATTTAGTACCCGATTAATTATATCGGCGGTCCATGACGCATGCTAAAGGAAATAACATAGGTAATTCTTCCCAATATTTTCTGAATTTTAATTTCATGGAATATATAACTGCATGAAAATCGGGGTCATTTTGAAATCTCTTAAAAGTCTTAGCAATTATATAAAGACGTTCAAGAACCATACAACTTGTAGGATAATAAACGCCAAACAATATATTTGTAGAATCATAAAATGTCGTCAATTGTTTTTTTATTTTAAGAACTATATTCCAATCGGTTTCACTCAAGATAGTTTCGTCTTCATCTCTAACATGCCTATTGTTATAAAATTCAGTAATTAAATGTTCGAAACCTTCACATGATTTTAATAATAAGTAAGTGGAGTTCCATATATGGCCTACGTCAGTAATAGAGGTTTTTGTATTTGTTATTCCATTTTCTGAACAAAATTCTTCAAATGCTTGTTTTCGACTATGTGTAATCGTGGTATATATAAATGCACTCCTAATTCGGTCAATTTCATCCTTAACATGTTTTAAACCGTCTTGTACTACTAAATTAAAAATATGACATACACATCGAATATGAAATAAATAACCACCAAAATCGGGTTGAAGTACTCTATGCAATTTATCGATAACAATTTTATTTACAGTAGCATTGTCGACCGTAAAAGAATGAATTTTGCTCTTGCATTTATACTCTTTAACTATATTTATGATAACATTAAATTTAGTTGGGGCGTTGTGCGGGTACTCAACAATTTTAAAAGTAATAATTATTTTATGTATGACCCAAAGTGGATCTATATAGTTGCAGCAATGTAACCTCTCTTATTAATCCCTTCCCACATATCAGAAGTTAAAGATATCACACCCCCCATATTTCTCTAAATCATTTATCAATAGTTGTTTTGTATGAAAAAAATATTTAATTGTATCAGCACGAAGAGTATTTTGACTTACCCCAACGTACCTCGGCTTAAGATATGTTTTGACGTAGTTCACGAAATGTTGGTTGTCCCCTATTGCTAGTGGAAACAAACTTCATCATTCCCGTTCGAGCTTCCTTCTCTGAATACATCCATGTAGAAAGTGGCGTAGTACCACCGGCGCCTGGAAAACCAAACTGTAGTTGAGTTTGACCAGCTGGAAGAAACCCATGTTTGGTCACACATGTTTTGTAGTGACGATTGAGGTGGGTAGTTTTAATGCCTTTTTGCGATGCCAGTCATTGTTGGCAGTATTTACATACTGCTGTGATTTCGGGGATTCCATCGACCAAACGATCGATTTGAACCAATTTAAAATGGTCCCAACATTTTACCTTGTTCTTTCCTTTTCTCTTCTCTTTTGCATCAAGAATATTTGATGTAGGCTCTTCATCTTGTTCCAAATCAATTGGAATACTAGGATCAACATCAACGTCATCCAAATCAATTGGATGACTACTTTCATGAATGTTGTAATCTTAAATATTTTCTGGAATTGGTAATTCATTGAGACTGGAGAATTCATTCCCAAATTGATTTTGGGCAGGTGTTCGTGTTTCGTTCTCCATATCGAACAAGTTTTCAACAAATGATCGTGAATCCATTTGTTATGAATAATATAAATTGAATGTAGAAATGTAGAAGATGATTATAGAATAAATGAATGATATTGTTGATAATTGATAAATGGAGAATCGGAGATTGAAGAATGTAAATTGTATAAAGTATACAATGAGATAATAGAGATTGATATTGGTGGAAAAAAATTTGATTTAGGTGGGTATTTATAGAAAAAAAAAACGTCGAGGACCAAAACGGTCACTAAAATTTTTTTATTTATTTTTCTTTAATTGGACGGGTCACGAGCCGCTCGGCTCGTAGCTCGTCTTTAATTTTTTTTTTAATATATACCCACGAGCCACGAGCCGGCTCGTCTATAGTGATGAGCCGAGTAGGCTCAGCTCGTCACACGATCTGCCTCGCTCGGCTCGTGATGCTCTCAACAATCTGCAAAAGAGGGATGCTACTATAACAGAATATATGCATGGGGTTAAAAGCATTGTTGACAATCTAACCCTCATGAATTCTTCACCTAATCTAGATGAATTGGTCCTTCATATCCTTCGTGGTCTTGGCTCCGAATGCAATGGATTGGCAGTAGCTATTCGTGCATGTGATACATTAATCACGTTTGATGAGTTGCACGAAAAACTTGTTACCGGGGAAGCCTAACTCTAACCTTAGTCTTTTGTCTCCTCCTCTCTTTTCCAACCAAATACGGCCAATCTCGCCTCTCGAAATCCCTTCACCACACGGCCAAACCACCCTCCTTCCAATGGATCTCGGACCAACTACACTCCTCGGCCACGTCCTTTCTCAAACAATTCTCGACACCCCATAACAACATCAACACAAACTATACGCCTCGACCATACCTTGGCAAGTGATGTGGGAAATCTGGTTATTCTGCTAAAAGATGTACTGCCTATCGTTATTCACCAGTCATCTCAAAACCAAGTTCTATCCAATAGCCGCGACAATACCAAGCAAATCTGGCCACCCAGTCCACTACACCGCCTTCTCAAGAATGGCTTCTCGACTCTGGCGCATCTCATCACAGAACCAATGATCTTAGCAATCTTGCACTCCACTCCAGCTACTCTGGACCCGATGATATTCAAATTGGTGACGGTAATGGTTTACACATCACTCACATTGGTCAGACTCATATTCACTCCCATAACTCTAAGTTTATTCTCTGTGTTCCCTAAATAGCTTGCAATTTAATTTCTATCTCTCAATTCTGCTCACAAAATAATGCTTGTATTGAATTCTTACCTAGTTCATATATTGTGAAAAACTTGCAGATCGAAATTCCAATCCTGTGTGGCCAATTAAAGATGGCGTGTACGCACTCCTATTCGATTTGTGTGCACCAGTGACCGCCTACTCCATTATCTCCACCAACCTTGACACTTGGCATCTCCGCTTAGGACATCCCAACTCCAAAATCTTACTTCATTTAGTGTCTAGCAAATTTTTATCTTTATCATCATTCAAACATTCGTTATCTAATTGTAATTCATGCGATTGCAATAAAAGTCATAAATTGCCATTTTCCAACTCTACTGTGTCCAATTCTTTCTGATTTATGGACATCTCCCATCATTTCTATCGAAGGATACAAATACAATGTTGTATTTATTGATCATTTTACTAAATATGTATGGTGCTAGCCCTTAAAGAAAAAATCGGATGTTCGTGACATGTTTATTCATTTTCGTGGCCTTGTTGAATTTTTTTTTAATGCCACCATTACCACTTTATTAACGGACAATGGTGGTGAATATATTGCTCTCCCATCCTACCTTTCGAAAAACGGTATCACTCATCTCACCCTCCTCCTCATACACCGGAACACAATGGCTATGCCGAACGATGACATCACCATATTGCCAAAACTGGTTTGGCACTTCTCCACCATGCCTCAATTCCCTTGCATATTTGGCCTTATGTGTTCACCACATCCACATATCTGATTAACTGCCTCCCTAAACTCAACCTTAACTATCTCACCTCTTATGAAAAACTCTACCACTTTCCCCTAAATTTTTTCAAACTATGGGTGTTTGGGTCCCTTTGCTATCCTTGGCTATGCCCGTATAACTCGCACAAACTTGAATCTCACTCCAAGCCATGTGTTTTTCTTGGTTATAGTCTCTCCTAGAGTGCCTACTACTACCTCGATATTCCTACTGGTCATGTGTATACGAGTCGTCACGTAAAATTTGTCAAACATATTCTTTCCTTCACTACCTCACCCTCTCCCCTTCAACCATGGAAGCCAGTTCCCCTTTCTTATCATCTTCGCCCTTGGTCATTGGTTCAGATGGCATAAGTCATGGTGTGCATACTCAGCCCTTGGTCACTGCACCCGTTGGTTTGGACTTCATCTCTGTTCCTTCTCATTCGGCATCCCCAGTTTTCGACCCCAATTCTCCAAATTGCCTTGCCACTCATCCCTCTTCACCGTTCTCAGCCACCGTACCTAACTTCCTGTCCGACTCCATGCCAATCCCCTCTTCCACTGTTCTCAACATCTCACATACTAACACCCCCATCCACAGCCCTTTCTCAACAACACCATGTCCCTCGTCTACTCATCTCAATCCATTACCCAACGCCCCCGTCCATATATGGCCCACTCGAAGCCTTGTGCAACTCCTCCACTCCCATCATCCATCGTCTATCTATCTCTCCAGCCACCGACAATTCCACTACACCACCTTCCTCTTCGACTCAGCCGACCGCACTACCCCCTCCCTCCATGTTCCCAGTCCCTCCATCCAATGCTTACCCAAAGTAAAGTTGTTTACCATGCCTCCACTACGCCCTGCCACTGCCTGAAGAACCAACCACTGCCACCCAAGCCATGATGGATCAGATGGAGTTATGCTATGTATGATGAGTATAATGCCCTTATCAAAAATGGCACTTAGACTCTTGTGCCTCGTGACTCCTCTCAAAATGTTATTGGTTGCAAATGAGTCTTCGTATTTAATGGAAAGCAAATGGGTCTCTTGATAAATATAAGGCGCGCCTTGTTGCCAAAGGCTTTCTTCAACGTCCTGGGCTAGACTATTGTGATACTTTCAGTCTGGTTATCAAACCTACTACTATACGTCTAATCCTTTCACTTTCTGTTATGCGAGGCTGGCATCTCAAATAGCTAAACGTTAATAATGCCTTTCTACATAGATCATTGTCTAAGAATGTCTATGTGCAACGACCACTAGGGTTTGTTAATCAACAATTTTTGGATTATGTTTGTCATCTACAACAGTCTTTTTATGGCCTCAAATAGGTTCATCATGCCTGGTACTCTGAACTCAAGCATTTCCTCGTCGGTATTGGATTTCAAAATCCCAAAGCTGATGTATCCCTATTTTTTTCTCCGCCAACAGTCTACGGTACTTTTTTCTCTTGGTCTCGTTGACGACATTATACTCACTGGTAATTCCTCTTCTGATATGGCCACCTGTGTTAAAAAACTTGCTGACTGGTTCTCCATTAAGGATATGGGTTATCTTCCTTACTTTCTTGGCATGGAAGTCACCTCTAGCCCGCATGGTCTTTTTTTCTCAAAGCGCAAGTATATTATTGACCTCCTAGACAGAATAGGTATGTCTTCATCCTAGCCAGATGTTAGTCTCATGCCAACCTCACATGTCCTTGTTCTGCATGAAGGTGAACCGATGGCCAACACATCTGATTATCGTTTAGTACTTGGTACTTTACAATACTTGGCGTTGACACGCCCAGACATGGCCTTTGTTGTCAACAAACTTTCCCAATTCATGTACTCTCCTACATCATTACATTGGCCTGCCCTTAAAATGTTTATTACGATATTTGCATGGGACTCTTTATCATGGTCTTCTACTTTAACAAAATTTCCCATTTTCTTTTCACACATTCTCTGATGCTGATTGGGGTTGCAACATCTCTGATAGAACCTCCACTGGTGCTTATATTGTTTTTATTGGCTCTAATCCGATCTCCTAGAGTTCTAGAAAGCAGAGCACTTTTGTTCGCTCGTCAACAAAGGTTGAATACAGATCCATTGTTGTTGCAACTATCGAAATCACCTGGTTTCAGGCTCTCCTTCATGAGATTGGCTACACATTGCCTGCCGCTCCTATCATCTATTCTGATAGTGTTGGGACATCTATTTGTGTGCTAATCTAGTGTTTCATTCTCGGATGAAACATATTGCCATCGAATTTCACTTTGTTCGCGAAAAAAGTTCAAAATGACAAGCTTCGTGTCACTCGTGTTTCTAGCTCTAAACAATTGGCTGACAGCTTAACAAAGCCAGTTCCCTACTCCAAACTCTCCAACATTCGGTCTAAGATTGGTGTCCATCCATCCTCCATTTTGAGGGGGCATATTGGATCATGATTTGTTTACCTATTCTAGTTAACTTATTTTAGGATATGTATATTCTATGATTTGCATTCTGTCCAGAATTATTGCTATACTATAATTAGTGTAGCTTGTTATAGTAAATATCCAAGGGTCATTAGAATTTTACTATCATTAGAAAACCCTAAACTAAGGTTGGTCGTGCAAGTCTGAATGTGTATATAAGCACTCTTCTTCTTTATCAAATTTCACATGAAAAATCAAATTTCAGGTAGAAAATTGCAACAGAATATAATCATGCAAAAAATGCAAAATTCCGTTGCCATTCCTGATACAAAACATAAGATAAACTGAAATAAGGAAAAGAATTAAACCAGAAAAATCAGTGTAATTTTGTCTTAAGATTGTGTTTCTGGAGTATCAATTTCTCACTCAAACAATGTAACCATACTTACTCTTTTATATTAGTGCAAATGAATGAAATTTGAACCACCAAAATGATCAACATATTATATCCAAATGAATTCACAAGCCATACTATCTTAAGTTGAATTACCGAAATTGACATATTGCAGAAAAACAACAAACAATATCACAAAATTGATGACAAAGAAAACCTTTTGCTAGATAAAAGACTTCGGGCCCAATTTAGTAGTATTCACTATAAACGACAAAAACTTGTAGACTGTACACTCTTGACTAAGCTTTAATACTTTTTGACCTCCTAACTTTAATCGCCAAGGCCCTCATGGACTATGTGCTCCTACACCAATTTTTGACTTTTTGAAATCATTTATCTCATGTGGACCACTTGAGAACTCATCGATCTCCTTCATTCGGAACTCCGGTCAACTTCTTCGATCTTCAATATTCTGACAAATTATGTATAAGTATGGATTTTGGTGTTTTGATTATGTGGATTTTGGTGTTTCCAATGATTTGGTTGAATCTAGAGAATATTGAATAATATGTAGGATGTGATCGCTCTTTTAAAAAAATGTTCAACCAATATTTTTCACAAAGTAAGGCTTGGATATTTATAGTATAGTGGTTTTGAGGTAGTGCATTATAGATACAATTTTATTTTGGACGTTCGAGCATAAACTTGGCGGCAGACTAGCATAAATTCGGCAACATTTTTTCTTATTCCATAACCGAACCTAAGGACTCCTAGTTCATCTATACAACCTACTAATTTACTCTTTCATGTTTAAAACTCCTCTATAACTACATTTTTGTCTAAAATTTGCCAAAAACTTTAAAACCTAATGAATTATCCCTTTGGCATTCTGTCACAAAAACATATAGTACAAATCAAATAAAACCAAACTTTATCTACCCAAAACCAATTGACTAAACTGTAGCTTGCTTTTTTCCTTTTCAAACATGTTTCCTAAAGTCAGCAACTCAAATACCACGTGTAAAAGCATGTGAAATGGTAAAGAAAATAAAACTGTTGAGATATATATATATCAATAAGCTCATAATAATACTAATTAAATTAAGATGCAATATATACCAGAAATAAATATCGATATCATGAAATATCAAAACTTAATCTATCTTAGCAGCAAATATCATATACACCAAAAAAATGTCAATATCAAAAAATATATCATGAATCCACAAAATACTACTATTACCTACTCCCCATTTTCTTACAAATGACAATGGGATGCTTAACATCTAATCAGTAGCAAGATAATCTTCATATGTCCCCTCATCAAAATCATCACCATCATCCCAATGTCGACTGATTCATCGTAATCCACTCTGAAGATAATCAACAACACCTTGAAGTGTAACAAACTCTACTGTGTGGAGTTCATTGGTGGCTCTCAGCTATGTAATCTCAGCCATCATATGAGTCAGTTGCTCAATTATTATAAACATATGTCCCATTAGTGTCATTGAAGGATCAACGAGAACAGAAGTAGATGGTGGAATAAAATCAGCGGTGGTAGTATAGCAGAAGTTGACGCAAACTCGGAGTGATATCGACTTGAAAATCATGGAATTAATTGAAAAAGTCGGGAAAGCCCAAATTCAGGTTGTAGATGACAGAATCTTGACTCACAAATTATTGAACCAAGCAACTAAACAAAAGCAAAGTTTGAATTACATCTTGATTACAAAACCAACGAACCTCGATTTGCGAACACCACAAAGAGTATCTAATCCTTTGATAAGTTCTAATGGTTAAACGCCACAAATATAACAATATTTGAAGTCCGATAGTTTATTCAAGAACCATTAGAGAGAAATTCTCAATTTCATATTCATGTCAAAAGTCTTAGTTTTTTTACAATGAAGAAAATAAACCTATTTATACTAAAATCTAATTAATGTAGTTAAAATAGAAAATAACTCTAAATATTACGAAAGATATCAAAAGATTGTATTTTAGTTAAACTAGAAAACTCTAAAAACGATAAGATTTATCACTAACTTGTTCTCGGCATATTTCTGTAAGATCACAAGGTCAAAAGTACAATGCGCTCGAAAAAACCTTGTGCAGAATTTCGTGACGATTCTGAATTGTACTCGTGGATGAAAATCTGACAACCGAGCTAAATGTTATGCCCGTTTTCATCCACACTGCTCGTTTACTGCTTGAACCGAGTTAATCCATTTGGTTTCTTCTTCCAAGCCCAACATAAAACTTGTTCCTTGACTTGTTAAACTCTATGCCAAGCATGCATTTGTACGGCTTTTTTAACCTTTTGAAGGCTAGAACTTGCTGTTAACCACTTTCCGTTAATCATCAAATTCTCATCCCGGATCATATCATACTCTCCCTCTTCAAAAGGATTCGTCCTCGAATTCGTACCTTCAATGCTCAGATTATAACCCTTGTTTCCAATCATAGCAAGAACATGAAATGGTCCATCTTCTCTAATATGCATTTTGGACCTCTTTTGGATTTGTATCCGCCTCTTCCGTAAGAGCACCCAATAACCAGCACATAGATCAAAGTGTGCTCATCCCAACAACTTTATTTTGCAAGTTTGTGATGCTCCAAAAATAACCTCCGTTGGCATGTCACAGTGCTTCTTCCATGTCTTACTCAGCCTAGGTGTTTGTACTAATGGCATTGCCAATGGACTCATCTCTCCCATCACTTCACCTTGATAATTCAACCCACTGTATATACATTCCTTCCAATGCTTTTGAAGCTCTTTCATCACCTCGAGAATCATAAAGTCAACCTCTAATATTAGTGAGATATCCAAGCTGAGGTAGGGCAAGTTAATTTTATCCAAAAGTCGATGCTCAATGCCTGGATTAGGTGGTATCCCAATAGGCTCGCTTTCACGGACGCCAATATGTTTAGAAACCTATAAGACAGAAATAGCCAAACTAGGGAGAGAATTATTAGTTCTCATTGAAGCCTTCTCAACTTCACTTTCATTTTCTTTCAAGTTCACTTCTAACTTTTCTTCAATCTCGCCCTCTTGTAGCTTTTCTTCATCTTTTGTTTGCTCTCTACTCTTATTTTCAATTTCTATTTCTTTTATCTCCTGTGGCTTCTCTCTTTTTTCATCACATTTAGCCAACTCACTATTTTCTCTCACTTATTCCTTGGTATGATCATTTTGAGAATTAATCATGTCGCGAATCTTCGAAATTTCTAGTTTATAATCCAAACTAGGTGGTTTACTGGGAATATTACTAACATGCTCCTCAATAGATATTTTCCCCACATTGACTTCTCAACTCCATCACACCTTTTAGGATCCTCTTGAAATCCTCTTTCACGCCTATCACTCCTATACCCAAAATAGTGACTATGTGCATATCGTTTCCTCATAATAGCTCTCAACTCATCTCATCACAAGTTCTAATAGGTCTCTCATAATTCCTCCGTCTAGAAGTTGTCAACTAATCCTACCAAATTATAGCATAATCTACAAATTGAGTTACATCGAACTTTACCTTTCTCTCCTCAGAGTAATCGTGAGAATGAAATATAAATTCCACTTTTTCTTCCCATGCCAAGTATGTCTCTTGATCACTTCTTCTTTTGAATGAGGGAAATATTGTGTTGCTATTGTACGTATTTTGATCAACGATTTCTGCACCAAGATTTCTACCATGTCTTCTTGCATTGAATGCTTCTGTACATTGCCCTCGATGAAGATTAACAACCTTTGTGTCCAACATGTCCAATTTGTCATTCACATCACCAAGCATCCTTTCAAATCGCTATAATACCTCATTCAACATCTTAAATTCTAAAGTATTTCTTCCTCACCAAAGTTCACTCGTGTATCACTCAAGTTTGGCTTTTACCCTATACTGATCTCACCACTCTATCTTTTACCACTCAATGCTTTCACCCAAGTACTTCAAAGAATAACGTAAACTCAACCAATATTGTATTCTCATGGATCCAAACGAGCATTGATCACTAATTGTGATAGGAGAAAGAAAAGAAAAAGACGAAGAATGACTAAAAGACACGAAAGAAGTGAAAGGATGAAGAAAGAATTCAATTGACTATTCAAAAACGTAAAAATGGAATAAATTTTGAACGATCTTTTTCTTTTTTGTGATTCAAAGCTGAAATTTAAATTGCTGAAAATTTTCCAATAATAACAATACTTTTTTAGAAATATTTTTTTCGGATTTTTTTACCTTGAGAATTCAACTATAAATCTAGCAAAACAAATGAAAATTAATTTGGACTTATAATTAGTCCAAAAAATAAATTTGACTCTTTTTTGTAATTTTCTGGATCAAAACCTCAAGAAATAAGACAGACAAAAAGAACAAAAACAAAAGACTCAAAACTAAAGAAAAGATAGAACTTGAATCTGGGGTCCAAGTTATGATACCAAAGGACGCGAACTCGGGAGCGATATCAGCGTGTAAATCGCGGAATTAATTAAAAACATCAGAAAAGCTATAAATTCAAGTTGTAGATGGTAGAATCTCGACCCACAAATTATTAAACCAAACAATCAAACAAAAACAAAGCTTGAATGACATCTTGATTACAAAACCAATGAACCTCGATTTGCGAACACCTCGAAGGGTGCCTAATCCTTTGATACGTTTTAAGGGTTGAATTCCACAAATATAACAATATTTGATAAGTTCGATAGTTCATTCAAGAACAATTAGAGAGAAATTCTCAATTTCATATTCATGTTAAAAGTCTTAGTTTTTTTTTTTTTTTTACAATGAAGAAAATAAACATATTTATACTTAAACCTAATTAATGTAGTTAAAATAGAAAATAACTCTAAATATTACAAAAGATATCAAAAGATTGTATTTTAGTCAAACTAGGAAACTCCAAAAAAGATAAGGATTTTTTGCCAACTTGTTCCCGACATATTTCTGTGTGGCCACTAGGTCAAAAATACCATACACTTATGTAGCCTTGTGTAGAATTTTATGATGATTCCAAATTGTACTCGTGGACAAAAATTCGACAATCGAGCTAAAAGTTATGTCTGTTTTCATCCACGCTGCTCATTTGCTGCAAGAACCGAGTTGATCCATTTGGTTTTTTCTTTCGAACCCAACATGAAACTTATTTCTTGACTTGTTAAATTAAACCTCATGTGCTCTGTTTCCTGAGCATGTATTTGTACGGCTTTTATTAACCATTTGAAGGCTAGAACTTGTTGTTAACCACTACGTGTTAATCATCAAATTCCATGTAGTTTTCAGCCCATCCCGAATCATATCAGAAGTAGAAAATAATTGAATATAAGTGGTAGAAGTAAGAATATCAAAACAAGATGGAAGAATATCAGAGGGATCAACAGAAAATAGATCACCTATAAGATCAGCTAGGAAAGCCAGATCAATTGGCTCAAAAGGAATAGATGATGAAGGAACATGAGACCTACTTTGTGAAATGGTTGTATGGCGAGTAGGCCAGGAAGCCCTTCCAATAGCCCCATCAAGAAAAGTAGCCCCAAGAGTCGTAAAAAGACTATAAATTAAATAGGCTTAAGGAAGACCAAACCTAGTGCCAGTCACACGAAAGGTACGCAAAATCTGATGCAGATGAAAGCAAAAAGGTCTATAGAATCGCCATGCAAAAGTGTATGAATAAATTTAGCTTTATCCATGGGTAAGGAAGATGTATGGAAAACTAGTCACATATTTGTGCAAACAATGTACAACAAAATTTTTCAGTCAGTCAAAAGGGATCCAGTACGGATTGCAGTCAGTCCTCCTCCCAGGAGGCTGTTAAAAAGTGTCAATCAGACAAAAGAGTCCACAGAAAAAGTCTCAACAGACAAACATGGGAATAATGGATGAATAACTCGAAGAATGTGGATAATACTAAATATGACATCAGGACTGATATGTAGTGTCTTACCTCAAAGAAAGACCTTAAAACTTGACCCGCTAATATCGTGAATATTAGCATAGAACTCCTAGACAAAGAGACTAGGCATGGGAGACAACTCAACAAGACTCTCATCAACATGAAGTGAAGATGGCAGCAAGGTTAGGAAAAAGATCAAAAAGTATTACATCACGCTCTACCAGAACAAGGTGTAAGGAAAATAGAGTCTCAAAGACATCTTGTGCAGTAGAAAAGATGAATCTAGACCTACTATAGGAAGACGACGCTCTAGATGTTTGTGCGGTAATCCTCACTCTCTTAGGCGGTATTTGTGACAAGTTTGCAATACAAACACATCAATAGATTCAACTAAGGAAACTATATACCTCGATGAAAAAATAACTAATGATATACATAAATGCATGTAAAAAAAAGGCAAATAGGCATTATGCACACCAAACAGTACAAAAGTAGTCCACATACATCGAAATCTAAACAAATGTCATAAGCACGCAAATCGATGCAAAAATGTCTAATGCACGTAAAACTATGCAAAAACATATCATGATCACACAGAATGATGAAAATCTAAGTTAGATAGCCAATGGGCATAGGTGACTAACTACGTGATGTGAGTTATGGCCGAACACTGTGCGATGTATAGATGGCGGTGACATGGTGCCTAGGCGCAATGGTGAAGTAGTGCCTTGACGGCCCGACATGATTCCTAGACGTTGGGTGGATGGAGGACAAATGTATATGATATTGCGTCAACGTCAAATTCAAAAAACATGTACCAAATTGCAATGTAAAGACCAAAATGTGTTCATGTTAGTGAATATGATGTGTTCACCAAATATGACTCCAATAGTCAATGAAAAATGTCAATGAGACATTTTATCGAACAAGAGGCGTGCGGTGACAATTTCCCAATTCAAGCCATAGAAAAACCATACGTTCAACACACACACACACACACACACACACACACACACAAACAATCCTTCCTCTAAATCCCATCCCAAACTAAAAAAAAAAAAAAAAAAAAGTAAAAATCAAGAAATTGACATAATTATCATGAAGAACCCTATTTACGAATTTCTTAAAAGGAAATCATGAAATTTTGTCAAAACTTGAAGAAATTATGCAAGTATAATCAACTACACTCATAATTCTTTCAATGTATAAGCATGAATTGCAGGATGAAGAAGAAAGAATAAAAAAACCTAAAATTTTCGATTAAAAAGGAAGATTACAGAATTGTCATTTACCTTCGTGTGGAGTGATCGGTGATGAGAACTAATGTGGATTCCCTCATCAAAGTATAAATTCTCAAGGTTAGATTTTTCAAACTCTTTTCCATGATCACTCCGGATTCTAGTTATGGTAGAATCTTTCTCATTCCTAAGTCTCTTACACAATGATTTAACTAGGTTGACCACCTCAGATTTTTCTCTCTATAACTCAATCATGTGAACTTAGAGAAGTCATCGAACACAAACAATATATAATGCTTACCATCAAGGTCCTCAGTTCTAGGTGGTCCCATTAAGTCCGTATGGAATAGTTCTAAATGCATGTTTGTCAATATGCTAGAAGTTTGCTTCTGAACAAAACTAATCTCAAAATCAGCATCACAAATTTGACTAATGTTTAACAAGTTAGACTTTAAACCCTTTTACATAAATCACATTTAAGATAGCAAGAAATCCAGATTTATTGATGGTACATTTACCAAGGATACATGCAGTAGCACTACCTTCAAAAGTAACCATACCAACATTCCAATCGTCAAGATTAGAGAACAAGGATTTATTACCACACATATGTCTAGATCATGTAGTGTCAAGATACCATATAGAGTCATTTTTAACTTTAAGAGCAATACGGGCAACATAGCTTAATTGTTCATCATACCCAGGGAGATAACCTTTCTTAACCCATACCTTCCTAAAAATAGAGGTAATTCTAGCCAATTGTGACATCATCTTAGTCAAGTGGCTAACATGATTGGCAATGAAGTTTACCTTGCTAGAGATATTCTGACTCCTACTCATATTCACAACTTTGTGATTTCTAGACACCACAATTGTGACACTAGGAATAAGCCTAGGTTCAAAACTGCGTGATTGCTAATATTGGTTTCTAGGCTTGTTGGTCCTACGTTGTCTAGTGGGCCTCTATCCTAAGACACCCTTGCCCTTGGGTCGCTTGTTAGGGTTTTAACCTTAGCCTACAAGTTTTCATTGAGAAATCTTAACCCACTAATACTTTTGGTAGAATCCTGAAGGTCAGCTATGAGTCTCTCTTTAGCTCAAATTTGTTAACCTTTACTCTCTAGCTCAATTTCATTAACTCAATTTCATTAACTTTCTTCAATATTTTTTTATTTACCTCTTTTATCCATGACTCTCTTCAAATAACTGATGATATGCCTCACTAATATCTATATCATCCTCAGAGTCTTCCTCAAAATTATCACTACGTTCTACCTCTTCAACCTTCTCACTATCCTTGTCTTAATCACTCTTATCTATAGAAGTGAAGGTCATATAGTTCCTTTCATCCTCACTACTAGAGGAATCACTCTGGTCACTAGAATTGAATTTATCATCAGTAAGTGTCACTCCTACTGCCTTATCATTTTCTTTATTTAGGTTCTTCTTATAGCTGGGCATTCATTCCTATTGTTACCAAAACCCTGACACTCATGACATCTGAGATTTCTTACTAGAACTCTTAGTATTTGTCTTATCACACTTGTCTTTCCTAAATTTACTAGGGGCAACCTTATTTCTCTCTTGAGGTTTTCTCTTATTCATAAGAACATTTTGAAATTTCTTAACAATAAAAATAAGTATCATCCTCAGTGTTAGCAGAGTCATACTTTTCTTCCTTAATATTGTTCAAGGTTATAGACTTGTTCTTCTTCGATTGAGTTATGGCCAGTTCATAGGTTTGAAAGGATCCTACAAGCTCCTCTATCTTAATTGCATCTAAGTCATTGCACTCTTCAATGACAGTGATCTTAGATCTAAACCTCTCAGATAAGGATCTAAAAACTTTTCGAAAAATTTTAGATATAGGATTTTTCTGACCTGGATTGAAGCTACAGTTTACTATGTTGTTTAACTTCGCATAGAAATCATCGAACGATTCATCATCCTTCATTCTAATTTCTTCAAACCTAGTAGTCGACATCTGCAGTTTGGAGTTCTTTACAGTTTTGGTTCTATTGTGTGTGGTCTGAAACATACCCCAAACGTTTTTCGTGATCTCACACATCGATACTTTCCTATATTCTTTGGCGGATATAGCCACAAATAAGGCATGAAGCCCTTTACTATTCCAGTTACACTCAGCTAAGTCATCCTTAGTCCTAAGGAAAAATGTCTGTATGGGTAACTACAACAATAGTAGAGATGGCGGTTCATCCATTTTGTATACTAACCCGAATTCGCTCATCCAGAGACTTAAGAAAGGCTCTTATCCTAACCTTCAAATATGTATAATTGCTTCCGTACAAAAAATGGAGGCACGAAAAGAGACTGACTCATCTAGATTAAGTTAGGACCAGGAATTGAATTGAGGCTCTAATACTACTTGAAATAACGACAATTGGCTCAAATAACACCTAGAGGGGTTGAATAGGTAATTAAAGCGAAATTAAAAATTACCACTTAATAAATACAACAAGCCACAATTATTAATCATATTCAGATGAATTCACAAGCCATACTATCTTAAGTTGAATTGCTGCATTTGATATATTGCAAAAAAAATTAATAATAATAGCACTACAAAATTGATGACGAATAAAACCCCTCGTGGGATAAAAACTCCTGGCCTAAAACAGTAGTATCCACTATAAACAATAAAGATTTATAGATTGTTAAGACTCAACTAAATCTTACCTTCTAACTTTAATCACCAAGGCCTTTCGAGACAATGTGTTCTTGCACCAGCTCCTAATTTTCTAGAATTTTTTATCTCACGTGGATCACTTTAGAACTCGTTGTTCCCCTTCAATCTGAGCTCCAATCACATTCGATAATCTTCAAAACCGTGACAGTTGTTCGAAAGTATGGGTTTAGATGTTTTGATTATGTGGATTTGATGTTTTCAATTATTTGGTTGAATCAAGAGAAGATTGAATAATATGTAGGATGTGTAGAATGTGATCTCTCTTATAAAACAGTGTTCAACCAACCATTTTCACAAAGTGAGGCTTGTGTATTTATAGTATAGTGGCTTTGAGTTAGTATGGGATCAATAGAACTCTTGAAAATTGCGAACTAGGGTTTCACGGAAAGCACCATCACTCGAGCGCTAGACGGACGACTTTGATTCTATTTTGGACGCTTGAGCATCAACGTGGCAGCAGACTAGGATAAATTTGGCAACTTTTTCTTATTGTTCCATAACCAAATCCAAGGATTCCTAGTTCATCTATACAACCTATCAATTTACTATTTGACTTTTAAAACTCCTTTATAACTATATTTTTGTCTAATGATTGCGAAGAACTTTGAAACCTAACAGGTTCAAATAAATTTTCACTATCATATTTTTTTGTGTGTTCGTTGCTGTCACAATTTCATTGTACATTTAAATGGTTATTCTTACCGCATGAGATGTAATATCTTAGTAATCGAAATCAAAGAGCATTCGCATGAATATCATTGTAATGTTTACCATGGTTTCATTTTAAGTGAAAATATGTATTTTAGAGATTTTTCAATTTCAGTTCCAAAATGGTAACCGACTCCAAGACGTTCGATTGCATTGATGCGATCTAATTTATGAAAAGAATGATATGGAGTTGATGCTAGTGACTTTTTCTAAACTTTGACGTTCTTACTCTTCATGGGACAGTATAATTCATGTTAGAGTACAGTGACCCTAATTATGTTTGGTTAGCAATTTACAAGGCTTGTTAAGCTTGTATGAGGCTGCACAGTTCAGAGTATATGGTGAGGAAACTCTAGAGGAAGCATTGAAGTTTACTATCACTCAACTTGATTCCCTAGTCCTCCATGTGAGTAATTCTGTGTCTACACAAGTTAGGGAAGCTTCGGAATTTCCAATTCTAGTGACCAGAGTGATTCCTCTAGTAGTGAGGATGATATGAACTATATGACCTTCACTTCTATAGATAAGAGTGATTCCTCGTGGATTAGTTTTTGGGCTTTACCCCAAAAGGCCTCGTACCAATGGAGATATTGTCTACACTTATAAACCCATTATATTTCCCATGTCTAGCCGATGTGGGACTTCTTTTGATCCCAACAATCCTCCCCTCAAGCAAAGGACCACATCATTGTGGCCTCCCCTCAAACGATAATCCATCCGCCAATCATCTTGTACCGCCATCACTTGACCAAACAGGACCCGCCGCCTGACCACCACATTTTTTATGTCAGGAAGACTTTCGACATAAGGCACCTCAAACGCGGATGATTTTTTAGTCAGATCATGAGGCTAATTAGGGGACCTCCATCACGCTTTCCATTGCGTTCCTTCGGCTAAGTTTTGCGCTCTGACTCTGATACCATGTTAAACAATTCAAAGAAAAATGGAGGATAGGGTTTCATTAATAATGCATAATGAAAAAGTGAATACAAAACCTAAATATAAAGAGACTATATATAGTCTAAAATAAAGAAAACTAAAAAGATTATTATATTCTTAATAAACAATAAAACAAAATAAGACTATATTTGTTAACAGATGAATCTCATAACAAGACTCTGCTGGATTTCGTAAAATTAGATTTCAACTTATTGCAAAAGATGTATCAGAAGGAGCTATGCGACGTTACAAGGTCAGCTTTTTCTCGATACATCATTAGTCAGGTCAATTATACCATTTTATCTTAGTTTAATGTCAAGCAACATGTCTTTTTAATTTAATATTGAATATAAATGCCAGTAATATTTTTGAAATTTTACTTCTAAAAATAAATTTTGCTTAGGTGGTGGAAGGCGTTGGAGTTGAAAATAAATTACCTTTTGCAAGAGATAGATGTTGGGAACCTACTTAGTCATGTGCAGCGAAAGTAAAGCAAATTTTGATTCCCAAACAAGATCTGCTTTATGTTTAGATAGAAAATGTGATAGAAATAATACATTTGATGAATTCTGCAAACTGTTTTGCTGATTTACGAACTCCAATGATCACGATCTACAATCCAAGCTGTCCAGTTGTCCAGCCTTCAATGGTGATCCACACAGAGAATAAGAATGACGGCTAGGATTTTCTTTTCTCGTGCTAGCAAGAATAATGAAAATTTCATTAGGTTTTTCAAACCCTAGCAGCCTATTAATATAAGTCCAAACGGGCTAACCCATCTCTTAACTTAACCCGGTCCAACATTTAATTAATCAAATTAATTAAATCCGGTACATGAATTAATTAATCCAATTAATTAATTCGCACCTATTAATAAGCAACCCAATTAATTAATTATCCAACACTTGTCAATTAATTAATTGGTAAATCTCATTCTTCTGATTCTCTTTTGTGTGTGACTCATTAAATTAAAATACCCCTTTTAATTTATCATCAATTTACATCCGTCGTCCCAGATTGACATCTAGCAATGTGTTAGGGCAATACATGTGACGGAAAATGTCACGTGGCATGACAAAACGAAACTTGTTTGTTTACCGTGAAACTATAATCTCTTCGTCAATATGATCCGATCAATTACGAGATATGGACGTGTGTCAATCTCAATTATCGATCATATCTTTTATCCTACTGTTAAGTCAATGCAAGTCGAAAACTCTTTTTCGACTTATGAGTTCACCTTGGCCAAGGATTTCATTATCAACTTAACTGGATGAAATGTAGATCATAACATCTTACTATCTAAGAGTGACGAATCCTCTATTGATCAGCGATTAGCGACCCTTGACAGAGCAACATCCAACATCATCCAACAAACCTTCATATGATTCTTAACATACCCGAACGATGCCGTATTAGCGACCCTTGACAGAGCAACATCCAACATCATCAAAGCATGAATGTCCTCACATAAGGCACTATGATGACCTCAAGCCAAAGGACCAATTCCACTATCGAACGTTAGAGATTAACCACTGACACTCAGATAGTTTTCCATGTGGAATCTCTCAGCGGGTCTCCAATGTTTTGTTATATAACAAAACATTCACGTGTTCATTCAAGTGTCTCCACACTATAGTTTGTGAGATCAACTACTTACTTCATAAGTAAGAAATGCCACACGTGATTATCTATCCGTAATAACGATATCCGTATCTTGTTATTATATACGACCACAGACGATTTAAGATTAGATCATATGTAATTTGTATCTCACAATCACAACTCTTTGTGATTAACAAATCACCAAAACTTGAATCTACGGATTCTATTATTTAATTAATTAGAATATTAATTCAATAATAAATCTTGCCATAAATATGCATCGGTTATATATACATTAAAAGTGCTTATATCCAAAGTTGATTGGACCTAGGGCATAACACTTACAAACTCCCACTTGCACTAGATCTAATCATGTTTATGCTGTGACAACTCTTTGTCAATGGATCTGCAATTTAATAACTTGTGGGAATTCATTCTTTCTTTACGTCATTTCATTGTATTATCTTTCCAATAAGATAATACTACCTTAACACATGTTTGGATCAATGATGAGACCTTAGTTCCCTCGTTTGCACGATGACTCCACTATTATCACAATACAGAAGCATGTGATCAACAATGTTAGGAACTACTCCAAGTTCATTAATGAACACTTTGACCCAGACAACAACTTTTGTTGTTTTCTAAAGCAGTGATGTATAAGGCTTCTATTATTGAATCAACGATGATTTTCAATTTGGAACCTTTTCAACACATCGCTTAAGAGTAAACCAATATCCTAATTGAAATATGCTATCATTCTAGTCCGACAAGAAGTTAGCATCAATGTATCCATGAACTCCCAGTTCATTTTCTCCATATAAAATCTTCTTAAGATTTTATCTATATAAATCTGGATGAGTTAACCAATCTTATAGATCTATCTCTATAGATCAAGCTATTTCTCACATATCTATTATGAAGAAATTATTTAACAACCATAATTTCAACAATTGAAATATAAAGACATCGTTTCCTGTTAATATGTCTCATACATATAATATTAGGAATACGACATTGCTCCCACTATCTTCTTTTAAACACACAATTCATTTTTAATAAAATCAAACATTTTGACTTTTATATCAAATCGAATATTTCAGCTCCAAAATGCTTATTTTAATCCATATTGAACTTTTCTTGTAAACTCATTTACAACCTATGGGTTCTAATCCATTAGGCGGGTTGACCAAGGTCCAACCTTGGTAACATTAAGTTCATATCGGATATCATAGCCTTATGCCATGTCAGCGAGTCAACACTTGACTTTGCTTATGCATAATTTATAGGTTCATCATCGTCGATTAGTAATGCTAGATTAGTAATAATGAATTCTTATCTTCCAGAAGGTCGAATGATCCTACAAGATTTACATAGAGCTGTCGTGTCCGCAGGAGTCTCCATTTCCTGATCAAGAGTATGTCCCTCAACACTTTGGGATCAGACTCAGGTTATCTACTTGGTTAACTATATCTGTGAATCTTTGAACTCTTTCAAGATTTACTCTACTCCCACTGTCCTCTCCTAGAACAAACATTTTCTCTAGGAGTATGACATGTCTTGAGATGAACTCCTTCTTCTCAATGAGATTATAGAATTGATATCCAATTGTCTCTTGAATATCCCACAAATATGTGTTTATCGAATTTAGTTTCAAACTTATCCAATTCAGTGCGCTTCACATAAGCGTCACAGCCCCAATCTTTCATATGAGAAAAGTGGAGCATTCTGTCTTTCCATAACTCGTATAGACTTTTGTTAACCGATTTAGATGGGACACGATTGGTGTGTGGCACGTGGCAATCAGTGCATGACCTCAAAACGATTTTGAAGTATTTGCATGGCTTGTCCTTATTGCACTATATCTAATAGTGCATGATTCCTCATTGCAAATACACTATTATGTTGCAATGCATGTAGAGGAATCCACTGCGAGAGAATCTCATTCTCTTTTAGATAATCTAAAATTCTCCACTTTAGATATTCTCCACATCGATCAGATCTTAGTGTGAGAATTTATTTACCTATTTGTTTCTCAATTTCTAGTTTAAATCTCTTGAACATTTCAAAAGTTTCATACTTGAATTTCATCAAAAGTTTCATACTTGAATTTCAAAAGTTTTCAATGAGTAAGTCTACAAGGTACCAACAGACCGTCAATGAAAAGTTTCTGACTTCGTCATTGTACAAATTAGACATGATGAATGAAGCCACACAAGTGACTTACAATTCACCACTAAATTGACTTGCAACAAAATTTGTGGCTCTGCCATTATGCACATGACAAGCTAACCTTGCAATGTCATTTAGCTCCTTTTGGAGAACATATAACGTAGAGGTGTCAATCCGACTTGTTGGCTCGAGCAGCCAGTAACTCTGCCCTAAAAATGCTCGAGTCGGCTTCGCTTGTGGCTCTGTGGAACCAATCCTTATTTTCAGGCGACAATCCGTATGACTCGACAAGCCACACAGGCCCATATAGCAAGCCAAAATGGCTATGCACAGGCCCGTTGCAGGCCTGAAGCTGCTTGCCTAAGTCTGCTTCAAGCAAGCCTGAAGTTGCTTACAGTTGCTTGTCCGAAGTAGGCAGCTAGCAGCTTAGCATCTGGAAGCACGCAGCTTACAGCGGCTTGAATGAAGCAGGCAAGCGGCTTGAAACAGATAGCTCTGCAAGCACCGAAAAATAAAAAATAATAATAATCGAGCAGCTATGTAAGGCTCGAGCCAAGCCTCAATTTTACAGTCATGCTTTGGCTAGGCTTGAGCCAAAAAATCCCGAGCTGCTTTTTGCTCGGGCCACACCCAAGCAGGTTCGGCCAGACTCGTTTATATCCCTAATATAACGTGCACAACCTTGTTGGTTGTCCTGTTTGTCAAGGCTTTCATGGTCATACATGTATTTTTGGAGTTTTTTAATTTCGTTTTTGAAATGGTAACCCACACCAAGACGTTGAATTATGTCAATGAGGTATCATTTTTGCAACATATCCGATATAGTCGCAAATAGATTCTTAATCACGTCAGCACATGCAAATACAAATTTATGAGTTCAAGAGTATCCATTTAAAAAAGAAAAGGCAAAGAATCTGAGAGAACAAACGGCATTACAAAAGTGAATACAATATCAACACAACGTCAAATAGCCAGGGCAGTAGCAAAATCAGCCAGATTGTGGTCACTTTATTTCCAGCTCATGGGAATAAAGTGTCGAGCCACACGACATCATGAAGTGCCTAATTAAATGTGCGATAATAGACCAATATTAACAATAGAATTAGCGCTTTCAGTTTACATACTGATACAGTAATAAATGGTGATGAGAATGAAAATCCAGACAACCTTGTTAAAATATCCAGTTCAGCTCATTCTAGCTATTAGTTGTTGGTTTGTTAGAATTTAGTCCAGCTCTTCAATTCTAGAGACTTCCATGTAGTGATTAGTTGGCTATTTTTCTCTATAAATAGACTAGTATGCATTATAATTTCTCAAGTTGAATGAATGAAATATTCTTCTTCTTCTCTGCCATTTACAGCAGGTTATATCCTTTTATTTTCTTAATATGGTATCAGAGCGGGGAGGTTCCTGCAATCATCATCTTCTTCTTTCTTCGTAAGATGTAACCTCCTGATAGCTTCTATATCCATACAAATTCAAAACCATATCAATTCATCTTCATCAGTGACCTGATTTCGCAGCAATTGACAAAAGCTGATTTATTCAATTCCTCATCATCAATGAGTTATTCATCCATTGATGATGGATCTCGTTCATATCCTGCCTCCTGGAGAAGATTAATTACCAGAGATGTTTCTTCTATTCTCTCTAGTTTTGCATTATAGATGTTTTCATAGAATTTATTACGATTCCATTGTCTATGTTCTTCTCCTTTATGGATGTCAATTCATGGTTTCTAATTCATGCCAAATCAAAAGATAACTCTGGCTTCAGATCCAGCCTTGTTCTGGAATTGGTGGTTGGATCACCTCTCAACAGCAGCTTATTTCTAATGTGGTCACGTACAGTTCTTTGATTGATGTCTACTTCAAAACCTGTAATAATAAAAATGCTTTTGAGCTCTATGAAGATATGCTTCAGAGGAGACTGTCTCCCACTATTGTGAGCTACAGCATCCTGATTGATGGTCTCTACAAAAGAGGGTTGATAGAGGAAGCATATTCTGTCTTTCATAATGCTCTGCACATGGGACCAATGCCTGATATAGTAGCATATACAATTCTCATTCGTGGTTACTGCAAAGTTGGAAGGCTTGTGGATGCCATGTCATTGTACAAACACATGCTAGAAGATGGAATTCTGCCTGATTCTATTATACAATCCACACTTTAATCTTCAAGATGGACTATTGTTGATCTCCATAGTCCATCTTGAGGGGCTGTGTTGGAATATCCAGTTCAGCTCATTCTAGCTCCTTCTAGTTTCTTTTTTAGTTTGTTATTAGTTGTTGGTTTGTTAGAATTTAGCATAGCTCTTCAATTCTAAAGACTTCCTTGTAGTGATTAGTTGACAGATTATGTGGCTATTTTTCTCTATAAATATTCTTCTTCTTCCCTGCCATTTACAGTAGGTTATATCATTTTATAGACGAAATTAGCAACTCCTTTACTGTACATATACAGGCATTGCAGCCATATTTTTTGTCCATATATTTGCAAAAGCCATGAAAAACGAAAGGGAAAATTCCTACGAGCATGAGGAAAAAAAAAAGTTCATCAACTTAGCGTTTCATCGATGCTAGCCATCTTCCTATACGAGAAAATGGTTTGGGTACTAGCATCAAGTCAAGTGCATCTATCTCAAGTTCTGTAATTATCAAGAGATCAGATTATCTTGCCAAAAAACCTCAAAAATTCTGGTGGAGTAATCACAGTAAATATCGATTTGCTTCAGCTTCTGGACTACCAAGATACTCTTACAAAGACATTGAGAAGGCGACACAGAACTTCACAACTCTTCTAGGAAAGGGCTCTTTTGGTCCGGTGTGTAAAGCTGTTATGCCTACTGGTGAACTGGTTGCTGTAAAAGTTCTTTCTTCCGATTCTAAACAAGGGGAAAAAGAGTTTCACACAGATGTTTCTCTGCTTGCTAGGCTGCATCATCGAAATTTGGTGAATTTAGTTGGATACTGTGTTGATAGAGGACAGCGAATGTTAGTTTATGAGTTCATGATCAATGGAAGCTTAGAGAACCTTCTCTATAATGAAGAGGAAGAAGCATTGAGTTGGGAAGAACGATTACAAATAGCACTAGACATTTCACACGGGATTGAATATCTTCATGATGGGGCAGTGCCTCCTGTGATACATCGAGATTTGAAATCGTCTAACATATTACTGGATATTCTAACAGGTTTTATCCTTTTATTTTCTTAATAAACCTGAATAACAAGCCGAGATATTTAAGCATACAGTATTTTTAGCAACATTAGTCTACTGAGTTTGTTTCGTTTCCATGTACGGTAGAAAGCCGTAAGCTACACACTTGCCAATAGTCTCGTGTATAATGTCTTGAATTCCGTACTTGTAAGCGAATCCTAAGTCTTTTATCTTTTTCGAAGATATATAAGACGGGATTGAATCATGTTCTTCCCCGTGAAGCCTGTAACATGAAAAACGAAAAATTGCAACAAAAAAGGGAGGAAGAAGATGATGATGATGAATTTGGAATCTTTGAATACTTGGATATTTATGACTGCAGAATTGAAAGAATGGCAACCTTTGTATGCTAAGAGAAGGGTACTCTTTACTAAGATGCTCGACAAGCTTGGACATTAAGCAGCTTTGAGTACAGCATATATATCGAGCTTCTGCTTCGGCATGTTCCATGAGAAATGTGTGAGCACTGCATATGTCTTCAATATGAACTAAAGCAATCGATCCCATTCTCGAGTTCACAGCAGCTAATATTGGCAGTAAACTAGGATCGCCTAAAGGAGCCAAATTGAATTGTTAAGGCCTCTCTAGGAATCTAACAATATACACCTCAGAACAAATGACTATAGATTATCTTTACAATTTGCGATAGCAAAGTGAAAAAAAATAATAAAATTAGAATATTATGAAATTTGCATGAAATTACACTTCCTTGTATATTCTACGAGAAGCATATTACACTACGTGTATGATGAGCGAATTATTGAAGTCTCTTATTGACAATTCATCTTATTTTGTACAGTGACAAATAGAAAATAAAATGTACATGCAATGGATAGGAAAAATAACCTGTTATTGGGGACAAAAGAACTCGGATGCTAACTGGAACGGTTGGGGTGAGGAATGGGCCAGCTACGGTGGGTGTTATCACTGATATCAGATGGATGCCATTTTCATTTGCAAATTGAAATGCTGCCTCTTCTGTCAAAAGCTTTGACAGTACATATACCTACCAAAGATTTTTTTTTTTTTTTATCAAATTTAGTGCACCTATACTAAAAAAAAAAAATAGCTCATAGCACAACATTTGAAGATGAAACGATACCCAGCCACTTGGTTTACTTTCTAGGACTCGTTGAATAGGTATCTGGCAAGATTCGTCAACTATTGGAACCCATCTCCCAGAGTTGTCTTTGGAAGTCACCGTGCTGATTGATGACGTGAAAACCACCCTTTTAACGGAAGATGTTTTCGAGCAAGATTTGAGAACATTTAGTGTTCCTTTGATTGCTGGATCTACGATGTGCGTTTGAACATAGCGATCTTCAAGTAGAAACAAGCTGCCAAAACTTATGTTTTGATCTCCATAGCTTAAACTAAGATATAATGCAAAATACATTACCAACGCTTTCTGAAGCTGGAACCTCAAATTCCATTGATGCCGCAACATGAAATACACCATCACAGCCTCTCACTGCTTCATCGAAGCTTCCATCTTCCTGTAAATCAGCCCTGAAGAGTCTCAACTGGTCCTTGCTTTCCCATTGATTCAATAATTGAAATGCTTTCTCTGGAATGTATGAAAAGAAGATGGTAGATATATATTTAGTCATGGTACTAAACATAAAATTCATGAATTGAACTAAGGTTTTGTTATGGGCTTCTAAATGGAATGGAATGCCTTTATGACACAGCTTTGTTGTGCTTCAAAAGAAGACAATTCCTCCCCTGAAGAGAAATTTACACAATTGACATATTTTTTTTACACAATTAAACACTTCCATGGAATCTGTTTGAAGAAAAATCCTTATTACGAAAGTTGAAATTCAATTAGACTTCTACATAAATCCACTTAATTACCAGGACAAATACAGGAAAGTAGTAGAAATTTCAGCCATAAGTCAACTTGACTAAGACTAACTTTCATCTTTCAGGCAAATCTTTTCCATATGGGCCAAAGTATTAATTTGAAGCTGATTCAACTCAATTAACAACCACTGACAAGTAAATTAGACATTCTAAATTAAGCTCTAGATGTAGGGACTGGGATCTAATTCAATCAACTGCTCTTTCATTATTGAATTACCAATTATTCAATGAATCATTGATTTCCATCTCCTTCACTTATTTGAGTGAAATTACTGCAGTAAATGCATTACCATAAATGAATTTGTGTTCGATCAAGCATAGCAGTGAAAAGAGTGAAGAATCACTGACCGGGATTGCGGGCAGTGGCATGTACTCTATAACCCTTTTGTAGGAGACACTTCACGAGCCACGACCCTATGTAACCTGTTGCTCCGGTTACACAGTATGTCGGCCGGCCGCCACCTCCTCTGCTGCAACTTGCCATTTAAAGAAATTAAATTGTTTTCCTTTTATTTCAGACGGAAAATTGAAAGTGAAATTTCGTATTCTTTTGTACTAGTACAAAGTGTTGATGGTTACTTGTAGTACGAGGTCGAGTTGACTCGCATGATGAGCTCAGCTCAAGGATTGCTCGACTCATTTTACACATAATTACGTGCGCCTAAAAGTTAGTTTTTTCATAAAAATATAAGTATATGATAGAGATTCGATTTTGTTACCAAAAAAATAAATAAATATATATATATATATATATATATATATATATCACTTGACTTTTGTCTTCTTTTAGCACCTTTAAGCTAAAGTAGCCTACATAAGAAACTGATTAGTTTTTGTTATGTACTTCAATTTTCAGGGAAATATATAAAAATGGCTCAAATAAAAGGATGGCATTTCCACTTTGGCCTTTGACCATTTTAAACATTAGAAACTACCTAAAATACCCCCCCAAACATAAAAATTACAACCAAGTTATCATAATATAAAAAGATTTCATTTAAGCCCTCAAAATAAGATAAAAATACCACTACATCTTTGTAAAACAAAGCCTGTTAATAAATTATTTATTAAATTAGCAAACATTGATTAATTTTGAAGAAATTTTTAATAATGAGAAGTCCTAAAACTCATAGAATTAGCAAAATCCAGAAGAAATTAAAATATAAATCAACTTTAAGATTTTATATATCTATAATTAATAATAGATTAGATCTTTTTAAATTAAGAAAATACATAGAATACAAGACTGTTTAAAAATTTATTTGATTTTTTATTTTTAAAATTTATTTAATTTTTGTTCGCTCAAAGTAGCACCCAACTATTGGTATCAGAGTTATAGAAATCGTGAAAGTTATAAAATTATATAAATATTATAAACTCAAAGAAGAAAGAGGAAGTTATATTCCTAATAGATTAAAAATAATAACATTAATAATAATTAAAAAAACTGCCCAAAGAAATAATAGAAAGAATGATAATAAAATCAATATATATATATATGCCTTATTAAATAAATATTTACCAGAAGATATTAAAATACAATTAGATAAAAATTTAATAACCAAAGAAGATTTAATAAGACATATAACATATATATGGTTAGAACCAGAACAAGCCATAAGAAAGAAAAAACTTATACATGATTTCAAAGGAAAAGGACTAATAATAAGAAGAAAACATTATGAAAAAATAATAAAATATTTCTAAAATATAATTGTTAAAGACTTAGATAATTATATAGAAAATGAAGAAAATAATACTAAGTTAAAATTAAAAAGAAAAAAATTAATAAAATTAATAGAACGCCTAAAAGAACAAAGAGAGATAAATGAAGATAAAACGTGTACAACATATTACTATATAGAAGCTTTAAAAGAAATCAAAAAAGGATAATAGAATTACCAAAAATAAAATTTGAAATAAAAATAATAAAAAATTGTAAAATACTAAATCTTATCAAATAAAAGCGTAAAAAACTTAGAATAATAAACCAAAAGTTTAAAATGTCAATAAACAACTATATTGAAGAATTAAAAACATTAATAAAAATGTAATAAATGATGTTCAAGATATAAAAAATGAAATAAAAAAAAGCAAGAAATGATATAAATATATTAAAACTTGAAGTAAGAGAGTTAAAAGAAAATAATAAAAATAAAGACAAGAAAATAGATAAAAAAAAAAAACTTATAGAATAAGAAATGTCTAGAATAAGAAAGAAACATATTGAACAAGAAAATATTGTTATAGAAGTAGGAAGTATGAATGATAAATTTAGAAAAAAAACATTTTACCTAAGATATTAGAAGAAGAAAAATCACTAGGAAAACTAGAAGTTAAAGAAGACCAAAATAATAAAAATGAATGAGCAATTAAGCTTATAAAATTTTGATCAATTAAGCTTAGAAAATTTGAGTGAATACCAAATTTTGATGAATACTGGAGAATGGCCAAATAGAGCAGAAACCTATAAACAAGAATTATCAGAAGCAGATGAAAGTTATGCACATCTATACAATAAATCATATAGACAATTTTATGACAAGGTCATAGACAACCACCCAAAGGAAATAAATATAGTGATAGATTTGAACTAAATGATAATTATGATAAACCAATTAATCATGGAAGAACAGAGTTAGATTTAGATTGTAAAACAGATATTATTATTAACTTGGGTAGAGTCAATGATATTATTCTTTTTATATAATAAAGATGATACATAGAAAAATACTGAAAGAAGAATATATTTCTTAATAGCATCTTTTGAAGAAAATGTTAGAAATTGGCGGGAAGGAATAAGTAATTATACAAAAACACTAATAAAAAGAAATGTACAAACAGAAATAATAAAATCAGATAAAGAATGTATAGAAAGATTAGTAGAATACAATGCAGATGAATTTTTACGAGAAAATTGGACAAAAAATGCTGAAGGAGAAACAATTAGAGAAAAGGATAATGCTAGAATCAAATTAACAAATTTAACAATATCTGATATATGTAAAATTAAAGAATATACTTGTGAGTTTAAAGAGTATTATTATGTTCAATTTTATAGTAATAAAAATCAAAAAGTATATAAAGATGTGTATTATAATAAATTACCAGGTTGATGGGGAATATATTTTTAAATAGAATTTGAAAAGTATGTTAAAGAAAATATTGAAATACCTAGAAATTAAGGATCAAGAATAAAATTTATATTCGAAAGATTTGCATATATATGTCAACACAGACAATTATTAAAGAAATTAGGAAAATTATCTAGAATATGATGTGAAGATATGGAAAATCCTATACAATGGGAATGTAATCCTAAAAGAAGAAGTGTTAAGAGAAAATTTAAAAATAAAAATTTTAGAAAAAAATATATATAAAATCTAAAAGAAGATATTATAAAAAGAAATATAATTCATAAAAACAACATAAAAATAAACCTTATAAAAAAGGTAAAAGCCAATATTTAGAAATAGAAAAGATAAAAGTTAAAATATTACAAAGGGAATATTTAGAAATAGAAAATGAATTAAGTGAAATATTCGATATTGAACAATATTACGATCAATAAGTATATATAAATGAAACAAATTCAAAAGACAGTGGATCAGAATCTGAATAAAAATTGTTGACAACCGACCTCCGAGGTAATTAAGATCGGATTATTCCACGTAGCCAGTAGGTGCTATGTTGAGTTCGGAATGGCGAGGTCAGCTCAGAGCTATAAGAGTCTTATTTGAGAAGCTTGTGTAGTCTTTTAAGACAAAACATACACTATGATTAAGGATCATTGACAAAATATATGAATTGTTAATTGTAAAGGTACATCTGGAGAGATCTCACGTCAACGCCCACATAATTCTCCAATTAAAAATGTTAGCTTCCCCTTTTAAGTTGTGCATTAATTATAGGGGCTCACTTGCAATAAATGCTCTGTAGAATTTGACATATTCCAGCTCGGTAGCTAGTTTTATTGCTCCAACAATCATACTTCCTCAGTTTGGAATGACGATGAAAAGACAGTGCAGGTGGCATGCATACACATTTTTTCCTATAAAAGGAGAATCAAAGCTTAGAAGCAGGGGGCAAGGAAAAAAACGTGAAAAAATATATCTATAACACTTCTTAGCATTCTCTCATATTTCAAATATCTCATATTACTAAGGAGGAATAATTACTATGTTTGATGAACATTTGACCATTGCAATATAGATTTCACGTGTATTTCTTGAGTTGGCTTGAAAATCGTTTGTACATTTTTCAACGTCAACAAAAATAATAGAAGAAATAGAAAGTGATAATATAGATATATAAAAATATGAAGGAATAGATGGTTATCGATTAAAAGTAACATTTGATAATAACAAATTCAAGAAAATGAAAAAAAATATCTTTAAAATTGAAACTAGGAAAATGGAAAGTTTTAGATAGAATATGGAAAAGAAAAAGGATAGCAATAAATGAATATCATAAAATTGAAAAAACTATAGATATTAAAAAAACTAAGAAAACACATAAATTAAATTTTTTAACAAAAAATACAGTAGAAGAATTATTAATAAAGATTAATAAATAAAAAAGTGAGAAAATCCAATATGTCTATTTAATAGGAATACAAATAATGTTTATATCCTTATTTAGAGAAGGAATATATTCACCCTTAACTGTAAGTTTACATGATGAAAGAATAATAAATTTGAAAGATAGTCATTTAAGAACTATAAAAAGAAATTTAATGTACCAGAAATTAATATTTATTTGTTATCCAAAATATTGTGTCTCATTAAAAGATAAAAACTTTAAAGAGGTCTTAAGACTACATTTCAAGTTGCATAGAAATAATATAATGCAACCAATAGATCAAATTATGACTATAAAATATTGAGTTTTATATACATTTACTAATTATAATTGTGAAAATATTTATTCAAAAAAATCATATATAGAAATCCATAAGGAATGTAAAGATATTAGTAAAATACTGAAACCAAACAAACATATAAAATTAATTCTTAAAGAATATGAACTTAGCATAATAAGAGATAAACCTGAAATAACAAAATTAAAAAAAGATGATTATTCTGATAAAATAATATTTAAAGATGGAAGATTAATAAAAATATCAAAAAGCCTTAGATTACCTAATAGAAAACAATTAGGAGAAACTAATAATACAAAAGAAATAAAACTCCATAAAAATGTTGGAAATATGAAGATAGAAAGAGAATATTTTAATGGAAGAGAATATATAACAATATCAAATATATTAATAGATACAAGAGCAAGTGAATGTCATATAACTTCAATTAAAAATAAAGGATTAATAACTCATAGAACTGAACCATATAGATATATAAATTTTGATAGACGATTACATACTACAGACAGGGGCAAATGTAGTTCAGTTATGGCGGAGACCGTTGACCGGTAACCGCAACCGATGACCGTTGACAATCAACGATCATAATAGCTGAATATATAATTCAATACATAAGTAAATGCATTAAAATGTAAAAAGTATATACATATAAAAATATAATTCAACATGGTTTAATTAAGCCTAATTTCTTCTCCTTTATTTTTTTACTTATCTCTAGTTTCCTAAAAACCTAAATTCTCAAATCACAGTTCACAATTCATAAATAAAGAATATAACTTATAAGTCATAACTCATAGAATTACAATAATATAACATAAATTCTCATTTATCATCATTCGTATATCAAAAAAAAAAAAACAAAATCGACAGGGAGCCTAGAATCATGGCAAAATCTGGGAAAGATTCATGGATAGCATAGCAAGTTAGCAATGTAATTGATTTAAAATTTTCAAAGGGTGAGATTTTGAGCTAATACCTTTTGCCCTTTTGGTACAGCAACAGTTGCAGGCGAAGGCGAAGGCGAAGGCAAACCTGTCCATCAGTCCACTCCAGGCCCAGCTATTGAATTTAGTTCTGCTTCTGCAACTGTTGAATCACCACTGTCCACCACCGTCGATCGCTATCGTGGATTTGCCAATTGTCCATAGACTTTTCTCCCTCCTCGTCCTCTACTAGTTTCAATTTAGGAATTGTATTTTGTTTTGTTGGTAATGGACAGCAACCCATGGATTGGGACCTAGGTTGGGCCTTATTTTTTAAAAAAAAAAAGGCTCAAAAGGAAAAAAAAAATTGCAGCTTCTTCTTCAATTTTTTCTTCTCGATAGACTGCAGTCGGTGACTTACCTGAAGAAGATCCTGGCGGATCCAGCATGGACGGCCGCGAGGGTTGGCCAGGTGCTGGATCCGCCACTGACTACAGAGCTAGAAGTTAAGGTACCAATAAAAATGTGATGAATTAATCTTGTAGTACCGTGTTATATACATAATAGTATGGATATAAACCCTCATTAGTAATGAGTTTTCTAAATGGATTAAAAGATTATATTATAAAAAGAAAAGTTATATATAACTTATAATGATCAAACTATATTATGTGAAAAGAAATGAATGAATAATCAAATAAGTTATTCATTAGCTATTTATACAAATTATAGAAACAAATATAACAATATATGCATTAGTCGATATAGAAAGTGGTATAACAATATTCAAAAAAAAATTAATAAAGTCATGGAATGATGATAGTAAGATAAAAATAACTAAAGTAACAAGAGAAAGTACCCAAATAATCAATAGTGCTAATAAAGTCAATATAATACTTAGAAGTAAATAAATAATAATAAACAAAATATATACTTATGATAAATTAGAATGTGATATATTACTATGAAATGACGTTATACAAAAATTTCAATATTATAAACAAAATAATTATATAATAATATTACAAATACCTTGTGCACACTTATTAAAATTTTCAAGAAAATTTAGACTTTATGGAGTTCAGCCAACCCAGCGTGTTAGTATATGGGAGAAAAAACCAATTATAAATAATGATATAAAAAATAAAAGAATATTATACAAAAAAATCCTAAAAACAAGAATAGAGAGAAGTATAGAAAAATTTATGGAGAAAATCCATTGTTATTTTAGAAACCACATCACCCTAGAGCTAAGATAGAACTAACAGAAAATGTTATTATAAGAGTAAGACCAATGATATATACTATACAAGATACACAAGAATTCAAAATTCAAATAAAAGAATTATTAGAACAAAAACTTATTATACCAAGTAATGGACCTCATAGTAGTCCAACTTTTATGGTTATAAAACATTATGAACAATTTAGAGGAAAAACTAGAATGGTTATAAATTATAAAGAATTTAATAAATACCAAATTTGATGGATACTTTTTACCAAATAAAGAAATCTTAATAAACCTTGCAAAAAGAAAACAAAATTATTCTAAAGTTGATCGTAAATCAGGATTTTGGCAAGTCAAAATAGAAGAAGATAGTATACAATATACACCATTTAATATACCTAAAGAAAAATATAAATGGTTATTAATGTCTTTTAGTCTAAAAAATACACCACAAATATATCAAAGAAAAATGGATAATATATTTAAAGAATTTAATAAATTTTTAATTGTATATATAGATGATATATTAATATGTTCTAATAATAAAGAAGAACATAGAAACCATTTAATCATATATCTAAAAAGATTGAAAGTTTCCCAAATAAATTAGAATCTAAAGAACAAATACAAAAGTTCTTAAGATATTTAAGTTATGCTAAAATATTTATTGAAAATCTTTCAAAAAATAGACAAAAGATCCAAATTTTACTAAGAAAAACAAATACTAGAGGATGAAGTGAAGAACATGCAGAAATTGTTAAATCGCTTGAAGAAGAATGTAAAAATTTACCAAAATTAAGATTACCGATGAAAAAGATAATTTATTTGTTAATACTGATGTCTCAGATAAATATTGGATAGCAATATTAAAAACAGATTTAAATAAAATATGTAGGTATTCTAGTGAAACTTTTAACCAAACGAAATAAATTATACCACTCATGAAAAAGAATTATTAACAATTATTAGAGGAATAAAAAAGTTCTTATTATTTCTTTTATCTAAAAGATTTATTGTTGAAACTGATAATTCTCAAGTTCCAGTTTTAATCAAGAGTAAATTACCATCAGAACATCAATACATGAGACTCCATAGATGGCAAGCTTATTTAGCAATTTACAATTTTGACATAATTCATATCAAAGGAATTAATAATTATCTTGTAGATTTTCTCAGTCAAAATATAGAATTTGGAGATGGATGATATCAAACAATCCCTGATAGACGCCAAAAGGCGAATGGAATTCCTCATGGAATAAGCTGATGATACGAAAATTGGAATTGAGCGTTGTCCGAAAAATTTTTAATTCATTTTTTAAAAGCTTTTTCCCCCCACCTATTCGTTTTATAACATACCTATAAATACTCTAAACATACAGAACATAATTTACAAGGTTGAACATTGAGAGAAACATATGCTGTGGGATTTTCTTCATAAATTTGTCTTCAACTTCATCCTATATTGGCTTCTGGTGAGAAAAACATCAGATAAACAATCCAAATAACAAACTACAGTCTCCTGTATATCTGACAAAGTTTTGAAAATCAAGGGAATGTGATTGGAGTTCCAGTTGGTGAAAAATGTGGTGTTCTTCGTGCATCCATATGAGATAATTGCAAGAGAGCAAAACTAGAAGAGCTTTGGAAATGCAGCTGGAATTGGTGTAGGAGTACAAAATTCAGCATAGTTGTCAAAATTGCAGTCAAGAGATAAGATAATATGTGTCGTCGTCTAATCTCTTAGATTGTAAGTTAATTAATCGTTTATAGTGGATATTTGACTTGCAAAGTACCTAGAGTTTTTACCCAGTTGGGATTTCTCCATTATCATTCTTGTGTTTTTTTATTACTTACTATATCTGCGGTATTTAAACATAGGAAAACTAGAATTCCATGTTTAGTCATCTAGAATAATAAGTAGCTATGTCAACAAGCCGAGCCGAGCCGAAAAAAAGCTCGAGCTCGGCTCGGGCTTTTTGGGGTCGGACTTTTTCTGGCCTGAGCCGAGCCGAGCCGAGCCAAATAAATGAGGCTCGACCCGAGCTTTTGGTCTGAACCTTAATGGACTAAGCCGGCTCCGGTTTTCGAGTTTTTTTATAATAGCAGGCAGGCACACAAACCGGATTGGACTTGAGCGAAGTAGAACGTGAATATGCTAGATCCCGTTAAAAATAAGGCACGGGTCCCACTGAAATCTGGGCTCAAACTTGACCCATTTTACTAATGAAAAAACCATTTTTCCCAACAAAAACCTCGCTTGATTAAAGAAAATTATTCCTAGAGTACGCTTAGCATAAAGTAAATGGAGTGGCCGCAAGTAGCAATGGTTACAATGAGAGAGACGCTTAAGAGTTAAGACAGCTGAAATTTGTATAAAAGTTAATTGTCTTTGACAAGCAGCAGAAGGATGGAATTAATAAAACTTACCCCATCATGGAGATATTCCAAGCCCCAAGCCACATTGTTAAGATTTGATGTTCCACCTTAAAATGTCAACCTTATTAAGAGGAGTAGCTCAAACCCTTATAAACTAGTCTATGTTTTCATCTTTATTTGATATGAGATTTTATCCCTTAACATGCCCCGCAAGATGGTGGTTTATTTGAGCATGTCAATCTTGAAATCTGTGTGTTCAATTTTTTTGAGTATTAATCAAATCGAATCGCTCGTTGGAGCTTAACGGGCCCTAATACCATGTTAAAATTTGAAATTTCATCTTAAAAGGTCAAGAGTTATTTGAACCTACGTTCCCAGTTCAATAGTTCCAATTTTTCATATGGAAATCCAAACGTTCAATGGTTCCAATTTTTCATCTGGATATCCAAACAAAAGAGAAGCATTTAGTTAACAAAAAACTACTAATGAAAGAAGAAAGAAAAAAGGAAAAAGACATAAAACAAGAAATCCAAACAGCAACCTATAAGTTCACTACATTATAGTTGACATGATTATAATATTTTGAACACGACTCATTTATCTGATTCTTTCTAAGTTTAAATCAATCCAAGTTATTTATATGATGCTTTCTAAGTTCAAATCAATCCACCAAAGTCTGTGGCATTTGGAATTACCACTTCTGTTAACAAAAATCCATACTCAATCGTGCTTTGCTCGTTCGGGGGTAAGCTGGAGACCTAGCAGATTGATCATTACAAACAAAAAAAGGGTGAAAAAGCTGAGTGTATCACAATAACAAGAAGATATTCGTGTATATTAAACCTTTGATATTTTTGTCATCCATGAGTATATAAGCATTGGAAGAGAATGAATTGTGGGCTTTCCAGGAGCAATATCACAAGAACTGTGGTTGTTGTTAGGGAAAATAATTGGAGAATCAAAGTAATTCAAACCAAACCGAAGGCCAGTGTTTACACGGTTTCCTTAAATAGAATTCGACGCCTCACCGGGGTGCAGGAGGTTTTGATTGGTGTTCGATTCCCAGGATACAATTGGTTGTCGGTTAATGTTGCACTATGTTAACCGCCTATGAACCAGCTGTGTCTATCTCTCAAAGAATTTAACAAAGGAAAAAATGAAGAAAACGGAGTCGGCTGGAAATGAAGGAGGAGAAACCTGATTTCTTTTTCCTTTGTTTTGTTTTCTGTTTTTGTGTGTTTCTTCAACCAACGAGATCCTCTATTTATACCCATAGATGAGGAGTGTGGTCATTAAGACATTAAAGAGGAATTGAAGAGCTAATGATGAACGGCTAAAACTAAAATATGAAATTGATTTCCATGAATAAAATCTGAAACTGAAGGAGAGGGAACGGTTGAGGGGCTGAAACTGAAACTGATATTTTATTTTCATTCATTTTCCAACAATCCCCTACATGAATGAAAATTTAAAAACCAAAGAGATAGAGTAGAACGAATCAATCCTGCGTAGGATAGGTAGCATTTAGTTTTGAACCTTCCCTTGTGAAAATCTATCGAGTATTATTAGCAAACCAGTGGATTTGATGATTTGAACTATTTCGCCATTTGTGTAAACCAAGACAATAAACCTTACACAGGACCATTCTAGACACAGCGTAGTTCTCAATGTTGTGTTCGTTTTGGCCATTAACACGTCGCCTAGTTCTGCAAGTGTTTGTTCAAGGATGTAGCCTTCCCAATCCTTATAGAAGCGGCCCCACTTCACACTCACATAGATGACCTCTTAACTGAGCGTTTCACAACAACGCTTAAGGGTCATTAAAAGCATAGCTTAACCTGTATCTTCCAATCACTGTGAGCACCATAGGAATGAGTAGAAGGAGAACCTTCTCAGTAATTTACACAGATATACATGGTTTAGTTGTCCATTTGAATCTAGATCATGGGATCTCTATTCGGCTAGGTTGGGTTTCCACCATGATACCTTTCAACATCATAGGCTGCAAGTCCATTCTCCTCGATGCTCTTTCAACTAGCTCTCGAGTTAACCCTTTTGTTAATGGATCTGCAATATTATCCTTTGACTTCACGTAGTCCAGAGTGATAAGTGATAATACCTTGTGAGAGTAGTTGTCGAATGGTATTATGTCGTCTTCGAATATATCGAGACTTACCATTATACATATTGCTCTGTGCCTTGCCAATTGCTGATTGATTATCGCAATAAACACAAATTGCAGGCACAGGCTTTGACCATCTTGGAATATCCTCAACAAATTGGCAAAGCCACTCTGCTTCTTCAGTTGTTTTGTCCAAAGCGATGAACTCTGATTCCATTGTAGATCTTGCGATGCAAGTTTGTTTAGACGATTTCCAAGAGATAGCTGCACCACCAAGAGTGAAGACATATCCACTAGTGGATTTTGAATCTGACATATCTGATATCCAATTTGCATTAGCATACCCTTCGATTACTACAGGGTACCTAGAATAATGCAGTCCAAAATCACGAGTGTACCTCAAGTAATGTAACACCCTGAAAATGACTCTCCAGTGGATAACACCTAGGTTATTCGTGTAGCGACTCAATCTACTAACTGAGTATGCTATATCCGGTCTCATACAAGTCATTAAATACATTAAACTCCCAATTATCCGAGAATATTCTAACTGTGACACACCATCACCAGTGTTCTTGGATAAGTGGAGACTCAAATCCACTGGAGTCCTGGCCACAGTGGTGTCTAACTTGTTGAACTTGTCGAGTATCTTATCAATGTAATGAGATTGAGATAACGCAAGTCCATTTGGTGTTCGAGTGATTTTTACTCCCAAAATGACATCCGCGAGACCCATATCTTTCATGTCAAACTTTGAGTTTAACATATTCTTAGTGGCTTTGATAATCTTATCAGAACTGCCGACAATGAGCATGTCATCGACGTACAAACACAATATGACATATCCATCATTAGTGTCCTTGACATAAAAACACTTGTCACACTCGTTGATTCGAAAGCAAACATCGCTGCCAATTAACACACCCAAGATCTTGTATCGTCCTCATCCCAGCACCTACTTGTCAGATGACATAGTAAGAGACAAAGCTAAAATTATGGATTTAATACAAACTGCAATGCTTGAACCTCCTTCTATCAGTCCACTGGACTTACTAATGAGAAAAACTGTGGTTGTTCCTAGCTGGGAATTTCTCTAATTTCCATTTTGTATGCTAAGATAAAGGTCTGCGTTCACAAAAGAACAAGTAGAAATACGTGTGCATATCTAATGCAGCTTGCTCAATCAGCGCCTTTGATCATAGAAAGATGGATATATGAGACCATTTAGTATTAATTTACATGTAGACATAAGCTATGGGACATTCTCATATATAGGCTTAACAGTGCCACTTAACCATTAGTAAGGTTAGAAGCATTGGAAAATAGAAAATAGATTACATTATTAATTTCAAGAGGATTCTTTTCTTCCACCAATTTTTTATGAACTAGCATAGACAACTTACTGTACAAATGAAACGCCAAACTTCCTCTGTTCATGTAGACATAAATAAGCATATGTTGGTTCTTCTCTGCACAATATCCAACCAAATTCACAAGGTTTCTGTGATTTAATCTACCTAATAACATAACCTGAGAATGAAATGAAAGGAATATTTAAAATTTGATGGTATCCAGAGTCATTTGATGATAAGAGTTTTGATCATGTACTATATTTCTTTTAGAGATCCCAAATTCTTTATGGTACCAATCTAAGCTATTTTTTATTTTCGCCAATCGAAGTCTCTAGTGGTGATTGAAAATTTCTGTAGTGAACATGAATTGTGAACTACATAGTTTTCAGCCAATGACGGGAAAGCTTTGAATTCCAGTCCTTTTCTCAGTAGACCAGAAACAAGCCATATTTGTTACAAGAATGCATCAAATAACAGTATTCTGACAAACTCTTAGTAATCAATATATCCACAATTTTCGTCGGCCAATCAAGACTGAATAAATTTCTATTCCCCGATGGTATTAGAAGTTGAATTCTGGATCCAGGTTTTCATGATTCTTCTGCAATGGGGATGGGGAAGTATCAAAGTTCTTAACTACAATTCTTTACAAAGAAGCGTTCAGTGACTGCAGCAGCAACATGCTAATATAAATTTTACCATCCATTAGCTTCTTATCTTTTTTGTGGTTTTAGGCCTGGCAATGCAATGTAAGGGAACATGTGCTCGGCAAATACAATTTTATGACCCTTCAAATGGTCAAAACAGAAGCCAAAAATTTATCATATTCTAAAACCAAGCAATTGGAAGTCTATCCACAGATCAGTACTACACTTTTCCCTTAATGCCTCTTATTTATGGTACTCGTTAACGAACAGTACCTCTGTTTGGAACTCTTTCTCCCCCATGCTTAGAATCAGTTGCAAGCACTTTAACAGCAACAGTCTCACCAGTTGACATCTGAGCTTTGTAAACAGGACCAAATGCCCTTGACCTATTATTGTAGTAAAATTAAAGGTCGCTTCTTGCAGGTCCCTGCGTTTTATTCAACCAAAACTAGATTCAGACAAAAACAAACATAAGCATAAAACAAAATATATGTTCCAACTATGATGATCCACTATTATTCAGGCTATGGAATAAATTATCCCTGTTAAATAATATTGACATACTCGGGCTAACATTTGAGCCATAAGTCCCACTATCTGCCCAATTAAATTGGACTCGTAACTTCACATAACAACGAATTCTTGCGTAAAACCTTTTGTTACTCCAGGGTCGCATATACTACCAACTTAATTAGTTGTAACACCTGGTTACTATTTGCTGCAGTTGTTCATGATATCATGTGAACTCACTACATATGAATTGATCGTTAGCAGTTTCTACAATTACTATATGCAACCTGAGAATGACAACAATATTATAAGCATGTCTCAAAATCGGAAATGAAGAGGATTAAACGGGAACAAGAGCGATCTGCTGAAGAAGATCCTTCTCCTTCCTTTTTTTGGGAAGAAAAGGAGGATCCGAACAAAATCGATGAACGGAAGAAATCCGAGTGAATGGAAAGGAAAAATTCTATAAGCAAGTCACCTTAATAAATCCTTGAAAAGTTAAAAACATATTAAAAACGCGTTGTGAACATTAATAGGAACAAAACAAATCGCTCAACCAGTTAAAAGCAGCCACTGAAGAACCACCCAATAGAATCAAACAAAAAAGTTTATATCATGTGTTTGGATTTTAGCCAACTATTCTAACTCATGAACTGAATCAACAAATACCTTTTGTCACTTTAATAGAATTAAATTTTGGGGCTTAATTATTATGGTTGAATATGAGTCTTATGCTGATAAATCTTAAGGAGTTTTCACTAAGAGTAATGCTATTCATCCCCACTGAAGTTACAAACACAGTCTAGGTAGCGTTAATGTGGTATTAAATGATAAGTAGAATTAAATAAGTCATTTAATTTCACCTTTCATTTAATCTATCATTTAGAGCCACATAGACTGTGTTTGTAAACACACTTGGGATGAATAACATTACTCTTTCACTAAGGACGTCTTGAGAGTCTTAAGGGAGTCATCATTAGGATTTAAATATATATCATCATAAAAAGGGAGACGATAACTTCTTTTTATTATAGTAAATTATTGAAGTGGATCTTTACCTATCTTGCATGTTCTTTTGTTTTTTTTACTACGATTTTATTGTATCTTTATATAAAGCTCAAATTAATCATTCACGTCTCAATTTTTTTTTTAGATGCAATTACCAATATATTCTTATCGTAGCACTTATATCCTACCTTTTCAGACCTATTCTTGTTCCCAATCTTCTAGTAATTAGTATATCTCGTCTTTCATAACAATTTACATCCAAAAAGTATGTTGGAAGATTATAAAACGACTTATTTTCCCATTATTTTTTTTAAAAAAAATGGATATTTCCCAAAAAGGTATAAATAATGGCCATTTTCAAAAAAATGAACATAGGAAAAGAGACCTTTTATCCGATTTTACCTTATCATGTAAACTGAGACTATTCCATCATTATTTGGATTTTCAGAAATGGCTAATTTTCGTACATCCCAAGTAGTGGTAATTTTTAGGCCCAAGTTGCGAAATTGAGAACATTTGTGCATAACCAAATTTGTATCACATTATTGCATATGGGTGCCCATTTAGCCCCTATTTAATTTTGCTAAAAATAATATTTTTAGTAGATTTTGTGATGAGAACCACGTAGCAACGAACACTACGCAACCCTGTACGATATTGACAAGAAACCTAAGAACACCAAAAAGTCAAGGTTTTGGATTTAATCCAAAAACAATGAACCAAGCAACCAATAAAAAATGGATTTACTGACCTCTTGATCATACGATAATTGAATCTCACCCGAATTTTTGAACGCCACAAGATTGTAGATCTTGATAAGTTCGGTGAACGCCACAAAGATTACTCGTTTTTCATAAGTTCGATAAATTTGTTACATCAAGAAACAAAGAGAGAAAGCTAAACGCCTTTCATTAATTCATAATCAAAAATTGTCTTTACAATGTAATGGAATTGTTATTTATACTAATACTAGAAAACTTAAGAAAATCGAAAATAATGTTCAAATTATAGTAAAATATCAATAAGATTGGAGTTATAAGGCAACTAGGATTCTCGTGCGGAAAAGAAAAATTCGCCCATTTATGTGGCCTTTATTAGCTCTTCGAAGACTCGAACCTGACTTAGGACTTTCTCCAACAATTACCAAAGTCTTGATAAATTGTGGTGCAACCTGAATCATATCATTTTGATAAATAAAATAAAAAAAATAACGAAATGTGTGATCGAAAAGTTATGGATTGCATAAAATGTATGCTTGAAAATAAGTTTTAAAATATGAGGGCTAAACAAGGACTTAGTACGTGAGTTGGACATGGTTGACTAGGAAGCCTATTTGGACAATTGGACATGATCGACTTACAAAGCATTCTATTTGGTCATAACCGCAAGAATTTTAGTTCCATTGGTTTACTATAGTTCAAAAAATATTGACATTGAACGCTTAGTTAATTCTTCATAATGAACCCAACATTACTAATAGTCAGAACATGAGATTTTTGGTTCCACGAATGCTCTATAAAAAAAATTATAAAATTAAAAAATTAAAAAAAAAATAATAATAATATATATATTAAGTTGCTTATCACTAATTAAATGGCATTGCAACATTTAAATGAAAGATGGACCCTCTATGATTTGGTCCATCAGATTTGGTGGTGGTGGAGTTGGGTGGGGTGAGGTGGGTTAATCATATTATATTATAGTTAAATATTTAATTTAATAGATTAATTGTAAAATATAATTAATTAATTAATGAAAAGACCTGAATTTTACAAATTTAAATATTGGGACCTGATTTTTTATTTCGTGAAAGTAAATGCCTGACCATACATTTTTCCCATCAGATTTTGTTTGAAAGTTGTTGGGTCAGTTATTGTTCTCACAATAATTATAAAAATGACAACAATAGCACTAAAAATGAAAAAAAGAGAAGAAAAATATGAAGTGAGAGAAAGAAGGTGCATATAAGAAAGGTCAGTGCCGGTTAAATACAAAAATTAGAAGGAGAACTCAGAATATAATGGTGTTGAAATTGAAAAATTATGAAAGAAAAAAAAAATTAAAATATCTAATTGTCAACTTCTCCCCTTATGTGCTATTTATGTCAATTTCTATATGTAGGTTGCAAGTTTCGATCGAAGTATTTTTCGAGTTCAACTTGCATAATCTTTAGTTGGGTGGAGCATATAATTTCTATATTTCGATTTTAAAGCAATGTAGGATTTATATCTTAACATCCTCACATGATGGCTACTTGTTTGAACATACCATTTTTAAAATTTCATGTGCTTATTTTTATTCTTAATTGTGTAGAATTGTCTCGTGTGCTCGTTTTTCAGTCTTATTTGAATAGAATCGTTCATTTGATATAAATGAATTCTAATATCATATTAATGCTTGATATTTCATATTAAAAAAGTCAACCTTACTGAAAAGAATAATTAAAAATTTTATAAAAGTTGAAAAATATTTTTCATGGAACAAACCCTAAACTATATAGAAAATAATAAATAAATAAAGAAAAGAATTAGTAAACAAAACGAAAACACGAAGTTTCGGACATTTGACCACTGGCGGACCCAAGGGGGGTCCTGGGGGGGCACGTGCCCCCCAACTTTTCAGTTTTTTTTTTTTTTTTTTAATCATGTTTGGTATCAATTGAAATCTAAATTTTAGTTTAAATCAAAGTTAACAAATAATTTCAATAACATATTTCATGAAATCCATAAATGTTTAACTTTTATCAAAATTTATTAAAAAGTTGATTTTAATCTCCACCAAACAGGGTCAAAATCACAATAAATTTCAATTTTGATAATATGTTAATTTTAAAAATTCTACGACAATCGTACGTTAATCGAATCTACAAACTGCTTATATCATCTTGAAGCTTAGTTCGAGAATTACATTATGGGCATATCAAATAGTTCAAACAGATACCGAAAATAGTTAAAAATGTGTTAAACATGAAGTTTAAAAAAAAACGTCTAACCCGCATTTAAAAAAAAAAAATCAATTATTTCATTAACATCTATTATTTTTGGGTACACTTTTTGAAAGTTAGATTGTGCCCCCCCAACATAAAAAGTCTGCGTCCGCCCCTGCATTTGACTCTTTTTTTTTTTTTTTTTTTTCCTCGTAGGTTTGACCAATAGCCCAACTTTGTCGACTCGCGCAATTGCTTTCATTTATTGAATTTGGTTGTGAATTTGGCATTATTATACATTCAATGTTGTCAATTCAAAATAAGTATTAATTTTTAAAGGTTTGAAAAGACAAGGTTTAGTCCTCACCTTGTAAACATTTCTTGGAAATCATCTTTATATTTTAAAATATTTACTCCTCAACTTATAAGCATTTCTTGGAAATGATCTTTATATTTTAAAATATTTATTCCTCAACTTATAAACATTTCTTGGAAATGATATTTATATTTTAAAATATCAATATTTTAAATAACGATATGATGGGAAATAAATGATTAAAAAGTGAGGAAAAATTATTGATATAATGGAAAATATTATTTTATTAAAAAATGTGTGATTTAAAATGAATTTTGATATAATGTGCTTCAAACAGGGGCTTAATTATAAATTAATATGCAACTATAAACGATACGTTTACGATGCCTTAATAAAATGTATACAACGCGGTTTTTCTTTTCTTGAAGTCGATATCAACTTGAATCTCATAACCAATTTTTCTTAATACGACATGAAGTTTAGGTGTAACATTCTTACATTGCAGCAAGAAGTTATTCGGTGTCTATATCTCTTTGAGTACATCTTTGACTAGAGGGTTTCGTGCTAGAACTATTATCTTCAACTTTGGAAGTCCTTGTGTGTTTAATGGATAATAACGAGGAAAAAATATATTTTGAATAGTGATATTATGAGAAATATGTGGTTAAAAAGTAATGAAAAGTTATTGATATGATGAAAAATATCATTTTATTGAAAAATGTGTGGTTGAAAATGAATTTTGAAATAATGTATTTTTAAAGAATGTGTGTCAATCAGTGGCTAATGAATTCTTTGAACAGAAAGCATTAATTAATAAAGTATCAATAATAAGAATTCGGAAAAAAAAAAAGTTTAGAATATATTTACGACAATGAACAAAAATTGGGGAGTGGGATTTTAGTACAATAGAAAGGTTGCATAACAATAAAAAAATTGTAATGATAATATAATCCCCTAAATCAATATAGAATAAACGTATTTAAAAAAAAAAAACCCTAATGTTTGAAAAAAAAAAAAAAAATTAAATAAATAAAAATAAATAAATAAACACTTTGGCTTAAAAGATAATACTAATTTAAGCAAACTTTGATTGTTTGACTTGAGATGAGTGGAGGGGTCGGAAATTGAAAGAGAAAATTTTGAAAAAGAGACGTGGGACTCGGGAGATTTTAAAATCAACGGTCCCAGATTGCAATAGACTTAAATTCTGTATATGTGTAAAAACATAAGCCACATTAGCCCGACCCCATGGGACCCATTTAATTTCTTTGGTTGAAGAGTCGGTCCTTAACAAAAGCTACACACGTCACGATTTCTTAACACATCTTTTCCTTTAGGAATCATCGATAAAACTTCTTCTACATATCGACTAGACTTTTTGATCTTATAAAATCTCTTCGCGACTTCGAGTTGATTAGAAAATAAAAATTTTCGAAGTATAGTTCGATTCATTTTAATAGTCTTTGCTGCTTTGAGATTTGTACGAGGAAAAGTGCAACGAAGAAGAATGAATCCACTTATATTATCGTGCTAAAGCTTTCATGATCAATCAAATCAAGATGATCTGATTCTTAGATCCTTAACCAAAAAAAAGTTAAAATTATTCAAACTTTTGTGCAAAAAAATCTTTGAATTGATCTTCGGTGAAGTCTACTTTGTTTATGGGTCAATGTCAATGGCCCGAAACTTCAAAAATTGGCATTGTTTTTTCAATCTTAATATATTCTCAGACAATTTTGTCAAATTCTACAGAAATTAATCCACAAAAATACCCCAGCAATCTCACAAAGGGGTGGGCCCCACTGTGTATTAAAAAATACGTGGGCCCCACATGATGTGAGCATTCTAGTCATTTCTATTGATTTTTCTTTCTACAAGTGTAGTGCGCTTCAATTCTTTAATAAAATGGTATGTGACATTCGATTATTGGTCAATTTTTTTTTAAAAAAAAAACTCAACATTGTCATTCAATCACTTGTTGTCACAACTCATTTTGTCATTCAAGATATTCAAAACATCCAGCAAAATAGATTAGTTCCCCCCCACCACCACACCACACCCCCCCCCCCCCCCCCCCCAAAAAAAAAAAATTATCATCATTTATTTCCTCATCCTATCACTATCACTTATTTCAAACAAAAATGGACAATTCTACATTTTCAATTTTGTACCCACTTTCCACCCCACCAACACCAACTCAATCTCTATGTATGTTAAATAAAATAAAATAAAATAATAAATAAATAAAAATTACGTACTTCAATAAAGTGAGATAATATTGCAATGAAATTCTTAATAATTAATATGTGTCATTCATTTTTCCCCCTATTAATTCTTTTTGTTCTGTTCTGATTCTGAGTAAGGCTATGCTCTTTCGAACTTATACTTTAAGCCATTCGATATAAGACATTAGATGCTAAATTTAGTTCATCAAAAGATTCTTTTCTGAAAAAGTTAAAACTGGATAAATTTTAGTGGAAATTGCAAGAAATGTCCACTTCTCATGATCATTTGTAAACATGTTAAAAATTTATTCAATATCAAATTTTCAATATTTTTTTTTACCAAAATACCCTTGTTAACAATTTATAACTCCACACTAAAGACAAAAATATGCATACAAAATTAAAATTTTTGTTCGCCAATAAAATTTTAACACATAATCTGCTCTACTTATTTCAAAAGTACACATGTTAAATCACAATAAATACTATATTTCTCATTGACACATGTATTAAATATCGAGAACTACATTTCCAATGTCAAGAACTTTATAAAAGGTAGAGAATTCTTATGTTCGGAATGAAATATCGTTCTAAACAAAGAAATATCGAAATAAACAAGGTTCAAATATCAATAACAATTTTTAAAATGTTGAGAATGTCATTTAATATAGCTTATCATTGAAGCTACTTATTCTTTTTGAAATTTGTGACTAATTGAAAAAAAAAAAAAAATGCTTCATTTTTCATTAAGGGTATAATAGGTAATTTAGTACTAATTTTGGCCATTTTCGTAAGAATGATCCAGATTAGATATTTCAAATTGACAAGAATGAAATTAGACATTTTTGTAAATTTCCCAAAAATTTGTTTGTTGTGATCTAATATTCTTATCTTGTAGTTAAATAAAAACAAAAATAGTGCGACTTAGTGCCTTTTTTGCACACGCATAATCATAAAAGTTAGAGAATTTGATCTCATTCTTTTCACTCGGTCTTCTTTTCAATATTCTGTCACTTCAAATGTGAATTAAAGTCCTTTAGGGTTTATGATACCCACTCCTTTTTCTTTTTCCAATCATTTGTATATTAGGTAATTATTTTAAAACCTCGTTATGAATGAATATTGAGAGTGAAGGCATTATAATGAAGTTCTAGAATTTGGATATCTGATTTTCACTTCGATATTTGCGTCAAAATATATCGTAGTAAGAGAGAAATTCAATAGTTTTTCAAAATTAGAATTCGTGACAATAATTGACAAGAAATGTGAACTCGTATTTAAATAGAGTAATATCAGGCGAGGGGACCAAATTCTTGCAATTGTGTGGTCATCACATAAATGGTCAACACGTATCACATCTCTTACATTTCAATGACATCACACTAAAGTTTATTGATTGATGGACAACCGCTTGTGTTGTCGAGCTTGACATGTGTAACATGCGCTCTCTTATATGCATGGTTCTTTTTCTTGCGTTTAGATTCAACTTTGTGACCTCTAAATAAGTTGATCTTGATCAAGACCTTTATGGCCGAGTTGACTTTCATGCCCAAACTCTATGGCTTGACTTATGAGGTATGCGTTCTTCGTTGTGTGAGCTCGCACTTGCTTGGCTTTAGAGTATGTTTGGTAAAGTTTAAATTATAATTTAAGTTAATCAAATATACTTTTTATTCATATATTTCGTAGAATCCAAACTTAATATATATCAAAAAAGCACAGTGAAACTATGGTTATTAGCTCGACTAAATAGTTTATTGTAATGAACTAAACTCATCAATGAGAAAGTAAGAAACTTAACAAATAAAACAAAATTGAGATAAAAGATTAAGCTTAGAGGAAAGGGACTCATCACTAATACCCATTATTATTCATGATGATTAATAAAACCCAGTAGTAGGTCACCCACCATGTTTTTTGTGGCTTCATAGAATGACCTTTTTACCCTTTGGGACCCACTTGGACCACTCAAGTTTCTTGATAACTAAAGAGAAACTCGGGTTCATGAACCATGATGAATTCCTTCACATCACACGTCCATAATTCTACTTTCCAATTTGATGCAAAGTTTATCACATGATGGATTAATACCTTATTGCCCCATCATTGTCTTTAGTTCATTAGGTGTAAAGATCAAGGAATCACAGAAAAAAAAAAAAAAAAAAAAAGAGTCCTTTAGAATATTAACTTTAGCTTATAAACATTATAGGTTCATGCATTTACTCTACTTCGCCTATGTACTAAAAGAATTTCTTGTCGATTAGCTTAATTAGTTATTGGATACGACTTGGCGATGACAATTGAACGTTAAGAATGGAACTTAGCCCCCCGTTTGTCACGTTACATTAATTTTTTATCTCTTCATTTTAACACCACATTCATTAAATAAAATAATATTACACAAAAATCTAAAAAATTTCATTACTTTTCCATCACACATTTTTCCATCAATCATTATTCCAAAAATTTTCAACACCCCCAAAATGGGGGCCAAACAAGGGCTTAGTTTTAGTGTGACATAATACGAGCAGGGGCGGGGGGGGGGGGGGGTCCTGGGGGGACACAGACCCCCACCCCCCCTAAAAAAATTTTTTGTTTTATTGTTTTTTTTAAAAAAAAATATTTGTATTTACGAATTTGTATGAAAAAACATTTCATGAATTTCATATTGTGCATTTTTCTTAGAGTGTCTGTGTGAGACCTTTTATTGTAGGGGAAGACAATACTTTAAACCCGTTTACATCTTATTAATTGAACGAGAATACTAAAATTTTAGATTATTCTGCTATAAAAATTAAAATGCATTATGCATATATACATAAGTCTTAACTTCTAATTTTGATATTTGAACCGGTAGAATTGTAAGCGCCCAAAAAATAATTGTCGATTATCGACATGTCTTCATGAAGATATTACCATCTTTTAATTATTCAACTAATGTACATTAATTTATATTCCTTTGTTTCCTTTCTCCACGAGAAAGTACCAACTTTTTTTATTTTAACGGATAATGTTTAAAAAAAAAAAAATCGGGGGCAACCCCCGTGGACCCCACCCCTTCAACTCTAGGACCCCCTACTTCGACGGACTGGCTCCGCCCCTGAATACGAGTATAATGTCAAGAGTGAATTGTTGCTAGATTATTAAATTTAACGTTTGGCACGTTTGATGTGTAATAACGTTGCTTATGTCGTTTCTTATTATGGACATTTCTAAATAAACTATGGTAATTCAAAACAATAAAAAATAAATAAAAATGAAGCCATTTTCTTATAATGTGAACATCTTCTGTTCACGTTCAATGTGAAAGGATATAGCTTTTATTAAATAATTCGACATAACATAAATAATTTAGACATGTGCTTCTTATAATTTTAAACAAATGATTTAATTAAATTAATACACATCTTTTTTATTTAATAGAAAGTGCCAGGTAGTTAGTTGGTCTTTTTGGTTTCAAAGGAGGAGAGAGTAAGTCGGTCAACCGTACCGCGTTTGCCACGTCAGGTCAAATCGGTCAAAATTGAAGATAATCCAATCTCGCGTGTCAATAGCTTTTGATTTTTAACCTTGCTGCCCGTCAATAACTAGTTAAGGACATGACGTCATGTTATGCGTCACGCCGTGGTAATTGGTCGACCTCTCTCGGCTCGGCTTTCAGTAATTTGGTGGCTCGCGCTCTTAGTGAATCCTCGTTCGTCGCGCGTGCAATTACGCGCAATGAAAGCAATTTTGAACAATTTTATAATGGCATTTAAGGATGGATTTAGCCCGTGTTTGGCCAAAATAATTTGAGATTATAATTTTTGAAATATTTTTTTTTTGAAGAATGTGTAATTATAAAAGAAGAAAGATTTTTGGGTTTATATATAATATTATTTTGTTGGAGTATCTTTGGTTGATAAGAAGAAAAATTTGTGGATTATAATTTTAATAGGAACCAAACGGGAGTTTAATTGCTGTAGTGCTCGTGAGAAGTATGTTTGTCATTATAATTATTTTTAACAATGTTCTAAATAGTGGAAAGCATTATTATTCTTGAGATTTGCGATCCCCAGTATGATCGGTTTAGGATCATGGGATCATTTTCTATGAGACATGAAGGGCCGTAGTACAAAATGTACTTCTAATTAATTGCCCCATATATTATATATCTATCTATATGGAGAGATCAAGTAAGAAGGAGATTCTTATTTGTCCAAATGGTACTTCGAACTTGGAATGAACATAAAGAATAATGATACTTATTTGTATTTTGAGTTGCTCTGTCAGATCGATCGCTTAAGATCTTTGGTCTCTACCAAAACTCAATAAAAAAAATGGGATCACTTATGGACTCGTCGATAATGATTCTAATCTAGTTCATGATGTATTAGAAGTAGAATGCGCTTTAGTGGGATATTCACAGACGAAAAAAATTGTAGTTAATTTGATAATGATCGAGTGATATTGGTTCTTCGACCCAAACCGAGAAACCCCTTAGATATTATTTTAAATACTTAATCATTCCAAAAATAATTAATGGCATTTTTTACCCCATTTTTAGCCAAAAATGTATTTTGAAATACCGATTTGATCGAGAATGTGTGGTTAAAATATTATTTTATTAAAAAATGTATTGTGGAAAATAAGAAATAAAAATATATTTTAAAAAAATGAGAAATAAACAAGGACGTAATAATTAAAATATTATACATCAAACGTCTAAAATTATAAAATACTTTATCTACTTAATAATTTTTACAATTAGTCAATTATATAATTTTCAAGTTTTCGAAATATAAAAGTTAGATTATTTTTCATAGTTTCAACTTTCAACTAGACAAATCATACTTAACAAATTTATAGGAGTTTACATACTTTCAAAATTTTCAACAATACAATAAATTTCAAAATCATAATTACATAATATAGGTATCACTATGTTTTAAATTTTATATAATTTTTCATCAATTTAAGTCATTTTTTTTTTACTTTTGCACTAATAAAGTCATTTAAGAATTTAAAACAAAACTAAGTAATAGTCTTTTAAAAATAAATAAATAAATAAATAAAGTGAATAAATTAAAGTCAAATAAAAACTATTTAAAAAAGGAAAAAAGTTTAATAATAAAGTGTACCTAAGCATAGCGATCAACTGTTACTTCGCGTTTAATGTCAAGGCAAAAGATTTTACGATTGCCTCACCCTTAGGCTTATGTCTATACATGCTTTTTAAATCTCTAAGAACGAGAATAATTTATAGCTTTAATGAAAAATTATATGAATGTAAAGAAATATATTACTACAGTAAAATTCTTTTAATATCGATTGCTTCTATCGAGAATGTTAAAATGATAATTTAAATAGACTAAATTTCAAATTATCTTGGACATGAGCTCTTGTGACGTGGGCTAAGTGTTATTCATTTTAATAAAAAAAAAAACAAATCTTATTAGTAGAAATTTTTGTTACAGAGCATTTGGTCAACGTTTCACGGATCGCAGGTTTAGCTCTCGAGGTTCAATGTCTCAAGGCACCCTCCCCCATTTTTTGGCCGACAAGTCCGAACAACTGGCATACACGCATGCTATAGATAGGATATAAGGGAGAATACATGCATATGATCATATATCATTAGTGCACTGTTTGTACGATAGGCATTGTGCCTACTGTAAGCGTCTTTGCCGTACCGAATGGGGAGCTAAGCATTCTTACTATGTGACATTCTCCCCCATTTGAATTCGCTTACGTCCTCGTAGCGAGAAGTGGGTTTCGCATCAATACGCATCTGTCTCGTTGCAAGGTTAATAACAGCACCATTCCATATGGACATGCCTCTAAACCTGCAGTAACTCGTATTGCCGCCTCCGACACCAACCTTCACCCTCCGCCCTTCTGAGTATTGGTTCCTTGTGTGGACAGTCTCCGAACCGCAGCGTCTCAACGCATGTTGAATTGTGCCCTGCACTGTGCGCTCTTCGAAACCTCCTTTGAAAGACATCCAGGCAATTGCGCAACGCTGCCTCTCTTCATCCTTCTTCCTCACAACTTCTTTCGTCGGGTCTCGCCGCTTGCCGACACGATTCGTGACCCAAAATTTTTTCTCCGCAAAAACACACGACATTGTCCCATAACAATACCGCGTGCTCGAGCGGTTCCGCTCTGATACTAACTTTTAGTGATCATCGGTTTGACCCCCGATGTTCAACGCCCCAAGGTCATCCCCTCATTCTTTGGCCGACAAGTCCCAACAACTGGCATACACGCATGCTATGAGTAGGATATAAGGAAGAATATCTGCATATGATCATATATCATTAGTGCACTGTTTGAGCCACATTTTATGCGTTCCATAATTTTTTAACCATACATTTCATCAACTTTTATTAAAAATCTGATTTTAATCTTTACCAAACGGAAGCTTAATTTTCATCCATAATGGTGTATTTGAGCCACATTATTTTGTAAAATGTATTCTAAAATAATAGATTGATGAAAAATGTGTGGTTGAAAAGGAATGAAAAATTATTGATGCGATAAAAATATTATTTTTATTGAAAAATGTGTTGTTGAAAATGTTTAGAAAAATAAGAATAAAAATTTTAATACGTACCAAATATAGGCTAAATATTTGTTATCAAAATATATCATGATTTTACACCACAATTGGCGGCAGCGTTCTCTACACTCCCAGCATAAGCGCGTGACGCCTCAAATTTTCCGAAGCAAAGTTGAACTTGAAATAGCATAGAATTTTCTTACAGTATCCAACGTGTGGTCGGAGAGACGACTAACTGTTACAAATTCAACCCATTTATGCCGTCACCGTTAATCCAACTTCTCCCACTCACTATATATGTACGTATAAACATCTCGAACCCTTTTTAACTTCATTCTTTCGATTTCTATTCAAACACTCGAGTTTACATTTCTTCACGCAAGATAATCAAAGAACCAAAAACTTCAGCAGACCATTATCAGGTACTTCATCTTCATTCCGGCTTTTGCTTGCTAATTCTTGCAAACTTGAATAAGTTGTGACGTTTAGGCTTTAAGTTAAGTTGAATTCGAATATGTGCTTTTATTATTATTTTTATAATTTCAATCGGTTCTTGTTGTGTTCGACGAATTGTCGAGCTGGGGGCTTCTCTAGCTGTAGAAATCAATAAAAAAAAAAAAAATGATATTTGTTCTTTTCCTCTATCTCCTTTTGGGGCTTTAGATTACATAAGTTATTTAGATTATCTGATAATTATTTTTTGTAATTTCTCATTATGTAAAGAGGTTAGTCAGAAAAGATGGTTTTGTCTGATGATTTGCGTAGGATGGAAACTTACTATTTAGACATAAACTAATAAAATTGATGACTGTCTTAATAAACTTCTATTCGATTTTAATGCCTGCTTTGACTGTTTTGTGAATTTAATTCTGCATAGGCTTTGTGCATGATACTCATACGCAGGTGATTACTTCAACTAAACTGTCATAACTGAAAGAAGTAAAGTTAATTTTCTTCAATCACGTTGGTATTAATTGGGAATTAGAATTTACTTTTTGTAAGTTGGGTGTTCATGAAGTGCAAGGTTGAGTCTTTCTTCTTGATTAGAAAGGGAAGTCTTTAGTAATCTATATGTTCCTGTTCTACAGGTTGATCTTCTTCCAGGTAATCTGGACGTTGACGAACACTTTTACAAACTGTGAAAGTTAGGCCCAGAACTTTCAGTGCATAAAAGAGTGAATACTAACCATTTAAGATGGACTCTCGTTTTTTTGGACATAGTGTCGCAGGTGGAGACTTGTCATACACTTCTTATCCCGTCAGTTCCTCAATACCTACTAGGCTGTTCGGATCAATAAAGTTTGATACAGGAAACTCACCGAATTCACCTTTCTTTACCCACTTTGAGCCTGAGACATTAACCACGTATATTGACAGTCAAGAGCAGCACAGTTCCACGGATAATCTTTCTGAAGTCACCCCTTCTTCTAATTCTTCACTGGATTACAACAGTTATTTCCAACAATTAAGCCCGTCCCCTGTGTACCCTCAGGATAATCTGCTCCTTCGTTCTGGTGGACCTTCTTATATTCAGATTGCAAATCACAATCAAAACATAAAACACGCTCTACAGGAGTTGGAGACTGCTCTTATGGCACCAGATTATGACGAGGAAGTGACAACCTCAGAGCCTTCATTAGGGGGAAATAAGAGGCCTCAAACACCTGGCCAGCGGTCAAGATCTTGGAATCAGGAACCTCAGGGTTCGTCACATTCACATCAATCTGAGTCATCTTATGTTAACAGGTTTGGCAACTCAGGTGATGAACTATTTATAGAGAGACGTCAGAAAGCGATGGAGGATTTGACATTGAAGGGTACCCCACCAAATAATCTTAAACACTTGCTGATTGCATGTGCTAGAGCACTTTCTGAGAACAATTTGGCTGAATTCGAGAGACTAGTAGAACAGGCTCGTGGTGCTGTATCTATTAGTGGAGAGCCAATTCAGCGTCTAGGTGCTTACCTAATTGAAGGGCTTGTAGCAAGGAAAGAATCATCTGGCGCCCACATTTACCGGGCCTTGAATTGCAAGGAACCAGAAAGCAAGGACTTGCTTTCCTACATGCATATTCTATATGAAATATGTCCTTATTTAAAGTTCGGTTACATGGCTGCGAATGGTGCTATTGCGGAAGCATGTAGAAATGAGGATCGTATTCACATAATAGACTTTCAGATTGCCCAGGGAACTCAGTGGATGACTCTCTTACAGGCACTTGCAGCAAGACCTGGTGGTGCTCCACATGTGCGAATTACTGGGATTGATGATCCAGTTTCAAAATATGCTCGAGGAGATTGTCTGGCTGCAGTTGGGAGACGTTTGGCTGCAATTTCAGAGAAATTCAACATAACTGTTGAGTTTCATGCTATTCCAGTTTTTGCTCCAGAAGTCACAAGGGAAATGCTTGATGTTCGACACGGAGAAGCACTGGCTGTGAATTTTCCTTTGCAGCTCCACCACACTCCTGATGAGAGCGTTGATGTGACCAATCCAAGAGACGAACTTCTGAGGATGGTGAAATCACTCTCTCCCAAGGTGGTCACTCTGGTGGAGCAAGAATCAAACACAAATACTGCGCCTTTTGTTCCAAGGTTCATCGAAACTTTAGAATACTATTTGGCTATGTTCGAGTCAATAGATGTTACGATGCCCAGAGACAGGAAGGAACGCATTAATGTGGAGCAGCACTGTTTGGCTAGAGATATTGTGAACATTATAGCCTGCGAAGGCAAGGAGAGAGTGGAACGCCACGAGCTCCTTGGCAAGTGGAGATTGAGGTTTATGATGGCCGGTTTTCAGCAATTTCCTCTGAGTTCTTATGTTAATTCGGTTATTCGTAGTTTATTAAGATCTTATTCAGAGCATTTTACATTACTGGAAACGGATGGGGGCATGCTACTAGGGTGGAAGGAGAGGAACCTGGTATCTGCTTCTGCTTGGCACTGAAATAAAAATGCAGACAAAGAGGTGTAATTGTAGAAATACCTAGTTGATGACATGACTCATGTTTTAGAGTTTTGAAAATCCTTTATATCGGCCATAAGATAAACTTCATCATGTACTGTGTTTAGTTTTCAATCTTGATAGTAGAAATATATGTTAATTTGTTTTTTTGTAAACTGCAGCAGTTTATCTTCTCTTAAACAAGTAACGCGGACCTATTAAGATAAAACCTGAGAATATTTGGCATCATCGATGATAATTTCCACTATTATTATGGGGATAATTAGGCCTAGCACTGTAGCTGGGCCATATACAGGAAAACCTGATTGTTTTAAAAATATTATAATCCCAAGGCATCCATAGGTCTTTTATACCCCCTGCTGTCCTGCCTCTCTCTCTCTCTCTCGAGTCATCACACCTGCTAAAGGGTTCCTTTGTCTCCGAACATTTTTCATATTTCACACGCATAAATTGTATACGCTTAATAATAGAGGGTTTAGGGTTTCAAAAGTTGGGACATCGATTTTTGGATCCGCTGTTCTATGATTGTTGGCGAGGAGAGGTGAGGCTGTGTCATTATTCGGGTTTAAAAGCTGAAAATTTAGACGGGTCTCAAGTGTTGGAAAAATGGCACATATATGGACTGATTTTAGCATAATTTTGAGTGGGATGTGTTCGTTCATTTTGAAAGATCAAAGTTAATTCGTGTTATCCTCCGTAAGAATATCGAGATCATATATTTACTTGTCAAAAATAATAATTGGGTGAATGAGAAATTTGAATTCAAAGTGGATCATTGGAAGATGTTTACATGTGTTAAGGGGGAATACAAATAAGGTTTGTCTCACATAGAAAAATGATGAAGGCAATTACTAGTTTATATATGACTACACTTTAAAATAATATAATCATGTGTAGTATAGAGACTCAATTATCGTGCGACTGCAGAGGGTGCAAATCACGAATTGAATAAACACTTCGGACTTTGAACATGAATAGAACTCGATTTTTTCTTTGCCAGATGTCCACAAATTTCTTCTTCTCCTTTTTTTTTTTCTACATAAGATTTTTAGCTTTCTGTTTGGAAATATTTTACACTGGTATTTGAGCTGTCTATTTCAAGAAACGGATATTGAAAAATAAAATGAAGAATTCGTTCAAGACAGTTTTATGTTGAGTCAGTTTTTGAGTCTGTAATTTTTCAATACTGCCCTGACTTAGATTATAGTTTTAACCATAGAATGCCAAATGGGAAGTTTGTTAGTTATTTAATGTAATTGACTATTCTGTGAACAAAAATGATTAGATTTGATATGTTGTAAAAAGTCAAGGAGGAATGTGCAATCTGTTCAAAGTATGGTTTTAAGATCTAGGGTTCAAGTATGGGAAAAGAAGGAAACAAGCAGTGTGAATTTTCGCTAGAATGTCACTAATAATTGACTCGAGCATCAGAAACAGAACCTTTATCGCTCGACTATTGCCTCGCCTTCGCTCGAGCAACATGCTGTCGCTGAGCCCTCGCTTGAGCGATAGTGCCTATAAATACTCTAAAGCCACATAACGTATTGGAGAGGGTTGAACATTGAGAGAAACATATGTTGTGAGATCTACTTAATCTATTTGGCTTTAACATTCCTCATATATTTGGGTTTTTGTGAGAAAAACATTAGTTACATAATCCAAATACCAAATTGTCGTTTCCTCCATATTTGTCAGAGTTGTTGAAGATCAATGGAAGGTGACTGAAGTTCCAGTTGGTGAAGAACGCGGTGTTTTTCGTGCATCCACAGGAGATAGATGATTCCACAAGGCTAGGAGTTGCTACAGAATAGCGAAATCTAGGAGAGCTTTGGAAATTGCAGTTGGGAATTGGTGCGGAGCACAAAATCCAAGAAAACTATAGGAATTGCAGTCAGAAGATTAGATAGGACGTGTCATCGTCTAATCTGGTAGACTGTAAGTTAAAGAATCGGTTTATAGTGGATTGTTGATTGGCAAAGTGTCCGAGATTTTTACCTAATTGGGTTTCTCTGTGATCATTCTTGTGTTTCTGTATTGCTTACTTTATCTGCGATATTTAAATATAGGAAAAATTGATTTGCATATTTAACCATCTAGAATAATAATTAGATTAGTGATTTGTTGCTATTTATTTCTTAAGATATTTTTAATTTCACATTATTACCTATTCACCATCTCTAGGTAGTGTTAGGGTCGAACTACGTAACTTTCACAACGAATGGCTCTTCAATTTTCAGGTGGGAGTGAAACTCATTTGTTTTGGTGTAGGAATATCATTTGTAGATAATATTTTGTGATTGTTGACTATCTGCCAACTGTTGCATATTGTATTTGTATATAAATTTTAGTTTTAACCTATTACTTTTGAAATTTTTCTTGAGTTTCTATTCATACTTAAAAGCCACTAAATTCCCATTCGAAGTAACTCAAAATCTTCATTGTGATGTTATTAATTGAGTAACAATTTAATGATATAGCTCCTATTTTTTTCTTTTATATAAAATAGAAGAAGTTTATGCATATCTTATATATAACCCTGCTTCAGTTTACTTTGTGGAAAAGACTATATTATTACGATGTTTACAATTGTAAATTGTCCCTCATGTTGGCTTTTATTTCACTCATAATGAATAATAATTTAGATGCGAGTTCCTATTCTCCAGTTTTACAGTATATCAAACACAAAGAATGATTTTTAAGAGAGAGAGAGAACTTAAAATTGCAAGAAGAAAAATAATAGAAAAAGAACACTGGTAGATTTTCATATATCTCAAAATGTTAATATCAACATCTATTTATAGATGCCAACACTATATTTCCAAAGAGTTATGATATTCCGCACGAGCCAAAACAATACATATTTACAAGTACATAATCAATGGCAGATCTAGCACCTAGCGAAGGGCGCGATAGCTCATGCTGGATCCGCCGGAATTTATAGGCATGGTTGCTCTACTTAGTTACAAACACTATATAGTAGACAATAACATTTTATATTTCCAAGGATAGTGTATCTGAGCCTTTTTTTTCTTCTTTTCTTAGACTTTGGGTCTTTTCTTTTGTTGGGCCTTTTTTTTAAAAAAAAATCGGCCCATTAAGAGCTACAAAGAAGATAAAATTCAATAGCCCATAAAGCCAAACCCTATATTCTATGTTCTACCTCCCGGCTCCCTTTTTTCCTTGTAGCTGCACTGCCGCAGCCCCAACTCACGCCAGCACTGTCCATCTTCACGCTTGCTCTTTAGTAGATGATAACATTTTACATTTCCAAGGGAATTAATTATAGAATTAACATTTTTTTTTACCTTTACACATCCTTTGCTTTAAGTGCTTTTGGGAAATAATTATACTTGTGGTCATTCAAAATCAAATTGGGAAATTTTGGATTAATTGAGATTTTAGGGTTGATTATACCAATAACCAACTATATTCCAATTTTTGTGTTGAATCTTTAAAAAATTTATAGTTGAATGTTTAAGCACTGGAGAGCTTTTGATATGCTTTTCACGTTACTCAAGTTCTTAAATTCTTCACCTTTTTTAAATAATAAATTGATTGTGCCAATTTTTGGGAGAGCATTATTAACAAAATGCTACATTTTCATTTTTACAATTACAAAATCAAATTGTATCATGTATTTTTTTATTATTATTTTGGGTTGTATTGAATTATATTTTTCATTTGTATATAGTTTTTTACGTTTTAGTGCATTTACGTATAGATTGAAGAATTTTAAATATTAATAAACGATCTCGTTATTACGATTGTTGACCGTTGACGATCAACGTCCACCTAGCTGACCTTTAATCCTGGATACGCCACTGTACATGATCGACTTGGTGTGAAAAGAGGTGAAAAAACAAAAGATCAGCATGAACAAGTACATATGCACTTGTTTTGGTGTGAACGTGCAATGGTTGTCACTAAGCTTGAAATGGCCTTGGCATGTGTACTCCTACATTTTTCATCACTTTGAGCCTTCATCAAATAATTCCACGACTCATGTAAACCTTGTAAATATCCTATAATGTCAAGAACCGATATTATTACAATATTTCGAACATTTCTAATACCCATATTTTTCACTTGAAATAAAAGTATATGAATATAGTGATATGAAACGGATCGAAGATAATGACAATAATATAATAATGAAGAAGAAAAAAAGAACACAAAAATTTATGTGAAAACCCAATTTGAGAAAAATTAGGGCATATGAGAACAATCCACTATAATCAATAGTTTTGTGTTTACAATAACAAGATTCCAATAATCTCAATTGAAATCTAAGCTCTCAATCTCTCGATATCTATTGAATGTGTAGAGAATATAATGAGAATGTTCCAATATGGAGAGACAATGTGGAAATATATACAAATCCTCTTATTGGAGTTCAAGATGAAGAAGAGATCTTAAAATCCAGATAAAACGAGAAAATCATGGAAAAATTGCTCTACCAAGGCACCCGGTTTGTTTTTCCCCAACAGGGGACCCGGCGCATCGGTTGCTATCCCCTTTTTTCTTCTTGGTGTTGTGGCGCCCGCCTCTCGGGTTTGATATCTCCAAAGGTGTTTTCACTAACCACAAGTTCTTTTTCAAGCCTAACTCTTAATCATAGTTGAATTTTGATCTTCATGACTTAGAACTCTTCAAAACCCAAACTTCTTTAAACTTCTTCCAATCAACCAAATCCAAATCCAAATCACATGAAATTCGGATCACACCACAACAAATCTCTACCTTAAGCCAAATTTCATCACAAATAATTAAAACACATATTCAAGTAAACACCATTTCTCCTCTTCCAAGTAAGTTCCAATAGACTAAATCAATGACAAACACTCAATAAGTTCAAACAATACTCAAAGTTAGCAATAGGAAGTGACTTTGTCATCATATCAATAGGATTATCCTTAGTATCAATATTGCTCACTACAATATCACCACGAGCAATCACATTACGCACAAAATGGTACCTCACATCTGTGCTTAGTCCTCTCATGAGACATTTGATCATTAGTCAAGAAAATTGCACTTTGACTATCATAGAATACTATAGATATATGCAAGTCTTCACTAATTTCACAAATTAATATTCTCAGCAACATAGCCTCTTTACATGCCTTTGTAATGGCCATGTATTTTGCTTCTATTGTAGACAAAGCCACTGTATTTTGTAAAGTAGCTTTCCAGCTGATAGCACAGCCTCCAAGGGTAAACACATACCCTGTAAGTGATCTCCTCTTATCAAGATCCCCTGTATAATCTGATCCACATAACCGATGACTCCATCTGAATTTTTACCAAAATATAAACAAGCATTTGAAGAACCCCCCAAGTATATGAGCGAACCAACTGCACTTGAGTAAGGAATCCGAGACTGTGGATACAAGTTAGATGATAGTTTGAAGTGGGCAGCCAAGAGAGTACTGATAGCTTTAGCTTTCACCGTATTAAATCTTCCAAGCACCTTCTCAATGTATCCCTTCTAACTCAAATACAATCTGCCAACCTTTCTATCCCTCAAGATTTTCATTCCAAGAATTTTCTTCGTTGCACCCAAATCCTTCATGTCAAACTCCTCGCTGAGTTGTAATTTTATTTTTCTGACCTCTGCTTTATCCTTAACTACTATGAGCGTATCATTAACATATAATAACAAATATGTAGTTCATCCACCACTTTCCTTTCTGAAGTAAACATAACTATCATAATCACATCTATCAAAACCATGAGTAGTTATTAATGAATCAAACCTCTTATACCACTGTCTTAGTGACTGCTTTAATCCATACAACAATTTCTCAATAGACACATATAGTCTTCATTTTCTGAAATTATGAACCCCTCTGGTTGTTGCATGTAGATGTTCTCCTAAAGTTTTCCATGTAAGAATGTGTCTTGACATTCATTTTCTCAAGTATCAAATCATTCTTAGCTACCACTCCAAATAAAGTTCGAATAGAGCTATGCTTCACAACTGGTGAGAACACCTATTTACAATGAACCAATCTTTTACTTTTTTTGTAATTTCACCAACTCCCAACTGTTATTTTTGCTCAATGACTCCATATCCTCATGCATAACAACCATCCATCTGCTAGAATCATTGCAACTGACTGTCTATGAATATGTAGCAGGCTCCTCAGTGGAACCAATGTCTTCAGCCACACTCAATGCATAAGCTACCAAATCTAATTTCTCATACTTTTGTGGAGATCTAATCTGTTTGCGAGATCAATCCCTAGCTATAGAATACCATGATACTGGTGGTGTAGGCAAAGTAGGCACAATATTCTGTGTGTCAACCTCGAAATTGACTAATCTATAGTAGACTGTTATGCAAACTCTGATTGTTTTTCTGAACCAATCTCCAACTCTACATGAGTTGGTTGAATGATTCCGCTCCTCAGTTTTATCAGAATCCCCAACATATGAACTATGAACCATAACAAGTTCATCAAATACTACATTCCTACTAACAAACACCTTTCTAGTTTCGGAACACCACAACTTATACCATTTCACACTTGATTTATACCCAAGAAAGATGCACTTTCTAGATCTAGGCTCCGACTTTCCATTATCCACACGAGCATAAGTCGAACACCCAAAAATTTTCCAATCAGAATAGCAAGAAGGTTTACCAGACCATACCTCTTCTGGTGTCTTTTCATAAATGACAATTAAGGGTGATCAACTAATCAGAAAACACCTAAAAAGATTTAGGCAACGTAGAATTTGAAAGCATACAACTAACCTTTTCTATCAAGGTTTTTTTCATCTGTTCCACCACGCCATTCTGTTGAGGAGTTCCAGACATTATCAAGTATCTCAAGATGCTTTCAGCCCTGTAGAAGCTATTGAATTCATTTGAACAAAATTCCAACTCATTATTAGCACGTAGAAATTTCGCTTGCTTTTTAGTCTGCTTCTCTACTAATGTTTTCCATTCCTTGAAGGTTCCAAAAACATTACTCTTCTGTTTCAAGAAGAATACCCAAACTTTCCTGAAAAAGTCATCAATTATTGTCAATAAGTAATAATAATCTCCTTTAGATGGTACTCTGGTTAGTCCCTAAAGATCTGAATGGGTATATTCAAGTGTTCCCTTCGTGTTGTATCTTCATTTAGTAAATCTGACTCTCTTCTGTTTCTTAAATACACAACGCTCACAAAACTCTATTTTATTGGTTTTCTACCCATCAAAAAGTGCCCTTCTACTCAGCTCTGTCATCCCATTATCACTCATATGCCCGAGCCGCATATGTTAAAGTTTTGTAACTTCATCATTTGTCAAAGAAGAAGTAGAAACTGCTACATCCCCTATCACTGTAAAACTGCACAAAATATGCAGCTCTGTAGAGTTTTTATGCCCCCTTTATGACAACAAGAGCACTCGGCTCACTTTCAAAACTCCACCTTCACCAGTGTATCTGTAGCCCTTTGAGTCTAGTGTATTCAAAGATATGAGATTCTACTTCAGTTCTGGAACATGTCTTACATCTGTGAGTGTTCTGACAGCCCTATCGAACATTTTGATTCTGACCGTGCCAACTCCGACTATTTTACAACGCTCGTTGTTTTCCATAATCACAACACCTCTCAAAACTCCTTCACATGTAGAAAACCAATTCCTGTTAGGACACATGTGAAAAGTACAAACCAAGTCAAGAACCCATTACTCAGAATTTTTAGAATCATGTCAGAAATAATAAGAAGCTCTCCACCACTATGCTCATATTCCACAACATTAGCCTCCGTTGTATTAACATGTTGCTTCCATTTCTCAGTAACACCAGTAGCTTTATTTCCATTTTCTTAAAGCATAGCAATCAGCTCTAATAAGCCTATTTTTCTTATCATAGTGATATGTCTTCTCAGCATGTCTAGATTTCGATCCGCCCCTCATATTTCTGCCAAGATTCCTATCTTGATTTCTCCCGCGCACAATCAAGGTTTCAGTATGATTTCCAGATCCTCCAGTAAGATGCCTCATCTTCTCCTTAGATAGTAAAGTATCATATACATCTTCCACAGTGAAAGTATCCCAACTATATAATAGTATCTCTAAAGGTCACAAAAGATGGTGGTAGGAAACACAACAACATCAATGCCAAATCCTCCTCGTCATACTTAACTTTCAATGTCTTCAAATCAGCCACGATTTATTTGAACATAGTTAAGTGATCATCCAATGACGCACCTTCAGACATCTGATGAGAATACAAACGTTGTTTCAAGTATAGTTTGCTGATTAAACTCTTTCTCATGCAAAGTTGCTCCAACTTTAACCACAATGCAGCGACACCTTTCTCCTTAAGAACATTCTGAATAATTTGATTCGAGAGATGTAAATGTAGTGAATTTGAGATTGGAATTTTCGACCACTACGCTGCTTTTCATCATGCGTCTAGGTAGCGGCATCCTATCAAGGCCAAACAAAGCTTCATCCAAATCCTTATGCGCCAACACCGCTCGCATCTTCATTTACCATAATGTTAATCTCGTGTTTCTATCCGACAATGGAATGTCATACTTCATTGTCGCCATACGGAACAATCAACCTCACGCTCTAATACCGCTTGTTTTGAAACAGATCACAAGATAATGACAATATTGAGATAATGAAGAAGAAAATAAGAACACAAGAATTTACGTGGAAACTCAATTAGGGAAAAACCACGAGTAGAGGAGAACAATCTACTATAATCAATAGTTTTGTGTTTATATATATCCTCTTATTGGAGTCCAAGATGAAGATGATGTCCTAAAATTCGGATAAAACAAGAAAATCGCAGAAAAATTACTCTATTGAGGTGTCTGGTTTGTTTTTTTGAATAATTTTGATTTTCATGACTTAGAACTCTCCAAAATCCAAACTTCTTTAGATTTCTTCCAATCAACCAAATCAAAATCACATGGAATTTGGATTACACCACAACATATAGACATTTTAACTTTATTTCATATGTTTATCTTAATATAGTATCCATCAAAACATATGGCCCTTCCGGAACTTCAACTAAATTTGCAGAATTTTATATTGTACGAATGTTAGCATCCTTTTCTTTGTCCTTCAAGGAGACGTTACACATTCATCTACATGCTTCGGCGTACAACAGGTTTGTGATCAATGCCATAATTTAGTTTAGCCTTGCACTAACCAAGTAAAGCTTGACCAAAACCAACTTAGTCAAATTATGGTTGCAGAAAATAATCACAAATGAAATTAGTTCTATTCATGGATAATATTAAATCAAGCACGGGCTAGTGGGAAAACATATTAATTTAACCAAACTACTAGCAAACTAAAAATGGAAAGAATACTAAATTGGATATCTAAAATCATGAATTATGTGTTCTAACTAAATTGGATTTAGTTTTAAATTGCTCATATAAATTCTTTTAATTCATGAAATCCGATGGTGGAGAAAAGATCATCAAGTGTTAGCCTAAAAGTTAATTTATCTCCAAGAAACTTAAACACAAAAACAATCGAATAATATAAAAATAGACTCCATGTAATTTTGAACCAAAAAGAATGAATTGACCTACTATTCAATGGAAACATTATTTTGGTTTGAATCAAAGTTCGAGTAGTCCTTTCACCAATTGAATTTACTGAAAATCACCATAATCTTGACAATTGCTAACTTTATTTGCTAGAGTATTGTGCCGATAGTGTGTTGTATATAAAACTAAGAGTATTGTGCCAAAAAGAATCATTTTAATTTTTTTCAGCTATTCTATTTGTACAACCATGGTTGACCGAAATGGTTGACAACCACTCACAGTGGTTGATCCCATTGTGATTAAAAAAAAAAAAAAAAAAAAATTTACCCATCCACCCACCCCATGTGTGTGTGATTGTCAACAAAAACCACCCCCTCCCCGAGTACAAGTAGCTTCTCTCATCTTTTTTGCAGCAATGAAATTCGTCATCTTTCAATGAGAGTTCAAGATTCACACTTTTCAAGTAAGTAGGACTGTAGTCTAAATATCTTAATAATGCTAAAAAGTCACTCATCAATTTTACAACATGAAAGTTGATTTTTGACAAATATTATTAAGGTGCAATTATTTATGCAAATAGAGGGCAAAAAAAAAAAAAAAAAAAAACTTTCATCCAGTTGGAAACAATTTTTTTTTTTTTTTTTTAAAACAGGAAATGTCTTTATATGCAAAGAAATATAGAGAAAGAAAATTTAGTATATGAAAGAAATTAATCCATATAGAATTTGTGATGATATTAAAATAAAATCTTAAGAATTATAATATTTTAAGATAAAAGATCGGATCTTTTGCTTATTATATTACACACATCCACTGCGACACCCAACATAGAATACGATTTATTAAGGATAAAAATTAGGGACGTTGTGTGACCGTGACTCCAAATAACAAAATCGTGACAATATATAATTTCAAGTATGCATGTACAATTTAAGAATGTGATATAATGTATGTATCTTTGAAAAATTATCATTTCATGCGAAGATTGTCATTATGTCATGTGATTGTGACCTATGAGGTTGTATGATTGTGGCCTAAAATATTTGTAACATGTTATGTAACTTCGACATTCTACGTTATGTGATTTATAGGTTGTGTGTATGTGATAACAATTCTTAAATATGGTTCATGCTTCTTTGGATGTAATTTAAGGCATGTATATTTAAAAATTATGACTTCCTGCAAGAATTGTGAGGTGGTTTCAAGGCTGATTTTAGGGTTTGAGCCAAATTATTGTAGAATGAGAATGAAAAATATAGTCATTATTGGACCAACATAAGATATAGAAAATTTGAATTTAAATATTGATGTGATGGATAACAGTCATATTTTTCATTTTAATGAGATAATAATGTAGATCAAACGGGGGCTGAATGTTTCATTTAGAATATGAGAATGAAAATTGTTACACCTCAAATTTCAAAAATTTCTAACTTTATTGTTAAAGTCCACGCATGACATAAATAATCACACAGACTTGAGGGACTATTGTTATGACTCATAAATAGAAGTGCTAGGAGAGCCACGTGGCACCATATCTGAGTAGTGGGACCAACCCAATTGAACCATGATGCATTTTGCTATCCTTTGACGTGTCAATTGAGGCCCATCATCCGATGCCATTGTTGTAGCCAAGGCCCTGCCACTTCTGAGGCGCCATGTGTCTAAAGCTCCTTAGCTGGTGACGACCCACGTGCACGGATTTGCTAATGATGAAAATCTTGTTATGAATGATTGATATGACCTTTAAGAATTGTAAAGCTAGGTCAACGTGGTGACGGTTGGGATTTGATGCCTCGGCCAAGGAGTTGAGGCCACTTATAATTTGATCCAAAGGTCACCATTTAATTTGTAATACTATAAATATCATCACCATGTAACAATTGAAGACTAATGCAATTCTAAATATTTGGAGTAATATTATTCTTTCATTCTTACATCTTTACTACAATACAGTTACAAATCTTATTTTTATCGATAGATCATTATACAATATTGTTCCATAAATCTCGTTGGAACCCGAATGGAAACGTCTTGTATTGTTGAGCTCCTCCCACGTTCAAAACTTGAAGCGATCCTGACTGTCGATCGGCATCAACGTGTTGGATTTAGCTTACATATGCACGAGTGACCCGACATCTGTTGAGTTCATTTTTTGATGTCAACAAAAATATTGAATATGATTGTTAATAATCCCATTTTCTCTCTTCATGTTTTGTGATTTTGCAATCCGTTGAAGGTGATACTTAACCTTCAAATATGGAATTACTTATTAAAATTATTTTATTCGAAAGCCTTGTTTCTTATAAATGCAAAACCATTAACCTACATAATACGCATTCTAACTTGCGAGACAAATAAGTTTAGCCTTGCACTAACCAAGTAAAGCTTGACCAAAACCAATCGAATAATATAAAAATAGATTCCATGCAATTTTGAACCAAAAAGAACGATCGACCTACTCTTTAAAGGAAACATACATTTTGGTTTGAATCAATGTTCGAGTAGTCCTTTCACCAACTGAATTTACTGAAAATACCATAATCTCGACTATTGGTAACTTTATTGGCTAAAGTATTTGTTAAGAGTGTATTATACATATCAAACTAAGAGAATAAGAGAGGTGAATTAAATTAGTCAAAACTCAAGTCTATTTTATTATAATAATTGACTCATATTTATAATTAATGTTTCAATTAGAATTCAAGATTCATAGTCTTCGAGTAAGTAGTACTATAGTCTAAATATCTTAATAAGGCTAATTAATCATTCATCAAATTTACAACATGAAAGTTGACTTTTACAAATATTATTAATGTGTAATTATTTATGCAAATAGAGGGTAAAAAAAAAAAAAAAAACCTTTCATCGAGTTAGAAACATTTTTTTTTTATTTAAATAGGAACTCTCTTTATATGCAAACAAATATAGAGAAATAAATAAAATTTAGAGAAAATTGCAGCAGCGGTATCAAACCTTTTATTAAGTAGCAGATTTTATTCAAACCTTTTATTTGTGCCACCCACGGTACCAAATCATTCAAAATGTTGCAATTGGAGTTCAAGTGGAAGAAAATGGTTATTTTGACCATTAGTTGATAAAAAATCAAAAGTTTGACCAAATGTTAACTTATTTTAAAAGGATAAAAATGTAATTTTATATTTTACATATAAAATAACTAAAACAAAGAATTAAGCCAGAAAAAAGAAGAAGAAGAAAACACCGTTCATCGTCTTCCCACACCCACACCCCACCCACCCCAAAATCAAAAATAAAAAACCACCACTTCCATCGTTCCCTTGCCACTCACCCACATCTACCTCCCCTAAGTTCCTCTACTTGGGTACACTAGTTAGCTCTCGAGATGCAAATGTTGGCTCCGCTGCCACCCAAAATGAAAAGTACACCCCTGCAGTCATTTCGCTAGATTACCAGTGGTTGGGGTCATCTGAGCTCTAGCCTCTCTTGCCCCTGCCACATCAACACTCTCACCAAAACTACAAAGATGCTACTGCAAAAAACCCTCATTCTTCTTATTCTTCCCTAGAAGAAAATGAAGAATCACCAAGAGGGTCCCAGGAAACAATGCTAGTCCATTTCACATTAGGTCATCCCTCCTAAAAGCTTAAACCCAATTAATTTGAACTTTCCAGCTTATTCTCCGTCATCTGATAATAGCCCATCAATGGTGTTGAATTCCAGTAGCACAAAAGCTTAACATCAAAATCATCGGATAGCTTATTGATTTTTTGGCTCCTTTAACGCGTTATATCCCACCGGCTCTACCTCGGGAGCCGAGGGCATATATGCCATTTTCGCTTTCATCGTCTGAGGATGGGGCTTGTAATTCCTCGCCTCAGAGTTTTGAGTATTAGGTTGTTAGAAGAAGGCCAAGTCCATCCCGTCCTTCGCTTCCATAGTCGTCGCCACCACCAAGGAGACACACTAGGAAAAACATGGAAGAGTTTAAGAACGACAAAAATGATAGAGTTCGTGTTGATGCCGATGAGAAATTGGGTGGTTGTGTTCAGGGTGGTAAATTTGGAGTTTTGGCGAGAGGTAGACAGTGAAGGCAAATAAGATAATGGGGACGCTGGGGCTTTGGTGGTTTTTGATTTTTGGTTTTGGGGTGGGGTGGGAAGGGTGTGGGAAGAAGATGAACAATATTTTCTTCTTTTTTTTTGACTTAATTCTTTGTTTTAGTTATTTTATATGTAAAATATAAAATTACCTTTTTACCCTTTTAAAATTAGTCAACATTTGATCAAACTTTTGATTTTTGGTCAACTAACGGTCAAACTAATAGTTTCCATCCACTTGATCTCTAGTTGCGATATTTTGAAATGTTTGGTACCGTGTGTGGCACAACTAAAAAGTTTGGACAAAGTATGTTACTTAATGAAAAGTTTGGTACCGCCTTTGCAATTTTCCCTAAAATTTAGCGTACAAACTTGTTTCTCAAAAATGCAATTCAGTGGAGGTTAGTTTAGTAAATTTCCTGAGACTCCTAGTTGTATGAGTGGATGGCCATGTGGCAACCCCAATTGGTGTACTAGACTTGACATGGATTGTGTTTGTTTAAATGGACACTGAACCATTGGATTTGATCTATGCCTGCAATTTATTCTTGGTCTGATATGACCTTTGGTTAGAACGGGATATGTTTCAAAGTGGCCACATCAACGTGATCATTTATCACTTTAACCAAATTTTTTAACCATTCACCACAATTGCCTATTAATGCGTAAAAGATAAAACTACACTTATGTATATTATACAAATACAAAAATATGGTATTGTTTAAAAGAAAATAATACAATTTTTAAGTTATAAAGAATTCCAAACACTTTCCACTTAAAATTTCAAAATCAAATCACTTTCTTTATCTGTTAACTCCAACACAAATAAAAACTATTTCATTTTGATCTGTTTCAAACTTGAAATCTCATAAATTTATCAAACGCTCAATAAGAAAATATTGTTTATAGCAGTCACTTGAAATCGGTAAGTAATTCTAATTTCATTTTCGTTAAATTAGTACATTGTTTTAATCTTTAAATCTTATTTCAACATGAGCAGATAAAAAATTTATGATTTTAAACGGATCTATAATTTTTTTGCAAAAACGAGAAAAAAATTCATATGTATTGTATATATTATTTCAGACAAATTTCCAACTCAGATAGATAGGAATGAAGAGTAGCCAAACCGTACTGAAAAAGACTAGTTGGAAAAGTCAGCCCAACCGTCTGGAAATAGTCGGACCAACTGGCTGGGCCAACTGTATTCCAGCCATCCAACCGAACTGGATGGCTCACACAGCTGGGCCAACTGGCCCAACCACCTTTTACCCCCCTTTTCCCCATAATTATAATTTTTTAAAACAAATTATGTTTCCTAATACATATATGGGATCACATGCAGTCCTGATTTGTTACTTTCATGAATTTGAAATGGTCGACGAGTCAGTAAATGGACAAGTGAAAGACATGGTGTTATTGCAATTGTGATGGCATTGAGTACATTATATGCACAAATGTACCATGATATACTAAACGAGCTCAACGTTGATTCCTCTCAGTACGACATGGAATTGAGATTTCTATTCAATGAGCATACATCTATTTCAATTCCACATGTAAAGGTTACTTTTGAAGATGAAATCCAAGTTTTAATTGAATTGAATCAAAATTGCACGACTACTCCTATTTGTGTAACTTTAGAGAATAAGAATGTACCCGAGAGTGAACACGAAGATCCCGATGAAGAGGATCGTAATGTGAATGATTTATGGGACATAGCGGAGATAACTCGTGATGATGACGTGGTTATTTCCGATACAATTGTTCTTCACCAAGATCTTATTGTTACACATGGAATTCTCTCGATAGTTCAAGATAACGAGAATGAAAATAAATTTACAAATGAGGATTCGATTGCTCTATCCCATCAGAGACATGAGTCGGGTGAGAGCTCATTGTAGCGACCGAGAAAAGAAAAGAAAATAAAATCTTGTGCTTCATTTTAAAATAATTTTTTTTTGTATAAACCAAAAAATAATCTGGATTATGTTATTTTATCGCTACAACACTTCCTAAGAATTCAAAATAATGTTTTGGTCACGATAGTAAATTAGCGCGTACGTGTCTTTTAAGGCGTCAAATTTCTTTTAAATGTTTGTGATGACATATTTTAAGTTCCTAATTTTTATAAACAGATAGATACATTTATTGTTATGTCAAATAGTCCTTAAACAAGATTTTTGTCTTTATATAACTCCTATCTATTCAGCCACGATTTTTAATTTTTCTCATCCCTCAATGTGACTTTTCTTTTTCTCCACTAGGCATTTCATTTGAATTGGTAATAACCACAAAGTTTCATAACTGTTTAATCACTTAAAATCCATATTAATTATATATAAAAGAAAACTGTCATTTGAATGAATTTAACCTACACGTTAGTTATTCCACCATTTATACCCATTAGGCATTTCATTCAAAGTGTTAATACCCACTAATTAGAACCATTATCATAATTATAAAGGAAAAACTCTCCATTTCAGTTTAAAAGTAACCTAAATAATAACCCACTTTCATTTGTTTTTACTTACATTTTTGGTTATTGCTAATTGACTTTACATTTTGTGTTTTATAAATAACTACATTCTACAATCCCTAGAGCCATATTTCTCTCCCAAACTAAAATTCTTTTACATAAAATCATTTCGCCTTTGATCCCATGGATTTAAGACACCTTGAATTTAAAAAATTTCTGAAGGGAAGGCTAAGAGTACGCTGCATTTTACTACATATTGAACATCAAAGGATATTCAAACTCCAAGTGTTTAAGGTAGGGATGTTTACGACACTTTTGTAAGTAGAGTAAAATTATTTGTTTTTGGTTTGCATTAACGTGTTATTGTATTATTCATGAGAGAATGGAAACACCCTTTGGGTGGTTCAAATAAGAGATGAATAGATGGATTTTAATTCATGAAAATGGGTTGTTAAAACCTAAGCATATGCAGACTGCTTGATCATTGGTTCACTTTGAAATTGACGGCGACACAAATAACCAAAAATTGCAATTCTAGAAAACATATTTTTTTAATCTATTTACTTAAGTATTTTCTACTAAGTATTGCTTCTGATATTCAGTCCTACAAAATTTACAGGTTAATTGAAGGCATGAGAATGGTTTGGCATGGTGGCAAGTGCTCGACGATTTGAAATGCTTTGAACTTTTAGTAAAAATTTTCATTCGTTTAAATCTCTTATATATGAATTTTTAGACGATACTTTTAAAATGTTTAATTTTCTGTTTTCACCTAGTTTCACATATATTGCATGTCAACTATAACTTAAAAATATTGGAATGACTGAACATGAAAGTTCCTTCTGTTTAAAAGTGGTAAAATATGGGCTACGATACATGCTTTAGAGTGAAATCAGTGGGGTTTCAAAGGTCTATGAGTCTTCCAATAGTAATCTTTGGAATTACCCTAAAATATTATCTAGAGAGAAAGTTATGTCCATTTTGGGTAGACCGCGTCGAGTCAGTTCCGAATTTTCTACTCAGCATAGTCGAACAATATTTTCATGTTTCAAACCTTATCACCGAGACCCCAATTTCTAACATGATATGCGTATATGAATGCTATAGTCCCTATAAAAAATTCAAAATATTTTATCAACATTTACTAGGTTAAACATATTTTTCTCTTTCCGCCGCTGTATAACGGTAATTGCTAGAATTTCTCCAATGTTTTTCAAAAATTTTCTTATTTACAATTTATTTTGGTTAACATTAAAGAGGTTAACAAAGAGCTGATTTTTTTTTAACGCTTCGAGTTTCAGGGAATTTAGGGCGTTACATTCATAGGTGGGAACGAGTGCACGGACCTCTAATTGTTTGCGTGTAGTATATATCAAATAATTTTTTAAAACAAAGAAAGATTTGCATGAAGCTGTACACCGGATTGCTTTGAAACATAATTTTGAGTTTAAAGTAAAGAAATCAAACAAGTCGACGTACACAATTATTTGCATTGACGACGCTGCCATTGGCATTTGCGAGCAACGAAAAATGGACATGGATGAGTTTTTTGTAATTCGTAAGTATGCACATGAACATACTTGCGAAGTGGGTATTCGTCAAAATGATCACATGCAAGCTCGAGCATGGTTCATTGGTCGACCAATAATACACAAGTTTCAGGACTCACGAACGATCTACAGACCTTCAAACATCATTAACGATGTTCGTTGAGAGTACTGGGTGGTCATGAGTTATTAGAAGGCTTGAATGGCCAAAAAATGTGCATTGGAGAACTTAATGAGCTTGACTGAGGAGAATTATGCTAAATTGGCTAGATATTGCTATAACATGGGGGAAAACTAATCCTGAATCGGCATTTTTTATTAAGAGGAAGGGCAAGAATCGCTTTAAGTATTTCTTCATGACCATTGGATAATGCATTCTAGGATTTCAAAACACAATGCGATTCGTAATTCTAGTCGACGGTACAACTCTTAAGGCTAGATACGAAAGCAAGTTGATTATTGGTACACGTCAAGATTCCAACATCCAAATTTATCATGTTGCATTCGGCATAGTTGATGGAGAGAAGGATCAGTAATGCGTTAGTTCTCCATGAAGTTCAGGGAAGTAATTGAGGACATCGAGAACATTGCATTCGTAATTGTCTGGGGGTTGTCAATAGTAAATGGTATTGCCGAAGTCTTTCCTGAGACACATTACAGTTATTGTATGTACCATATACAGGGCAACCTCAAGACTAAGTATCGAGGTTGTGGCATTATTGCATCGCTTAGGAGAGTTGCAGAGGCTTACAGTTTTGAAGAGTTTGATAAGTTCATGGTTGAAATAGAATGTAAATCACATGTTGTATGAGATTATCTAACAGAGATGAGGATCGAACATTGGGCACGATCATATTTTTCAAGACATCGATACAACATGATGACGTCCAACAATGCGGAGTCTCTTAATGCGTTATTTAAGAAGGGTCGAGAGTTACCAATTCTCTTAATGATTGAGCAAATTTGTAACAAGTTACAGTAGTAGTTTCATGACCGACATGAGGAATCACAGAGTTGAACAAGTGTGCTAACTCCGACTCAGGAAGAAAACTCTTCAAAACTCTAAAGATGGGGAGAAAGGTATGTGTGGAACCTACTGGATCAGTTCGCTTCTTCGTGAGATATTGACATAATATCAAATACATCTTGGACTTGAATGATAACACATGCACGTGTATAAAGTCTCAATTAGAGAGTTTTCCATGTGTGTATGGAGTGGCAGTGACTATGCATAGAGAATTTCCACCACACACCTTATGCAATTATTATTACATGGCTGATTATTGGAGAGCAGCGTATATTGAAACAGTATTTCCTCTACCAAATAAAGTCGAGAGGGAAGTTCTCGACCATATTCTCCCACTTAATAATTTGTTGCCACATGAAGTTGGACCACGTACTCTTGGACGTAGACGTAAGTCTAGAATACCATCCACCGAAAAAACTTTTAAATCTTGTAAGTGCTACGTAGCAGGGCATACTTGCCGATTTTTTACAAGTTAGATTCCTCTACATAACAATTCAATAGATGCGTAATCCCTATATTTTTTTATTTTAATGCATAATCATTGTCGTAGTTGTATAAAATCATAGTTGAGAAACCTAGAGCGCAACTATTGAAGGACCTCAATTGCAAATTGCTGAAAAAGGAGGCAAAGTCTAGGCTCCACTATAGCACCGCCTATGCGCCCACTCCCTGCCCATTTTCTTTGCTTTTCTTTTCCCTCCATTTTAATGCGGTTCTTTGATTTGAATCGACATAGAGATATAATAGGTTAAATAAATCAATTTTGATTAATTTCGCTTGAGAGTGGGAATTAAATAAAATTGAAAGATCGAGTCTAATTAGGCATCGGCTATACAGTCACAATGCTTAAATGCGTTTTACAATATTTAAAATTAGTTGATAAATAAATAGACAATTAAATATACAATGTTTACACGCGTTTTACAATATTTACAATTATTTTATAAATAAATGTACAATTAAATATACAATCTTTACGGATCATATTCGAATTCTTACAAATCGCACGTTAATTTATTTCTCTAATTTTGTATCCATGACTGGTTGATTCCATCAAACTTATATTCTACTAAAAAAACCAATGTACTTTATTGTAAACATGCCACCATCCCCCTACAATTTAATAATGTGTTAGTTCGGTACCGTATAGTCAAAAACTAAGTTTCCAAGTGAAAAAAATTATAAATATTTACGATGCCATCGTTGTGTCCCGCACAATTGCTAGTCTATCATTCAAAATCACACCTATTCGGGCAGCAATTAAGGGAATGATCACAGCCATTGGCTCCAAGTTAAACTCGAGTTGGACCTATGTCAGACAGGAATGGTCGGAGTCATACATATATATATATATAGTGGAATCATTCAAGACGATCTTCACGACAATGTAGTGATGATTTGCTATTAATGGAATATGTATAAGCATATAACCCTCCCATGGATTTTCCTCGATATTCGGCCACATCCCTATAACCCACTTGACCATATATCCAACATCTGATCGCACTCCTTGATTGCATCCATCAATTGGGATAGAAGTATCGTCCCATGTCCCTGAAAATAAATCTCGTATAGCCTATTGCTTCTCTCAATACCTTCAATGATTGCCTCGTCACCTATAATCTTCAGTCGAGTGATCAGAGCAAACTCAAATATGGAGAAACTAATGACCTTGCCCCCGGAGGTCGAAGTTGAGGGCATCACCGTTGACTGGCCTAAGAAGTCGATATAGTAGTGCATCCATGATCTGTCCAGAGTACTGCACCTCTCGCAATTGGTACAGGGGCCACAAGAAGGACTATCGTAGCACATCTCCCTACCGATCATCGAGCAGCTCCAATACAAAAGTAAAACCCTCAAAGCTATTGTTCTAAGTAGCTTTTCCCGCCATATTTTAGAAAGAAACTTACTGGTCCTAAGTCTCGGTAGAGTACTTATGATATGGAGTTCTATGCAATAGTCCAGGTGGTTTGACATTGGCGTCATTACTTGTACCAGAAGGAATTCATCTTGTATACTGACCATGATGCCCTTAAGCACCTTGGTACTCAAGATAAGGTATCTACTCAGCATGCTTCTTGGATTGCTCATTTGCAACAGTTTACTTTTATGATTAAACACAAAGCATGTGCCCTTAAAAAGGTAGCTTATGCGTTAAGTAGACGCCAAACTCTTCTAACAAAATTACGAGTGAAGGTCTCAAGTTTTGCACCGTCTGTGATTTATATGCTACTGATTCATATTTCTCACAAACTATTCAAAAGTTGCAGGAGGGTGTGCATTCGGAGTTTGTGTGGGTCAATGGTTTTCTTTTTCAAGGAAATCAGTTATGTATTCCTGAGGGGAGTTTGCAACTTAAGATAATTCAGGAGTTACATAATGAGGGCCACGTGGGTCGTGGTCGAATGTTACGACTTGTTGATGCTTCTTATTTTTGGCCATCATTACGCAAAGATGTCGGGAAGTTCGTGGAGCATTGTCGAACATGTCATATTGCTAAAGGCAAGGTTACAAATGCTGGTTTGTATATGCTCCTGCCTATTCCGACCCAACCCTGGACAGACATCAGTATGGATCTCATCTTGGGGCTTCCGAGGTCTCAGCGCGAGTTTGACTCTATTTTTGCATTGGTTGATCATTTTTCCAAAATGGCATGTTTCATTCTCTATAAAAGACTACGGATGCTATCAATGTGGTATTACTATATTTTCGTAAGGTCTATCACCTACATGGACTTCCTATTTCTAAGTGTTTGATCGGAATACTCGTTTTCTTAAGTCACTTTTGCCGTAGTTAATGGAATTTGGTCAATACACAGTTGGACTTTAGCAGTGCGTATCATCCTCAGACGGATGGTCAAATAGAGGTTGTCAACCACTTCTTGGTTGATTTTCTTCGTTGTTTGGTTGGTAATTTCATCAAGTCTTGGGATAAAAAATTGTGTCAGGCAGAATTTGCTCACAACCATGCAGTTAATAGAAATACAGGCTTTAGTCCTTTTTAGGTGGTGTATGCTCTTGTTCTACGTAGTTCTCTTAATTTGGTTCCAGTTTCTAATATTGTTACAGTGCATGGAAAAGCGGAGGACTTCATTCAACAGCTACAACAGGTTCATTCGTAGACTTTTGAGCATTTGTAGACTATTGTTGCCAAATATAAGCAGGATGTGGATCTTAAATGTCGTCATGTTGAGTTTGAGGTTGGTGATTTTGTTTGGGACGGTGTTAACAAGGGATCGTATTCATGCTCATGAATACACCAAGCTTGCAATAATGAAAATTGGTCCATTTGAGATCACTGAGAAGATTAATCCCAATGCATATCATTTGCGGCTGTCGAGTCATATTCGCACATCCGACATTTTTAATGTCAAGCACCATGTGCCTTTTCATGGGGATAATTTGGATGATGACGTTGCTTCTCCTCCAAATTCAAGGACAATTTTTTGTCAACCAAGGAGGAATGATGTGGTGCAGACGGAATTAGACTTTATGACAAAGTGGGATTGTCAGCGCAAACCGAAAAAAGCAACTTTCTGATTTTTGGAGAAATTCTAGGGTTGCCCATTTTTGGCGAATTTTACTCAAATTTGAGTAGAAACGGGCAAATGAACAATTTCATGCAAATTCCTTCATTTATGCATTTTTTTTCTTTTTTCTTTTTTTGGTAATTTTTGTTTTAGAAATATCTCAATCAAATAAATTTAGATTTGAATTTTGTTTGTTGTTCGTTTGTTTGTTGGGGGCACGATCCTGATAATTAGGAGATTCAAAATTTGTCATTATCTCGATTTTTTTCATTTTTGAAACAAAAAATATTTTTATTATTATTATTATGTAATTTTCCAAATTTTCTTAGGATTTTCGCTATATAAAACATTGTAAGCCCATTTGAGCCGCATTAATTGAAAGAAATAATAAAAAAAAAATTGGAGTTTCTATTCATTAAAATTCTTTGTGGGGATTTTTATCTTTCCTATAAGCTTTCCACTACGTCACTTAAGTCTTTTATTTGTGATAATTTATAATTCAATACGTAGTATATTTATTTTGTTTTAATTAGTAGGTTAGAAACTCGTAAATTCTACATTTCAAATCCAACTAAAGGGATTCTTGTCAATTTTGCAATTTGAATGAGATTCAACTAGTATGCAATAAAATAACGCTTGATTATTTTAATTACAAAGGCATTCTAAGTTTTGAAGCTTAATTATTGTCCTTTTACAGAGTCGGCTTGAGGATCAACCTTTATGGCAAGGTCAATAACGGGTTAGAAAGGGGGTCAAAGTGACCAAAATTTTATTTAATGATGATTTAGAAATTTATGCTCGTAATTTCGATTTTATTCTATTTTTCTTATAAATAGGGAGCCATCATTAGGGTTTTGTAATCATCATCAAAAGAAAGATATTAAAGAAAATAGGGTATGTGATTTTTCTTTTGTAAAGTTCTTTTCATTAAAGTGAATCATCAATAGAAAATGATGTAATCTCACTCTGAGGTGGATCTCTATAAATTTTGTGCATACTTGAGTCTATTTTATTTCTGCAATTTTATTTCTCTCGATGATATAGAATTAAAATTTAGAATTCTCAATTACTGCTACTTTTTATCAATTGTTTTTAGCCAACGAAAAGCAGATAACTGACGTGTGGTCTAGACTTTCCAGGTCTACATATCTTTATATTCTTCAAATTTAAAACGAGCACACAATTGAGCTTTGTCTTTTTGGATAATGGGAAGCAAGTAAATTGTCATTTTGGTCCTGGTGGTCCATCTACCTGAAAGCTTCAGTTTACTGGTCGGATACTGAAGAAGGAAAAAAAAAAAATGTGCACATTGTACTAAAATATAAATTGTCATAAAGAACAAGAAAAAGACTAAGACTTCCCTATGATATTTATGGGATCCTCGTTGAATTTTGACTTTTTTTCTCAAATGCAATTACAAAATAAAATGGAGCGGAAGTACTATTTCTATGTTTAGCACCTTCAAAATCTTCTTTTTCTTTTCTTGTTGTAAGTTTCCGAGGTATGACAAACACGCCTCCTATCCCTCTTGTACTTCATTTGTTTATTTATAAGACACGGTCAAAGAATCCAAATTCCCAAATTTCAAGACTAAAATAAGCAGAGCCTACACACAAGTTTCAATTAGAGATTTATGTCCACCTGCCATTACACTTAGCATGCTACGAAGGGAAAGAGTAATTTTTCCCCCTCAATAAATCCTTTTGATAGATGGGATATTAGAGAAAACTAATATATGTATGAATATGCAATATGTAATAATCGAGGCCTCATGCCCAAGCCGTTATATCATATGTATTGTCCACTCTCTTAATTAAGTTGAAAGGTGAAGGGTTCGAATCGTGGGAAAGCGATAAAAATTCGTGAGGGATAAGATAAATTCAGACTCTCTCAAAGCGGATAGTGCGTATAATATAACAGTTTGGGTACAAGACTTGGTGCTTACAAAAAATGCGCATTTTTTTTTGTATTGACCGGCCTATGTGCCTAAGTCATAAACTTATTTACTGTCCATTCTGGGAGAGTCTAAGCACATCTTACCCATCACAATTTTCTATCGCGTCCTCATTATTGAAACACTTGACATTTCCCTTAAGAATGACTTAAGTTGTGTTGGATTTTGTTACCTAATGAATCCCGGGCTATAATTTAAATGTTGAATGAAATTGTTACCAACAACCAAGTCCAAAGGCTCAACCCGAAAACAACGTGGGATGTTGGAAGTAATTTAAACAATTAATGTTGCTTATGGTGTCTTTGATCTAGCCGTTTCGTGTGTGATTTGTATTGTAAAAGGAGAAAAACGTGAGTGCAATTTTTGGAGAGAAAAGCGGTTGCTTTGAGTTCCAAAAACCGGTGTCTTCTTCCTTCGTTTTTGGTTTCCATCTCGTATTTCTTCCTTTTTTTCTCGTGTCTTTGTGACTTACAAATCATCACCATTATCTTGTTCTTTATGGATGAGATTGAGAAGCAACCGAGGTGAATATATTGGTTGTGGATTGGAGTCGTTAGGATTGGTTATTTTGTAGAGAAAGGTAACATGAAACTGAGTCAAGAAAACGCCGTTTTGACAACCCTTGGAGCAAGCTTCTGCGACAAGTTGAATCCAGTTACTAAATTGAAAAGTGTGCTTAAATTCGAAATGCAAATTCTAGAAATTGTATTCTTGCCAACTGAAAAATTTGGTATGGGATCCAGCTAGAATGCGATAGCAAAAACATGTTTCATCACGCAAATTTGTTTTTTAAATTAAAATCTTGAGACATTTGACCTTCGTCTTTTTGGAAAATAGCAAGCAAATAATTTTTCATTGTACAGACAATGATGTATAGCCGTCTCTGTATTTCAAGTGGAAATGCTAAAACTGTGAGTGATACTCAAAATTTTTTAACATTGCACTAAAATACATACATTCAACTCCAGCTGCAGAAATGTATTGTGGCTGTCTTGCTAAAAGAATAAGAAAACTCACCAACTCTTAATTTAGTAAGAATAAGAAGACATGAAACATGTACTGATAATACACTTCTAAAAAAATTGCCTTGATGTAATTCCCAATGAACTTGTTATATTTGCTGTCAAAATTTATTTTTCACTATATGCAAATGAAAAAAAAAAAACAAAGGAAACTAGTTAAAGCATATTTCGAAGAAGTTAAATGGGTGTATCTAGCAGTTCCTCCGTAGCACGGACACTTCAATTAGGGTAGCGTGTCCGTGTCCGACACGTGTCGGATACGAGTCGATGCCGACACTTCTCAAACACTTTATCATAATCATTTTTCTTTTTATATTAGAAATGTTATATATTGTCAATTCAAAATTATTAGCAAGTAACAAATATGTACTCATGTATAAAAGATTTTAACAAGAAAAATTAATAACAAGTATAAAACTAAATTTATATTATATAAATGCAGAATTTTTAAGAATTTAATCAACGTGTCGTGTTTGTACTTTTTTTAAAAATCGTGTCACGTGTCTGTGTCGGTGCATCATAGAGCAGTTCTATGATGTATTTTTCATTTATTTAAAGATAAATATTTATTAGTTCAACATTTTTTGGCCATTTTATACGAATGGATTGGTAAATTTTCAATATTTCAAAGGAAGTAATGACATTCTTGGCCTACATATTCCTGATGTGGTCCAAAATTTCCGTATCCTAAGACAATAAATACCCATCAAACGAGCTTGTAAATTCATACAATCCCATTGAAGTGAGAAGCATTTCTTCGATTTACTGTCCAAATTTCAAGTGTCAAATATAGAATTAATGGATATCCAAATCCATGCATCTGCTGCTCCATTTTCCACCAAAAATATGAGCATTCAGGATACTCGTCGCTCTGTCAAATATCATCCTAGCATTTGGGGAGATTATTTCCTTGCGTATACTTCTAATGTAAATTAGCTAGACCTTTTGTTCCTCGTTAATTAACTGAAATATAATTGTGTTAAAATGTTAAATGCATGCTTCCACTTACTTGAACAGGATATATTGGCCCACGAAGAGCAAGAACATCAAAGATTAAAAGAAGAAGTGAAAAATCTGCTAGTGGCTGCCCCAGATGGTTCATTGTATAAACTAGACCTCATCGATGCAATCCAACGTCTTGGAGTTGGTTACCATTTTGAAAAAGAAATTGAAAAATCTTTAAAATGCATCTATGAAACTTATCATGAAAGTCACAATAAACAAAACGATGATCTTCGTACCGTTGCTCTTCGATTTCGATTACTCAGACAACAAGGATATTATGTCTCATGTGGTAAGTAATTTTTATTTTTGTGATTTGTCATATGTTGGGAAATTAAATTGTCAATATCTTATATATACACATGCAATAAATTATGTTCTCTTACGCTTCAAAGCAAGTCGAATATACCTTTTAGTTAGTTCTGATTTTTAGTGCTACTTTATTACTAACAAAATTAAATTTCCTTAACATGACCAAACATGAATATGTTACATGAAAAGTTTATGTTCTCTAATGTGAACATGCACCTTACACATTTAAGGTTACATTTCATATTTTTTCGGGCTGAGGCAGATGTTTTCAACAAATTCAAGGACAGCCAAGGAAAATTTGAGGATTCTTTGATTAGCGATGTACCAGGGCTGTTAAGCTTGTACGAGGCTGCACAATTTGCAGTACACGGGGAGGAAATTCTAGAAGAAGCAATGAAGTTTTCTGCCACTCACCTCCGATCCTCGGTCCACCAGGCGAGCGATTCTCTCTCTAGACAAGTTAGTGAAGCCTTGGAGATGCCAATTCATAAAACTTTGACAAGGCTCGGAGTTAAGAAATTCTTATCCATTTACCAAAAATCAGGTGAAGACATGCTCCTGAATTTTGCAAAATTAGACTTCAACATAGTGCAGAAGATCCACCAGAAGGAGCTAAGTGACATTACAAGGTTGGTTTGTTTTGTGAAGCTTTACTACTTGCACTTATATACCTGAAAATTTGTTAAAATTTTACTTTTGGACGTAAATTTCAGGTGGTGGAAGGCTTTAGAGTTTGGGAAAAAATTGCCTTTTGCAAGAGATAGGCTGGTGGAATGCTACTTTTGGATATTATGTGTCTACTTTGAGCCCCAGTACTCTCTTGCAAGGAAAATTCTTACCAAAGTAATCGCCATGACTTCTATTATTGATGACATCTATGATGTTTATGGGACCCTAGACGAACTTAAACTTTTCACAGATGCAATTGAAAGGTGAGTTCTGAGTTATTCTTTGGATCTTAATATCTAATAGCATATTTATTTATAGTGAAATATATAATTCAAATAGATTCCAATTTGATATTGAATATTTTCGTGAGCAGGTGGGATATTAGTGCCATAGATCAGTTACCACCGTACATGAAATATTTTTACAAATCTCTTTTAGATGTTTATCTCGAAGTTGAGAGAGAGTTAGGAAAATCGTATCGTCTTCAGTACGTGATTGATGAGGTAATCAATATTAATAAAGTTTCTTGACTTCAACAAAATTACATCCAATGTATCTAATCACAGTTTCAATTTACAGATGAAAAAATTAGTCCGTGCATATTTCGAAGAGGCAAAATGGACATACAATGGATATACTCCAACACTAGAAGAGTACATGAAAGTCGCACTAGTGTCTTGTGGTTACATGATGGTATCTACAACATCTTTGGTAGGTATGGGAGAACTGGTAACTAAGGAAGCCTTTGATTGGACTTCCAGTGAACCATTATCAGTTCGTGCTTCTTCAATAATTGGTAGACTAATGGACGATATGGTCGGACATGGGGTAAGAAGTTTGAATTCTTATAAATTGATTTTATTTAAATTATACAAGTTCATCACATATGAGAAAAATGTAATAGTCTGCTTAGATATTAGATTATCAAGTTTTGTGTTGTGTTACTTTTATGCAGTTTGAGCAAAAAATAACGGCAGTTGAATGTTATATAAAAGAGAAAGGGGCTTCAAAAGAAGAAGCATTTGCTGTATTTCAAACACAAATCATGAATGCGTGGGAGGATATAAACCAAGAATGCCTTCACTCAACTGCAGTACCAATGGCTGTTCTCGTACGAGTAGTCAATCTTACACGTGTCATCAATCTTCTATACAAAGACAGTGATGGATACACCAATTCGAAAACAAAGTTAAAAGATTTCATAACATCGATACTCATACAACCAGTGATGATATCCAAATGAACGTAGTAACAGTACGGGCGACTTCCATTTTAATGTATCACCATATTATCATCCATATTTAGTGCTGTGTTGTCAAATTCTACAAAATTTGGTCTTGGTTAAGGTTATTCAAATGTTGAGTTTCCTCGTATTTAAATGTGTCAATAATTGAACGTTAAAAACTTTGTATTTGTTTTGTCAATGTTCTTGAAAATACGTAGTTTATTAACTAAGTTCGACCTTAAGTGCGGAATTATACAATTAGAAAGCAACAAATTATTTTTAATTGTTTCTCGATGATTAAGCATACAATTCAATTATTATATGTTTGAATAACCACAATTTGTAATATGGAAAGCAATAAAGAATGAACACCAAAATCATGACGGAGAAACCCAATTGAGTAAAAATTTCGGGACCAAGCCAGTACCTCCACTATAGACAATATGGAATACAGTGTGTTTCTAGCCTAACATATTCCACTAGTTCCTGCTGTTGTAATTTCTGTAATATCCAAGATTCGTTGTTCCTCCAATCTCACAATCTTCTGCAATTGTCTCATCCAAATGGATACCCATGAATCACTTATTCATGTTCTTCTTCACACGCTTGTAGTCCAACATCTCTCAACCTTCAAAAACTTCTGAAGTTCAACTGAGAAAGTGTCTTCCTAAAGATGTTTTGGAAGTTGGTGTTTTGGATTTCTCAATTTGGTGTTTTCCAAAACTTGGTTGCTTGATCTCAAGAGTGATATGATTAATTTCACCAATTAATTGTGCTCTTGGATCTTCAAATAATATGAATGTATTTTCCAATGTAGCACAATGAAACAACCTTGTAAAATTCGTGCAAGACACTTTGTATTTATAGTTGAATGTTTATGAGAAGTATGGGCCGTGTAAAACTCTCCAAAATCACGAAATAGGTTTAGCTAACACTGTCGCTCGAGCGACAATTGGGTTATAAATGGACGACAATAGTTCTGTTTCTGTCGCTCGAGCGGTGGCCAGGCGTGAAGCTAGCGAAGATCCGGCGCCACTTTTTCCTCGTTTCCAAACTCGAACTCAAACCCTAAACTACCTAACTCAACTATACAAAATTGCACTTCACCCATTGACTTTTACACAAGTTCAATTAAGTCATGTTTGTTAACAGAATTGTCAATTACAATATTGGATCTGACAATCTCCCACTTTGACATTCTGTGACAAAACTATACAAATTAAGTCAAGTAGTAAAATAAACAAACTATCAAATTCAACTACCCAAGTTACTCAAGTTTTTCTACTTCTTACGTTTCTTGGTATATATCCGTTTCCTGAAATCAAAACATCAATACCCAATATAAAAGCACGTGATACAAGAAATCAAAAACTCAAAAAACACAAATAAATGTGCTGGTTTGAGATATGACATTAATGTCAATCAAAACACCAACCGAAATATTAACATCACAAAACATTAAAACTCAAACAGCTATACATCTAATGTGCAATGTACATACTCCTCCTTACTACAAACTTTAAATGGTTTTATACAGTAGACAAATGTATCTAGGTCTCTCCCCAATAACCCTTCAGACATAAAATGCAAAACTCAATTTCATTTAATCATTTAATATTCCCCCTATGTATATTATTCTCCACTTTTTTTTGTCACAAATTATTAAGGGATAAAAAAACATTTTAACACTAACATATAATTACTCAAAAATGTAATCGGTAGCATGCATAAGTATAAACAATGTACAATAAACATTCTCACATACTCAGTTCAAGTTATCATGAAATAAATTGTATAAGTGACCCATGTGTAAAAAATGTCACTAATCTTTTGTAAGTAAGATTTCAAACCTTAATTTTGTGAGAAAAGGACATGCTAAACATCACTGCAATAAATATATTCATCTGCTTATGAGATTCAAACCATTTAAAACGCATTAGGATCTTTAAATAAAAGCTCATTTTGTATTGATATTTTCTTTTTTCTCACCCTGACTTTTTGCATATATGTTTTTCATATCTTTCAATATTTTAAGCTCATATTTCTTTTTTCACATCTTAAGTGCAGATTTTTCTTCATTAAGCGACTAAAATCTTTATTAGTTGACCATAGGCACCAAGTTATGAGAAATCTCGCATGCTTAATTGCTCGAATCAAATAGACTTCGAAGAAAAAAATAAGATATTGAGTTTTTTTATTAACGAGGATAAATTTGAGTTTAGGTCTAATAAATAAGGTCAATTCATGTTCAAAGTCACCTTACTAACATGTGACAGCTATCCCAAATCTCACACACGCGATAGAGTCCTACTATCAAGATCATAGTCTGTGCATTACAGATGATACATGAAGACACATATACTAAGTACTCCATAAATAACTTAAGCTAGCAATGGAAACTATGTTACAACGCATCGATGAAACACATACTTGATCACAACAAACAAATTCAAGTATATTATATATTAAGTTATAAAAACAATTTCACTCTTTTTTTCTATTTTTCAATTTTCTAATTTTTTGTTGTTTTTCTTTTAAAGCATGAATGCACCAAACACATAACAAATCAAACAAAAAAAAAATAGTAATAAAAAAATGCATGCAATTTCTACCTAGAAAACAAATAAACAGATGTGATGCATACATAAATTAATGACACACAATGATAGAGTTCTAACATGCATCAAAAACACCTAATTAGCTAGGTATGCAAACGCTCTTACCTTTAAGAGTACCGTAATCTATTTCAAAAATTTACAGATCACTTTTCTTCTCCCAAACTTGCATAGTGACATGAATATTTCGTGTCATCTGTGTCATTAACTTGATCAAGTTACTTACCTGATTAGTAAGAAAGTCAATCTTACTAACATAATCCTGATTCTTATTTCTATTTTAAGTTTCGATTTCTATTCTTGTTCAGGAAATAATGACACATAGGCTTTATATGTCCAAACTCACCATAGTTAAAACAAGTAGGGATAAACCTAGGACCAATGTTATGAGATTGTTGATATCTATTCCTAGGTTGGAAGGTCCTACGATGTATAGTAGACATATGTCCTACATATCCCTTATTTTTAAGATTGGGGTTAGGCACATGTTTGGACTAGTGAGTGGCAGAGACAAATTTGGTCTTGGACGTACTAGCAATGTTTTTCTTAAATCCTAGACCTCTTTTATTTCTAGCTGGCTTGTCCATTCCTAAAATGTTATCTAACTTTTCAGAACCACTAGAAAATGCTAGCAGTTGAGACTTAGAATATTCTAGATTGCTCAAAAGGTTCATAACCTGGATTTCTAAGGTCTTGTTCTTAGTGGTCAACTCGTTGACTCTCCTAGAGAACTTCTCAAGCTCACTAGTGAGGTTCTTAAGCTGAGTCTCTAAAGTTTCATTCATGGATTTTACTTTACTCAAAATTGAGGTAAATTCCTAAATGTGCACTACTAACTTCTCATTTTCCAATTCAAGCTCCTTATTTTTCGCACTCAATACTTTATTTTTAGTAAGAATCTTAAGACTCTCCTCATACATCTTATCGTAAGCCTCTTGAAAATATTCATCACTCATAGACTCCTCATCAATATCTAAATCATTTTCTTTTCACTCCACTGGTCAGATCCTTCCTTAATTCTCGAAGTAAAAGCAATATATTTTCCACTTTCCTCACGAGTGGATTTCTTATTCTGATTGTCCGAGTTAGACTTGTCATCGGTAAGAGTAGCATTCATAGCCTTATCCGAATTTCTCATACTGCTAGGGTACTTATTCCTAACATGACCAAAAACCTCAACAATTATGGCACCTCACTGATGTAGATTGTCTCCTAGATTCACTCGAGCCACCTTAGTGTCTCTCTAGAGGGTTATTTTTCTTCTTAAACATTTTTCAGAACCTTTTAGCTAGGTACGCTTACTCCTCATTATCCGGTGAATCGAAATCAGAAGATTCTTTATGACTATTCCTCACGATTTTTAAGGTCAATGACTTATCGTTTGTGGGTTTAGCTAATGTTAACTCAAAAGTTTGGAGAGATCCAACCAGTGCTTCCACCTTAATGGAGCCTATATCCTTACTCTCCTTAATAGCAGTGATTTTAGCTCTAAATCGCTCAATAAGGATCTAAGGATTTTTCTAACAATTTTAGGCTCTGGGATTCTCTCACTTTGGTTGAAACTAGAATTTAATATTTCATCTAAGTTCGTCCTAATCCAATTAGCAATAGAGGTGGGGGTTACTACGTTGTCTACAGTTGTAATAGGGGCACTCCAACCAACCACCACACTCAACCAAATCCGTTCATCCATAGATTTTAAGAACGCTCTCATCCTAACTTTCCAATAGGCATAGTTAGTGTCATCAAAATATGGCGGGACGAACAATGAACTGCTCATCTAGATAAATTAAGGCCAGGAATCGAAATTAAGCTTTGATACCAATTGAAAAATACTAGTTTATTAACTAAGTTCGACTTTACATGTGGAATTATACAATTAACAAGAAACAAGTCACTTTTAATCATTTCTAGATGATTAAGCATACAATTCAATTATCCTATATTTGAATACCACAGTTTGTAATATGGAAATCAATAAAGAATGAACAGCAAAATGATGACGGAGAAACCCAACTGGGTAAAAACTTCGGGAACAACCCAGTTACCTCCACTCTAGACAATATGGATTATAGCTCGTTTCCAGCCTAGAAAATTCAACTAGTTCCTACTGTTGTAATTCCTGTAATCTCCAAGATACATTGTTCCTCCAGTCTCATAATCTTCTGCAATTGTCTCTTCCAAGTGGATACCCATGAATCAAATACTCATATTCTTCTTGCACTTGTAGTCCAACCTCTCTCAACCTCCAAAAACTTCTGAAGTCCAACTCAGAAAGTGTCTTCCTAAAGATGTTTAGGAAGTAGGTATTTTGGATTTCTCAATTTGATATTTTCCAAAACTTGGTTGCCAGATCTCAAGAGTGATATGAATAATTTCACCAATGAATTGTGTTCTTGGATCTTCAAATAATATGAATGTATTTTGCAATGTAGCACAATGGAGCAACCTTGTAAAATTCGTGCAAGACCCTCTGTATTTATAGTTGAAAGTGTATGAGTAGTATGGGTCGTGTAAAATACTCCAAAATCACGAACTAGGTTTAGCCGCATAACACTATCGCTCGAGCGAAGGGTCTATCGCTCGAGCGACAATTGGGCGATAAGTGGCGACAATGTTTTGTTTTTGTCGCTCGAGCGGTGACCAAGCGTGAAGCTAGCGAAATCCCGGTGCCGTTTTTTCTTTGTTTCCAAACTCGAACTCAAACCGTATGCTACCTAACTCAGCTATACAAAATTGCATTTCACTCCTTGAATTTTACACATGTTCAATTAAATCCTATTTGTTCACAGAATTGTCAATTACAATATTGAACCTAACAGTTCTAAATAATGATATTAATGTGTGGTCCAAAATTTAAGACATTAGTTTTGTCTTTATGGATAATTAGCGAGAAAGTATAGCCATTGAATTAAAAATGCCATATCATCCACCTAGTCGCAACATCATTTGAAGGACTAAGAAATAACAAGTTATTGAAGATGGGGACTAAGGTATAAATATTTGAAAGGTGAAGGCTGGATTAATAGGGAAATTTAGGAACTAACTTGAATCGGAAGCAAAAGGGATGTACCTTGCAATCGCAAGACTCTACACGTGCGATCACAAATTTCACCAACAAGTTCAAGAATATTACCATACGATCGCAACCAACATTACCCTGCGATCGTGTTGAATGCGATCGAGTGGCTTTACAAGGTAGAAAATATTTTGTTTCTTAATTTAAGTCAAGTTCACCTCTAGAGGCTGCTAATGCGATTATTCATCTAGCAAAAGGGGGAAGAGAGTTTTGGGGGGAAGACAAAAACATACATTCGATATACTAACCATCAAGAGCTTTGTTCCCAGCAAGAGGGAATTAGGATTTCCTAAGCACTCTATTTTTAGACTTTGAAATAGACAAAAATTAATACTCAAGTTTCTTCTTGCAATTATATATTTTTGGGTTATGAATTCTCATAATTTCCAACAAATGAGGCATTAAGAATACACGGTGTCCTTTCATGTTTCATTCACCCTTTGAGGATATTTCCTTGCTTAAAATTCAGACCTCACAATAAATTAATTACTCCCCCTACCTTGAAATTAGGCATTGCTCTAGAACTAATATTTGGGCATTTAATCTGTTAAAATTTGGGTGTGACCCAAATTCTATCGGGAATTTAATTGGAAGTTCTATTAGGAGTTGACAGTATGATTTGAAGAAATCTTGAAGGAGTCTAAAACGGATAAGGAGAAGGTTTCGTGATTTTGGCAGTTTTTTATCTCATATTTCAACTCAAATACTCAATTATTTGTTAGTTATATTATATTAGGATTTCACCTTATATTAAACTCTTATTTTATTATATTCTTCTAGTTTGTTAGGAATTATTGATTATAAATATGTGATGTACAACAAATATTAAAATTGACCAATTGTCCAACTTATTAGTTTGAACCAAAGAGGCCCTTTGTAATCCTTCATTATTGATTATTAGTGAATTCTCCTCCCTTGCCCATGATTTTTTTCCCATCTTGAATTTTCACGTAAATCTTGTGTTCTTATTATTATTATTATTATTTTTATATTGCCTATTCTCGTTTTTCATAACAAACTAATATCACAACAAATTGGTATTTGCTCATTTACTTCATAACAAGTAGTATCAAAGCTAAGTTTAGTAGTTCCTAGAATTGCAAGTTCGGTTTTGTATTAGAGTGAGATTTGATCAACTCAGATCAAGGTTCGATTTTTGGCATGACAGGTATGACGTTTGATATTCCTCTTTTGGATACCAAATTTTTCTTATGACAGATTTTTATTTGGATGCTAGAGGAGAAGCAACGTAAGGGTCGAATTGTGATAAAGGGGTAGAGAACGTCTCGGTTATATGTCTCACAATGTTCTATGATCACATTTAATGTAGATGTCACTAAATTGAAGAAAAGAGATACTAGATCTCAAGAGAGGTTCGACGAGACACATTTGGTTGCTTATGCTTTGATAAGTGTTGATTCAGATGAAGCTAGTTGTGATCTTGATAATCTTGTTGTTCATGGTAATAAGTCGAGCAAACTTGGTACCCAACGTAATCTTACTAATAAACAATGCATGGATTCAGTTGACACATGTTGAGTTTGCCCTTAAAGGCTTTTGTAGAAGAGGTTTGGGACTTCTGTTATTTTTTTGTGGAGAATTTTGTTGGAGAATTTTTGTTGAAGAGATAAATTCTATTCCTACAGTGGAATTCGTCTCCAGGCAAAGAATTCTTGTTGAATTTAGGTTTTGTTCCTTGTAGTGAAATTCGTGTCAAAGTAAAAATTTGTTAGAATTTGGGTGTAACTCAAATTCTATTGAAATTTAATTGGGAGTTCTATTGAGAGTTGTTAGTATGAGTTGAAGAGATCTTGAATGAATCCAAGACATATAAGAAGAAGGTTTCGTGATTTTGGCAAATTTTCTCTCCTATTTCAACTCAAATACTCCATTATTTGTTAGACATTTTATATTAGGATTCCACCTTATATTAGATTCTTCATTGTATTATATTTTCTAGTGTGTTATGGATTCTTTGATTATAAATATGTAGTGTACAACACACATATTGAGATTAGTCAATTATCCAACTTAATAGGTTGGTCCAAAGAGGTCCTTTCTAATTCTCCATTATTGACTATTAGTACATTTTTTTTCTCTGCCCGTGATTTTTTCCGTTTTGAATTTTCATGTAAATCTTGTATTATTGTGATTGTTATTTTCATGTTGCCTATATCTTGTCTTTAATATTCATAACAATTAGCTTGTTTTGTAGCATAATTATTACAAATACTTTATTTTGATGCACAACAAATTTATTTACGGCAGATGTTTTCCTAAGCGGATAGTATTTTATAGAACAAAAATATCCGAAGTTTAAAATTAGTTTATTTAAAATTATTTAAAAATTTAGAAAAATATATACTCGGAGATTAGTGACTATTACAGAAACACTCTATTTTCAAAAATTAAAAAAACCTCGCAAAAGGTTTTCATTACATTTTCTCCTCGTCGGCAAAAGCAAATATTTATTTTTTGTTTTATTCCTTTGCTTTATACTATTTTAAAATTCTTATTACATACATTTAAACTATATTTTCCTCAGTTTCTTTTTATTTTTAAATATTCTTTTTATTTTTTATTTAGATGACATCACTATGTTCTAGTGAAAAGAAATATGATTACAAATTGTCATAATATCTAAAGACATTGTAACGTATGATTATTTTTTAAAAAATCTATACGTTTTACAAATATGATTGACAAAGATTTAACAAATAAACATAAAAACATGTTATAAAATAATTTAATAAAGTAGATTAAATTTTTTCATATTTATATTTCTTGATTAAGTAGCATTTTCTCTAATTTTACTCATTTATACTCTTAACATTTAGACTATGTTTAGAAAATTAAACTAATAAAGTTTAGATCTCGTTTTAGTTTATTTTCTAGTGAATATTTTAGATCAATATTAATCTGTTCATTTGTAAAAGAGAGATCAAATGTTCACAAAAATATGATCTAGATGATATATATATATATATATATATATATGGTATTTACTTTAATGAATAAGGAACAATAATGTATGGAACTCCGAGGAGTGTATCTTGATTCGGATGAAAATTGTGCCAAAAACATTGGGTGATATATAGGACATCAATCATGCTACATGTGTAAACTCTTTTTTTACATCATTCTCTATATCATGTTATGTGACGACATCAAATTGGGCAGTTTTAAAAAAATCACACTTTCCTGCCAACATTTTTTTTGAAAACAATGGAGTGTTAAAGTGTTAAAAATAATGTCAGACTTTTAGTGTACATTTTGCATGGTTCATAGGACCTAGAACTCGGAATATGCAGCATTTGAGCCTTTATGACTATGTTGATTCTCTTGTTCTCCTCTTCATCCTTCATACACGGTTTTTGGTGATTTGATTAATGAAAATGTTCCTTTGCTTTTAAAAAATAAAAAGTAAAAAATTTGTCGGAATGACAACGAACAAGGTTCTCAAAGATGCAAGGTGGCAATGCCAACCCTCAAGCATTATGAGTCTAGACATAACAAGTTATTTTCTTGTTTTTAATATTATTTTAATTTTTCTAAGAATTTTAACATTTTTTCTTTTTGTCAATTAGTTTATATAACTTAAAAATTAAATTATTAATTATAAAAGGTGCACGCCTAGGTCTAAATGAGTCGTGCCTTTTTCAATCTAGGCGAGCATTCCAAGTGGTCAAAATAGGGTTGACCACTTTTTCATGCCTTTTCGTATTGCAGAGGGCGCCTTCTTCATTAGGCTCACCTAGATCCCGCCTTTTTCTACCTTTTAGAGCCCCTATTTGAAACTCATTTCAAGGAGAAAAAAAATTTAGAATAGTGATTGATGTGAGAGTGTGTGATGAAAAAGTGATGAAAAGTTTTTGATTTGTGTGTAATAATATTTTATTTGTAAAATGTGTGGTTGAAATGAAAAATTAATGAGTGTCAAACGGGGGGCTAATTGTGATGTAGCCCCTGTTTGAAACCCATTTTGGAATAAATAGAAATTTTGGAATAGTGATTGATGTGAGAATGTGTAGTAGAAAAGTGATGAAAAGTTTTTGATTTGTGTGTAATATTATTTTATTTGGAGAATGAGTGGTTGAAATGAAAAATGAGAATGAGAATGAAAAAGAGAAAGAAAAATTAATGGGTGTCAAACAAGGGCGTAAAATCATATAGAGAAACTTCGTACTATTGGTACTCAATTTATTCTTCCACCTGCAAGTTGGCCTCAAATTTTAACATATAACTTCTCAACCTTTCATTAGCAATGCATCATAGCTCTTAGTTAGCGATGTCAATAAGCACAAGCAGCTCATCGGCTTGTTAGTTTGGCTCATGCCTATGAACAGCTTAGTTCGCCTCTGAGGCAACTAGCAAGTCATATGGTGTGCCGAGTCAAGAACTTCCCATGCAAGGGCTGCCTCATTTTTGCAGTTTTCATCTACAGATGTTGCATTTTCTCAAACAGTTTCTTCACACCTCAATAGTATTATAAATTTGCAATTATTTTTATTGTTGTCATTTGTTTGAAATTATTGCATCAGCTTCTCCCTTTTCTCCTACCACTTATTGTTTTTTTATTATATTTTCTGCAAAATTTCTAATGGATTATAGTAGATTTATGAACCCCAATTAGGATCTTCAAATAAGTATTAAAAAATATATGGGGCAAATAATTTTGTTTGGTTTCAAATGGTTTTTAACCATCAAAATACAAACCTAATTATTTCTGTGCGGCATCTCAGTTTGAAGCCAAAATGTAAACGAATCCACATGGAACAAACCAACAGTTTGATCGGTTGTGATTTTTGTTCACCTAAAGGAGAAACCATAAAGATATATGTGTATGACAACCATTACAATTAGTAAGTTTTGGATTATACATAAAATGATCTTTGCATTTAAGGTTATTGAATATCCGCATTATTCACAAAATATTGTCAATGTTTTCATGGCCGTTTTTAGAGATTGTTGTTGCAAACATAAAGTCATACTTTCACTTTCGAAAATGCAAGTGCTAATAATAATGTCATAGAAACATTTGATTAACCAACTCCATCCCGATTTTGATGCCTAACTTTTCCATTTGTGTAGTGTTTCTCATATTTTTAATTTAATTGTGCAGGATGACATTAAGTATTCAATCCACGATAAAAATTTAGACAGCTTTTAGAAAAACTGAAAAATACCCCCATCTTAAATTATTGTGTATATGTAACTAATTTTTTTCAAAACAATACCATGTTACTTTAATTCATAGAATTTAACATAGTGTTACTTTCGTATTAAAATCAAAAATTCAAATCTACATTTTTTTCACTACATGTTAAAAAATATGTTTCACGTGAGTAATATGCACGTTACTATGTTACTTGCATATATAACTCTATTACTTATTTTTTATATAGAAAGTAAGATATATGTTACTCGTGTTACTCATGTCACTCCTGATCTAAACTCTAACACATCCCATTCAAAATAGTTTCCAACCATTATTGCCACCTTTCGCCGCCACCATCACATCCCATCGCCATCAGTTAGGTCAAATTTCTCCAATCTCAACCTACACCATCCGAATTAATTCATTCAAACTCACTGTTAAGAATTTAGGTGTGGCCCAAATTCCTTGTTTGAAGTATTGAAGAATTCTAATTGAAGTACGGACCAAGGAAAATTCAAGTTTGGAATGCTATCGGAGTTATTTGTCAAGTTGAAGTTCTATTTTAGAAGTCCATTGGGAGTTGAAAACTGGTATTGAACTTGAAGAAGAGTTCGGAATGGAGAAAACAATTTGGGAACAAAAAAAATCGGCAAACACTCGACGCTGGGCGCCCGAATGTGAGCGTCGTGGCGCCACCTTGCATGTTCTAGTTTTCCACTTTTTCTCTCCTTTTTCGTTCTGGACTCTATCTTTTGACATCCTACTTCATCAACAACTCAATTAA